>CAJNDS010000047.1:310000-782500 GCA_905221605.1 Symbiodinium natans
TAGGGTTTGGGGTGTAAGGTTTAGGGTTTAGAAGCATCAACATACACCTCAACCTCGAACCCTAAAGCCCCAATCCCCTAGAGCCAAGAACCTTACAAACCTAAAAGGGGCCTGGTCCCAGGGGTGCTTTAGTGTCCTGAGCTGGCAGATCCAAAAACATCCGGTGTAGCTTTCAGGTAAGTCTGGACCCTAAACCCGGGATTTAGCGCTTGGGGTGTGGGGATTGGGGCTTGGCCTTTGGGGTTTGGGGTGTAGGGGTTGGGGCTTTGGCCTTGGAGTTCGGTGCTTGTGTGGGGTTATAGCCTGTGGGCTTGGGCTGCAAGGCTTAAGAGCTCATGGCGTAGGATCGGCTCTGTTAGGTATCCTCTGTAAGGAAGATCTACTCTACCAGAGACCCATATGGTGCGCATGCATCAACCCCCTCATGTGCATGTGGAGGAGAGCCCCGACTGCCCACACCCGAGGATCATGAGCTCGAAGCCCCAAAGCTCTAAAATTTTAGCCATCCGGGTACCGAACAACATGCGAAGTAGAGCTCTTGGCATTCCAGAATGTACATAACCAATGCAGCCCCGACGGAAACCTAAAGACGGGGATCCTTTGCTAGCTTTGGGGCTAAGGTGTTGGAGACATGATCTTTCTGTGCATCATCAGGGCTCCAGGGGGCTTAGGGTGCAGGGGATTCGGGTTGAGGTAAGCCCTATGTAGCCCTGAAACAGCGAACGAATAGGGAAATTAAGGCCCCTTTATACCGATTTTGTCTTCGGGTTTAGGACCCTAAACCCTAAACCCTAAACCCTACACCCTAAAACCCTAAAGCCCTAAACCCTAAACCCTACATGAACCCTAAACCCCAAACCCCAAACCCCAAACCCTACAGACCCTAAACCCTAAACCCTAAACCCTAAACCCTAAACCCTAAACCCTAAACCCTAAACCCTAAACCCTAAACCCTAAACCCTAAACCCTAAACCCTAAACCCTAAACCCTACAACAATCTCGCCAAGGTGCCCAGGCAGGTTTCGATCCTGTGCTTGCGGGCAATGCCCGAGCCAGGATCGTAATCTACTGGTTGCTTAAGAACAACCAAAACAACTTCCTTGTAAAGGCAATACAGGGATTATGACCTCTGATATATAAATATATATATATATATATATTTTTATTTATTTATTTATGTGTTTTTTTTATTATTTATATTTATTTATTATTTCCTTTTCGTTTGGGGGGGTCTTAAGCACATGATAGGAACGGTGGTGGCTTGCGTGAGAACCTGTAATGAGATGACAAGGAAAGGTATTAGGCTCGTGCAAGAACTCCGAAATGTCGAGGGCGAGGGCTCCCGAAGCCCGAAACTTTCGAGCCTTGAACACAGGGCATAAGCAAAAACAATGAACCCCAAAACATAAACCCTAGACCCTAAACCTTAACCGTGTAGGTGCTCAACGAGCAACCCTGAGCAATAGGCCCGTACCCGAACATCAAGTCGGTTTTGATTGCCGCAAAGAGGATTCCCAACACACTCTCTCCAAAAAAGTGTACATATCTGCAACGATATGGTCAGTTGTCTAAATTATGGTCCCTTTTGGGGTACCCTAAATTGACTGGGCCCCCCAAAAGGACCACCACTTTCGAGAAGTGGCCATATGTATATACAAATAGGCTGGTGACACGTCTAACTATCATGACAGGGTTTAGGTTTAGGAGACAGCAGCAGCCGCCCGGCGCTTCGTGCATTTTTTGAGGGCCGTGTGCAGGGAGTGCAGTCCAAAAGGGGAACTGTAGGCGTGGCTAGATTCCAAGAAATCTTCAACATAAGCCCTTGGGCATACCCCAACCCAAACGCCTTACACAGAGTTGGACACCGCGGTAAGCCTCAACCCTAGCCCCTAAACCATAAACCCTAAACCCTGACTCCTAGATAGGTTAGCCGTGCTTAAGTCATGGGTTTCCCTACTACCCCACTCTGGACCACCCCCGCCTAGGTTTAACCCCCAGGTTCCACCCTTAAATGACCTTACTTAAGCTTGGTTCTCCCTAAATAGCCCTATTTATATAGAGGGTGGTAGTAGCGGAACCCATGCTTCAGGCTCGTCAGGACAGGCTAGGTGTGTCCATGGTCTTATCAAGGAGCATAGATAGATACACCTAAACTATCTGGGCTGTCAGGCACTCCAAAAACACACCTCATCTGTCCTGGATGGTCCGGAATTACATCCCCTAAGCCCTAAACCCTAAACCCTAAACCCCTAAACATGCCGGCCAAGGATCATGTCATACTGCTGCACCTGCACGCGCTGGCTCATGGCGCAGAATGGCCCCTGGATCTCGTAGGCTGGAAACTCGGCGTCGCGCTGCGACTCGAAGGAGTTCAAGAACATGTGGTTCCTAGAATGGGACTAGGGTTTAGAGTCGAGGGTTGAGGTTTTTGGGGTAGACGGTTTTGGGTCTAGGTTTTAGGGCCTTTAGGGCATTTAGGGCCTTTAGGGTTTCGGGTTTGGGGTTTAGAGTTTAAGGTTCATGGCTTAGGGTTTGGGGTTTGTGCTGCGTCCTGAACCCTGCAGCCTCCCAAGTTTAGAGTTTAGGGTTTTGGGTTTAGGGGTTTGGGGTTTGGGGTTTGGGGTTTGGGGTTTAGGGTTTAGGGTTTAGGGTTTAGGGTTTAGCCCATATAGATGTACTGGCCCGCCCATATGTATTGAAGAAATGACAGCCACAAGAAACAAAAACAAAAAGACAGAGAACAAACGAGTTCATACGACGTAAAGACACGAACAAACAACAAGAGCGACGAACAAGAGTGGCGACCAGAAATTTAGGGTTTTGGATTTAGGGTTTAGGGCTTAGAGAAGTACGTGAGAGGGCCAGATTAGGGGAGGGCTTCGGGGTGTTCCTCAACGGTGAAATGCCACAGGCTTGCATCCTAAACCTCTGGCATGGGATTTGGGGTTTAGGGTTTAGGGGTTCTAAACCCTAAACCAAAAACCCAAAACCCTAAGCCCTAGGCCCTAGGCCCTAAACCCAAAACCCTAAACCCAAAACCCAAAACCCTAAACCCTGAACCCTGAACCCTAAACCCATCCAGGAATCAGCGTGGAGATCGTCTGAAGCGAGACGGGAATGATGGTGCTCACTTCCTGAGCTCGCTTTTATCCCCACACTTGGGATGTTCCCCCTTGTGCTAACAGCCGGTTTAGGGTTTCGGGTTAAGGGTTTTGGGTTTAGGGTTTGGGGTTTGGGGTTCAGGGCTTAGCGATTATAAGGTTTAGGGTTTTGGTTGGGACGTTGCCCCCCTTGTATTAACAGTCCTTAAAAGGGATGATAGTAGCCCCTATTATCCTCCCGATTAAGGACTGTTAGTATAAGGGGGACCATCCCAACCCTGCTAGGATTTAGAGTTGAGGGTGCAAGCTTTCCTAAAGCCTTAAACCTTAAACCCTAAACCCCTAAACAACTACACCCTAAACCCTAAAGCGTGGGTTTAGGACCCTCGGTTCTCAAGGAACCTTGGATATGAAACGCTGGTTTTGCTTTGTGGGCAGTGTGAGCGCGCCTGCGCCTTGAAATGCTGGCAAAGTTGTGGAACGACGCGCACGCAAACCCTGCACTGGACATGTAACGAGCGTGACCGTGCACCACGCGTGAATGCCGGGCAGCAACACACCAAAACACCTCCCTCAAAACGATCCGGACCTTTTTTTAACTTACGGTTGCGGCGCGTGTACTTCACCGAATCCATGATCTCACCGCGCGGAGATACGCCCTGCCAGATGTTGCAATGCAAACAAAACATCTTGCGAAAAGCAACTTGGAGTTGAAGCACAGGCCTCAAGTGCAGGCGGATCATCTTGCGCAGCTCGCCGTCGAGGATGGTCACCAGCGCCTGAAAGGCCAGCAAGCTTCTGTCCTATTTTAAAGACTGACCAGCAGACGAGCCTCTTTGTGCGCAGCGATCGGCTCTTTGCCAGCTCGGAGCTGCTCGTACACCCACTTGTTATAGCGCTGGGTCACCCGTCACGGAACACAACACAATGAGGAAGCTGAGCAAGGCCTCTGCGTCTGTAGATGGGCGACGGTTGAGGGCCATGCTCAAAATATCAACCTCACCGATCTGCGCGTTCTGCGCGGTTTGCAGTGCATGGCGAGCGCTAACGCGTTGACGTCTCAGGTTCTGACGGACACAAACAAGAGAGGCGGGGCACGTTCGCGGTCGCAAGCTTGGGACAAGAAAGTCTTCAGACAGCACCGCTGCGCAAAAGCAAGTGGACATGTGACATGTGTGCCTACTCTGCTCTGCACTCTGCTCTGCACAGGGAAGAGGGGTTGAAGGGGCTTTAGGCGAGCTTCGACTGCGAGTCCGACGTTCTGGTTTGAAACAAAGAGGTCCGGAAAAGAGAGCCTGCTTTTCGAGGTTGAAAACATCAGGTCCACAAAAAAAGGAGGCTGGCGTCTCTCATGAAGGGCACTGACACGGCGACAGTGAAGGCGCGCAGAGCGAAGCCGAGTAAGAAATTAGCCGTGTCGCGCGGATGCGCGGCCCGATGAGTTAAGCAAGTTCGCGGTCCTTGCAAGACGCATTTACTAGGGGCCTGAAGGGGCGAGGCTCATTTTTTCGACGTGGAGTCGACGGCCTGACATGGGAACCCGTTTTCGGAGGTCTGGCAAACGCAGGCTCATCTGGGTTCTGAAATCTGGACCTTTTTTCTCTCGGGCTCTGAAACCAGGCTCATGTGGGTTTGCAGCTTGGGGTCCGTGAACCTGGTTGGAGTTATAGGGTCACTGTAAACACGACGGTCAAACGCCCGCAGGTCGCGCCACCTGCCCTCCCTGACACCGCAGATAGGAACGCGGTGTCTATGCCCTCCTAGTGACGCGGAGAGTCCGCGTGTTCGGATTGGCGAGCTGAGGAAGACGCCCAGCGCCCGTACGGCTCTGACGCACGACACAAACAATGTGCGCCGCCTTCTGCTAGCACCGCGTGCATTGCAGAGAGCGGCCGGGGAACGGCAGAGAGTGCTCCAATGAGATCTCTAGTGAGAGCTCTCAAATAGAACGCTACATTGCCTCGCTAGGTACAGTACACAGCCACATGTTGCCAGATCCTTGCCGGGCCGCTCCAAATGAGCATTGTGTTGGCCGGTGCCGGGCTGGCGCTCCGCCTCTTTTCTCTTCTGTTCTCCTCTCCGTGTGTCTTTTTCCGCCTCTTCTGTCGCTCTCTTTGTTCCTTCTTGTCTTTTTCTCTTTTCTTTGTCTTTCTCCTCTTGTTTCTCCTTTTTCTTTTTATCGTTTTCTCCTGCTTTTTGACAAAGGTTGTCGGCTGGCGCGCCATTTTTGTCACAGACCGCTTGGTTTCTCTTTTTTGTCCTTTGCTGGGCGGGCGCGCTTTCCTGCGTTACGCCTTGCTGAGCGTGCGGATCTTCGATGCTGGCGAGCTTTCTGAGTCACAACTTTTTTTCAAGAAACGATAAAAAGAAACAAAAAAAGCTTCGGCTTTAGTTGATCCTGGAGTTTGCGTAGCACGGTCAAAGGGAAAAGAAGATACCAGGAGGAATTGAAATCTTGCATACTTGGGATATGCAGCAGAGGAGCGATGCCTTACGCGTTAGGCCATTGTGTTTCTACTTCCCTGGGATACCAAACAACAGTTTCTATTTCGCAAAGACCCTGATCCTGTTCGTGCGTGCGTGTGTGTATATTGTCTGTGTGTGTATTGGTGTTCTTATTTGTTTTGTTTTTGCATTTGTACTTGTATCTTTCTTTCGGTGTCTGGCCTCTTCATGGGACTGCGTCTTTTGCAAGTCTTTGCCCCTGCCGTGATTGTTTCTCATGCTATCACACGGCAAGGAGCTTATTTGACTTGCAGCGCCCTCAGAGCGCTTGGTCAGTTCACTGGACGAAAGAAGAGACGAGAGATTGCGGGTTCTTTTGCAAGACTTTGCCCGAACCGTGATCTTGCTTCATGCTCATTTTTTTGTTGTTTCAACACCCGGGAAGGCGTGTGGCTTTTTTTACTTGCAATACCTTCAGAGCGCATTTCTATCTAGCTTACGCGAGAGATGTGAACCAACTACTCCCCCGCAAAAGGTACGGCAATGTCACACTTCGCAACAAAAAGAGCCGTCCAAGTAAGCTACACAAAGAGCTTCTGGATACGGGAAGGGTGCGACTTCTACAACCACTTTGCGTCCGCCTCATCTTCCACCGCCACCAACAACAACAACCACTGCAGCATCAACAAGAGCAGCACGAAGAAAAGATCCAAGAGCAACAAGAAGACAACATAGCCAAGAACTCACAAGATGTCAGTGAGGAAATCCGAAGATCACTTTTAACAACAAAACAAACAACCCGAACAGTAGTGGCAGCAACAACAGCAGCAGCAGCAGCAGCAGCAGCAGCAGCAGCAGCAGCAGCAGCAGCAGCAGCAGCAGCAGCAGCAGCAGTGGCAGCAGCAGAGGCAGCAGCAGAGGCGGCAGCAGCAGCAGCAGCAGCAGCAGCAGCAGCAGCAGCACCAGCAACAGCAATCCCAATAACAACCAATAACAACAGCGGCAACAGATTTGGCATCATCTACGGCAACAGCCTCAGCATGGTAATCAGCAGCAGCATCATCATGGGACTCATGGGACCAGCATCCTGGGTTTGGAAGTCTCCTACCAGCTTGCAGCTAACGAAAGCATTGTTGACACGCTGTCCAGTTGTCCTCCTCTCAATACTTGCTAGCTGATGCCAAAAGGTTCCATTGAAATGTCAAGCGCGTTCCACAAGCAGTGTCTGCAAACCCTCGAGACCCGGATCGGCAAGGCAGACGCAGTCCTCAAACGTCTGGGCTAAAACCTTTCGAAGCTGTCAGACTGGACGTCTCTCCCGTGTCGAGTAAACTCGACCCTTAGCAGCTTCTAGAATGCCAGACACAACCACCATGCCTTCTTCCTGTTCTTCGCTTGCTTCTTCTGCCTCCGCGTGAGGCTCAGCGATCGCAGCAACTGTGTCCACGTCTGGTGGCACACCTGTGTGGAGCTTCGGGAAACAGACTCGAACTGAGATGGAAGGGCGCGACCTCAAGCAAGGAAAACATCGCTGGGTGCTGACTGCAGCTGACCACTCGTTTCGGGGCGAGTCACCATCTTCGTCGTCGTCATCGTCCAAAATAGAGGCCTTGAGCGCCACTTTGCACTGACTGCTGCAAAGCTGGATGTGAATCAAAGAAGAAAAGACCTTTCCCTGCCCAAGGTATTGTCAAGTACCCGCTAAGCATGCGGCCAACATTGCTGCCTCAGGCATTTTGCTGAAAACTCATGTCAGTCCAAAGCGTTGGGCTGCTTTTCTTACATTACATCCTTATAAGCCACATGCCTTTTCAAGACAGGTGCATCCACGTATGAGGCAGCAGCAGCCAGCGAGGATGAAGATGAAGAAGATGCGCAAACCCTGAGCCACAAACCTGAACCGCCTTAACCTCAGCCTCTATAAACTCTAAAGCCTTAAGCAACCGAATTCCCGCCCCCCCCCCCCCCCCGCGCCCACCTAAGGCCATGTGTCTCAAATATTCGCGAGAATTTCGGCGAAAAGGCTTTAGCGGCACAGGAAAAACGCCCCGGGGGGGGGGGGGGGTTGGTGTTCGTTTGGGCAGAATCCAGGGTGTTTGAGGCTGTGGTGTGGTTTGGCATGGGTTTAGAGCGTGTTCAAGGTACTATACCCCAGACCACAGAAACCTGCAGCTCTATAAGGCTTTCCGAAGGAAGCTTTGTGCTAGGACTCTGTGAAACTAAAGGTCTTGGGGATCTACGGTTAACCGCAAACTTGCCCCAATTTTACAAAGGGTGCTCTGGGCATTGCTACAGCTATAAAGATCATACACCTTGTGCCCATCCATTTGTCTGTGCGGCCTACGAACCCGGGGCCCTAAACCCTAAACCCTAAACCCTAAACCCTAAAGCCTAAACCCTAAACCCTAAACCTTAAACCCTGAACTGGACAAGCCTCGTGCGGCTCGAAACGGAACCACACATTGCGGTAACCCCATACAGTGATGTCCTGGCGACCGGTCTCCTGGCCAGGCATGGGCGTTAGGGGTTTAGGGTTTAGGGCTTAGGGCTTAGGGTTTAGGTTGAGGGTTTAGGGTTTAGTGTTTAGGGTTTAAGGTTTCGGGTTTAGGGTTCCTCAGAACCCTGAAGCCGTGAGTCAGAAAACGCTCAAGTCCTGAGTCCTGAAATCGAAGGACTATACTATACGCGGCATATGACCTGGCATATGGCCCTAAACCCTAAACCCGAAACCCTAAATCCTAAACCCTAAACCAGCCCCCGAATGGGAAGGTCCAAAAACTCTAAGGTTCGAGTGGGCTGGGTTGGGGGTGGGGGTGGGGGGGTTGGGGGGGTGGGGGGGGTGGGGGGGTGGGGGGGTTGGGGGGGTGGGTTGGGGGGGTTGGGTTCAGGTTTTTAGGGGTTTGGGGCTTAAGGGTTTTGGGCTTTGGGTGTCGGATTGAATGAGGGATTCGGCGGATGTAGAGCTGCTGGTTGTCTGGCATCTGGTGGGTTTCGGCCCAGCGCCAGACTGCAGGGCCTGGGTTTAGGGTTTAGGGTTTAGGGTTTAGGGCTTAGGGTTTAGGGTTTAGGGTTTAGGGTTTAGGGTTTAGGGTTTAGGGTTTAGGGTTTAGGGTTTAGGGTTTAGGGTTTAGGGTTTAGGGTTTAGGATTAGGGTCTAGTGTTCAGCATACTCACGCTCAGGCGCTGGACAGGTCTGAGCGATGGTTTCCTTTCGCGTGAGCTTAAAACTCAAAACCCTGAACCCTGAACCCTAACAGCATATACCCTAAACCCTAAACCTTCGACCCTAAACGCAAATTTTGAGCCATGGGACACAAGGGAAGCCGAAAATCCAGCAGCTCGCCAAGCTCTAAGCTTCAAGAAGCCCTGAATCCAGGAAGCCCATGCTCAACCCCTAAGAAACCCTAAGAAACCCCAAGAACCGTAGCCAGAGTGCTCATGTTTGTGGCGCCCTTATGGCCCTTATGGCCCAAAACCCTAAACCCTAAACCCTAAACCCAAAACCCAAAACCCTAAACCCTAAACCCTCAATCCTAAACCCTAAATCGGGTTTAGGGTCACAGATGGACCCGCGCTCTCCTCGGCATACTGCTGCAGGCCAGCCGTGGCGGCCTGCAGCACCTGCGCCCAACGAAACTCTTGGGGTTTAGGGTTTAGGGTTTAGGGTTTAGGGTTTAGGGTTTAGGGTTTAGGGTTTATGGCTTCGGGTGTAGGTCATACAAAACACCCTTGAACCAAAACCATTCTGCACACTCCTGCTGCTCAGGGAGTGGTGCGGTTTTGGGGCCCTGAAGTCCCAGGATATGTCGGGTTTAGGGTTTAGGGTTTAGGGTTTAGGGTTTAGGGTTTAGGGCTTAGGGTTAGGGTTTAGAGTCTCCCCTGGCCGGCAAAGGGAAAGACCTGGACTACCTAGCCCAAAGCCTCCTACAGACACTGAAGCCTCGAAAGCCACCCACTGCTTGACAAAAGCATTCAACCCCGAAGCGTCCCTACCCTAAACCCTAAACCCTAAACCCTAAACCCTAAACCCTAAACCCTAAACCCTAAACCCTAAACCCTAAACCCTAAACTCCTTCAACCCTAAACTCCTTCAACCCTAAACCCTAAACCCTAAACCCTAAACCCTAAACCCCCTACAACGCCTAGAACCCCGCAACCCTCAACCCTTCGCGACAAGAGGAGGGGCCCCTTGTGTGGGACCACGGGGGGCTGTATCTACAGGTTGTAGAAACGTTGGAAAAAGGGCTCCAGGTCTTCTCTTACGGTTTAGGGTTTAGGGTTTAGGGTTTAGGGCGCCTAGGGTATTGCTTTGTGCTTTCTAGGCTTCAGGGTTAAATTGAGGGCTTTCAACTTTCAGGCCGCAAGCCTCCCAAGAACCGCCCCCTTCCTAAAACCCCCAAAACCGTGTGCAGGTGGCAAAAACCGGAAACCCTAAACCCCTGAAACCAAAACCCTAAGCCCTAAACCCTAAACCCCAAGCCCTAAACCCTAAACCCTAAACCCCACCTTGTAATGGGTGTCTGGACCCGACGCTTCGGGGTCTAGAGCCACACTGACCACATCTGGCTCCACTTCCCGCAGGAGCTTCCTTTGGTTTAGGGTTTAGGGTTTAGGGTTTAGGGTTTAGGGTTTGGGGTTTGGGGTTTGGGGTTTGGGGTTTGGGGTTTGGGGTTTGGGGTTTGGGGTTTGGGGTTTGGGGTTTGGGGTTTGGGGTTTGGGGTTTGGGGTTTGGGGTTTGGGGTTTGGGGTTTCGGGTTTCGGGTTTGGGTTTCGGGTTTGGGGTTTGGGGTTTAGGGTTTCGGGCTTAGGGCTTAGGGTTTGGGGTTTGGGGTTTGGGTTTAGGGTTTAGGGTTTAGGGTTTGGGGTTTGGGGTTTGGGGTTTGGGGTTTAGGGTTTACTAGCGGTTTGGGTCGAGGGTTTACGGGCTTAGGTTTAGCCCGAAGATAGCCCATAACTTATACAGATGACGCTCCGCGCGTAAGTGGGCTGAACTACGCGCTTGGGTGGGGGAGGTTCTATCGGAATCTGAGCTTAGGCGGCTGTAGACTTTAAAAAGGCCCAAGCCCTACATCCTAAGCCCTAACCCCCCAAACCCTAAACCCTAAATTGAATGATACAGCGGGGTGGGGATTGAGCGGAAAAGACAACTTAGTGAAATAAACATGGGCAAACTTTGATGTGATCGGGCTAGAACCTAAACCCTGAACCCAACAAAACCTCACTCCGATGAACCCCAAACCCTAGAACCCCTGAACCCTCTATTCCGAAAAAGCCTACAAACCCTAAACCCTGTAAACCCTTAAACCCTGTAAACCCTGTAAACCCTGGAGCCCTGTACCTAAGCCCTAGACTCTTTCAACCCTACACATCCTCTAAACCCTGGGCCCTGAAGGCGCATCCTTGGCCTGGAATTCTGGCAGGTCCACCCTTGATCCGAAGCACTTGAGAGGATTTTTTCCAGAGGAAGGGAAGAGCCTTCTACTTTGGGGGGGGCTTAGATGCAGCCTGCAAATGGTTTGGGGTTTAGGGTTTAGGGCTTAGGATGTACAGTAGGGTTGACGGACCATATACACCCTAAGCCCTAAGGCCGAAACCCTACACCCCGCACTCTCTAATGCCTCTTAAGGTGGTGGATCAGCCATGAACCCCTTCAACCCTAAACCCTAAACCCTAAACCCTAAACCCTCAACCCTAAACCCTTTCGGGGTTCATTTCGTCCCCAAGGCCGACCCAGGCGTCAGAATCGGAAGCACGTCGCGCTGCTGCGTGGGCTCCGGTGCAAAGATGTCGGCCGTGTAGAAACCTAAAGCCAAAAGCCCTAAACCCTAGAACCCTAGACCTAACCAACAGCCCCTTGAAACCCCAAATCAGAGAACAACAAAAACAATAAATGTCAACCCTAGACCCTAAACCCTAAAAACCCGAAACCCTAAAAACCCTAAAAAGCCTTAAACCCTAAACCCTAAACCCTAAACCCTAAACCCTATAAAGTTACACCGGGCAGCCAAGTCGTAGGTGTGAGATGTGCGGCAGCTGCCAGCCAATGTAGCCCCAGACACACTCAGCCTCGAACTCCCGGCAGGCCCCTTTGAGGATCTGGACCTGCGCTTTAGGGTTTAGGGTTTAGGGTTTAGGGGTTTCGGGGTTCGGGTTTGGGTTTAGGGTTTAGGGTTTAGGGTTTGGGGGTTTAGGGGTTTAGGGGTTTAGGGGTTTAGGGGTTTAGGGGTTTAGGGGTTTAGGGGTTTAGGGGTTAGGGGTTTAGGGGTTTAGGGGTTTAGGGGTTTAGGGGTTTAGGGTTTAGGGTTTAGAGTTTAGGGTTTGGGGTTGAGGGTTAGGGGATACTGCTTTTGGGAATCTCACAATAGTGTGTTCCGTAATTCTGGGTCCCCCAAAAGGAACATTGTTCGGGGTGTCTATTGTCGTGTCGAGATAACAGCTTTGGGTTTGGGTACCAAAACAGGTATAGTAGACTCCTATTCGTTCAGGGTTCAGGGTTTAGGGTGCCCAAAATGGGCCTATGATGTTGATAAAACCCCGCCCCGCCTCTTTCACATCCTTCTGCCCAGCGTACTGCTTGGAGAAGTAACTCTTCCTTGAAGACACAATGAGCCCGAACAGGGTTTTGTAGGCTTGAGGAATTAGGGTTTAGGGTCTACTTCAGAAAGAACCACCTGATGTAAACCCCTAAACCCTAAACCCTACACCCTAAACCCAAAACCCAAAACCCTAAACCCTAAACCCTAACGACCTCCAAGGCTCAAGGTGGCCACCCGCTCCATGAGCTTGCTCGCGTCGCCAGTACCGGCGGAATCCCCGAAGATGACAGACAGGTTGTAGACTAGCCTGAGTTTAGGGTTTAGGGTTTAGGGTTTATAGGGTTTAGGGTTTAGGGTTTAGGGTTTAGGGTTTAGGGTTTAGGGTTTAGGGTTTAGGGTTTAGGGTTTAGGGTTTAGGGTTTAGGTTTAGGCCTACCTTCATGCCACACCCAGCCTGAACCCTCTAATTCATGACCCTGAACGCCTCGGCAAGCAGGAGTTTTGCAAGAAAGGCTGGGCACATCCACCCCACAGAGCCCTATAGGGTTGAGGGTTTAGGGTTTAGGGTTTAGGGTTTAGGAGACAATCCTTTCCAACCGACTAAACCCATGACCCACTAAACCCCTAAACCCCTGCAACAAACCCTAAACCCAAAAAATCTCACTGGATCAAGACTCGTACCCCTAAGGTTGTGCCCCTAAAGGTCTTTTAGGGTTTAGGGTTTAGGATTTGGAATACCCTACAAGCCCTAAACCCTATAATCCATAAACCCTATAAACCCTAAACCCTGTAAACCCTCAACCCTACACCCTAAAACCTCAAACCCTAAAACCCTAAACCCTCACGCCCAAACCCTAAAGCCCCAACCCTAGAGCCCAAAAC
Organism: Symbiodinium natans; assembly: GCA_905221605.1. Classification (NCBI taxonomy): domain Eukaryota; class Dinophyceae; order Suessiales; family Symbiodiniaceae; genus Symbiodinium; species Symbiodinium natans. The sequence continues at coordinate 322,965 of CAJNDS010000047.1, forward strand.
CCTAACCCCTAAACCTTCAAGCCCAAAACCCTAAAGCCCTAAACCCTAAAGCCCTACACCCTAACCCCTAAACCCTCAAGCCCCAAACCCTAAAGCCCTAAACCTTAAAGCCCTAAACCCTAACCCCTAAACCTTCAAGCCCCAAACCCCAAAGCCCTAAACCCTCAACCCTAAACCCTCAAACCCTAAAACCCTAAAACCCTAAACCCCCTTCAAGGCACCTCCTAGCAGCGCCCTCATCCCGCAGCTCGTCGTCGGCAGCCGCGATGCCATCAAGGAACCTGACATGTTTTTCTTGGGTTAAGGTTGGGGGTTTGGGGTTTTGGGTGTAGGGTTTGGAGCTTAGGGTTTAAGGTTGGGGGTTTAGGGTTTTAGGGTTTAGGGTTTAGGTTCTGGGGGCTTAGGGTTTTGGGTTTAGGTTTTGGGGTTTGGGGGTTGGGGTTTGGGGTTGAAGCTTTCGTAAAGGGTTTGCAAAGGGTTTGACGGGCTTGGGGTCCAGGGTGGGCAGCTGAGAGTTTAGGGTTGGCGGGGTTGTTGGGTCGTGGGCTTTGTGGGGTGAAGGGGGCTAGGGGGCCAAGATGTTTAGCGTTTGATGGATGTGGATCGTTTCTGAAGACCTGCGCCACATCTTGCGGTTAGGGTTCATGAAAAGCCACCGCACCCCAAACCCTAAAGCCTAAACCCGAAACCCCAAACCCTAAACCCGTAAACCCGTAAACCCGTAAACCCGTAAACCCGAAACCCTAAAACCCTATACCATAAACCCTAAACCCTAAACCCTAAACCCTAAACCCTAAAATACCCTAAACCCTAAACCTTTGGGACCCCTCGCATTCTTCCGGTTCTGTCAGCCGAGGGCACTTCCACACATCGCGCCGGCGGAAGTCCAGGGAGGATGGTCCAAAATAGCCCTCCTTGAAACACCCCCTTAAGCCCTAAACCCTAAACCCGAAACCCGAAACCCGAAACCCTAAACCCTAAACCCTAAACCCTAAACCCTAAACCCTAAACCCTAAACCCTAAACCCTAACCCTAAACCCTAAACCCTAAACCCTGAACCCCCTATGCCCCCTGTAGTCCTGCAGCCCTCCTGAGCAAAGGTTGTAAGGGCGGGGGGGGGGGGGGGGGGGGGGCCTAAAAGCTCGAGGGCTATGTCTCCTCCCCCCAACCCAAAACCAAAACCCTACGCCCTAAACCCATGAAGCCCGAATGTCAGATCAACAACCTGTCCAAAAAGCAACGCTCTTTCTCGTCAATGAGGCCCACTCCTTTAAACTTTGGACCAGGCTCAATTACCCCTAAACCCTGACAGTTTAGGGTTTAGGGTTTAGGGTTTAGGGCCCTTAAAGCTTGAACCCTGAATCTCGCACCCGCAAGTCTTAGCCCCGAACCCTTGTAATACCCAAACCCTAAGCGTCTTAAACCGCTTGCCCTAAACCCTAAACCCCAAACCCTAAACCCTAAGCCCTAAACCCTAAACCCTAAACCCTAAACCCTAAATCCAAAACCCCCCTTGCAAGTTGGAAGTCCTTGGCCAGGCGCTCAAACGTCGGCGTGGACAGGAAACTCTCCTCGGTAGCCCAGTAATTTGGGGTTCAGGGTTCAGGGTTCAGGGTTTAGGGTTTAGGGTTTAGGGTTTCGGGTTCAGGGTTCGGAGGTGCCCTGGTGGTCAGACTTGCTGAAGATCCAAAGTCCTGAGCCCCCAGCCCTGAAAAACAACCCTTCAAAACCCTCAACCCAGAAAACTCAGCGCGGGAAAAAAGGGAGTATGGGGTTTACCAAACTAGCCGGAACCCCAAGATATCTCCAAGCAGTAGGATCCCCTTAGACTCAGGAACCCAATATGGGCACTCCCCAACTTCGGAAGCCCCTTAAACCCTAAACCCTAAACCCTAACCCTAAACCCTAAACCCTAAACCCAATTTCACTGTATCACTATCGCCTCCTGGTCTCCACGCGTGCCAACATCTTCAGCATGTGGGTGTTCGAAACCTCGGCTCGTTTAGGAATTGGCGGATGTTCGGTCCTTAGCCCTATACCTATCAAAAACAAAAAATGAGCAGCAAGCTCCGGTGCAGAATCCTACATGTTAGGGACTGCACGTGTGCCAGAGTTTAGGCTTAGGATTCAGTAGCCCTTAGCCTAGACCCAGGGCTATTTGTTTATGGTTTTGGGCCCCTTAAAAACCCTAAACTCCTACACTTCTAAAGTCCTAAAGCCCTAAGCCCTAAACCCTAAACCCTAAACGGCTGAGGGAGCCGAGTTGAAGCCGCTGGTGGCGCAGACAAAGTGGTGTCGATTGGAGGCCACCCGCGTGTTGCGCATAACTGCTGGGAGGTAGCCCAGCATGATGTCCTGGCGGGTTTGGGGTTTAGGGTTTAGGGTTTAGGGTTTAGGGTTTAGGGTTTAGGTAAGCCTTTTTAGACTTCGAGGTTTTATACCCTATAAACCCTTCTCATATACCCTAAAGGCCCTGGAATATACCCTATTCACCCTAAAAATATACCCGATAATAAACCTTGTAAAAAACCCTGTAATATCCCCTGCAATATACCCTTTAATATTCAAGTGTGTTTTCTAAAACCGGGTAAAATACACTGTAATTTTCCCTGCAATATACCCTTTCATATTCAGGGGTATTTTCTAAAATTGCAAAATACCCTGTAATATACAATATTCAAGGGTACTTTCTAAAATTGTAACATACCCTGTAAGTAATATACCCTGTAATATAACCCTTTAATATTCAAGGGTATTTTCTAGGGTTTTATAGGGCTTCAGGTCCAAGCCTCAAGGCTTTTGGGGGTTCGTCTTTGGGCTTGCAGCCCCAGGCCCTCTGCCTCAGGGTTCAGGGTTTATAGGGTTTATAGGGTTTAGGGTTGAGGGTTGAGGGTTTAGGGGAGGGTTTAGGGTTTAGGGTTTAGGGTTTAGGGTTTAGGGTTTAGGGTTTAGGGTTTAGGGTTTAAGGTTTAGGGTCCGCCGACCCTGGCGGCGTGTTGATGGGAAAAGGAGGTGAAAACCTCCCTCGTGGGGGGGGTCGATTTTTCGTGGAGGACCGCGCCACCCGCACAGCGTAAACAGGCGGTTCAGCACAGGGGGGGTAGGGGCGCCCTCAGCAAAATCAGCGTTTTGGGCACCCCCCCCCCCACCCAACACCCCCCATCCCACCCCCCCCCACCCTCCCCCCGCACCCCCCCCCGCACCCCCCCCCCCCCCCCCCCCCCCCCCCCCCCCCCCCCACCGCCCCCCCCCCCCCCCACCCCCCACTCAGCGACCCTCCCCCCCCCCCCCCCCCTACCCCCCCCCCCCCCCCCAACCCCCCCCCACCCCTTGTCTTGGTGCTACCCCCTACCCCGCCCCAGATATCTTCCAACCATGCGAGCGGGTTTAGACCTCTCAACTATGCTCCAGCGGGGTCGGCGGCTTGAGCCGGAGGCTCTTAAATTTAGGGTTTAGGGTTTAGGGTTTAGGGTTTGGTTTTTTTTGTCACAGCCGAGCATCGTCATGGTGAGGCTCTGTGTGCAAGAACCTTGGCAGAGGATCCCCATGATGAATGTCAGGGTTTAGGGTTTAGGGCTAGGGTTTAGGGTTTAGGGTTTAGGGTTTAGGGTTCAGGGTTCAGGGTTCAGGGTTCAGGGTTTAGGGTTTAGGGCTTAGCGATTTCGAAGCTTGGTCTCCCAGTTTGCGACAGTAGACTACTTAAGACATCGTTCCTCGCGATGACTCTTCCCCATGGTTCTTTGTAGGGAATCCCTATTCCCTTTAAGGGGATATATATATATATATGTATCCCCTACCCTTGAAGGGTACCTCATTCCCTCGTTACGTTCCCTACTAAGAACCGGCCAGTTTGGTTAAGCCCAAACCCCTCCCTTGGAATTGCTTCAACTAGACCCTAGAGTAACCTTAGAATAAACAAAACGGGTTTAGGGTTTAGGGTTTGAGATTTAGTTTTAGGGCTAGGAACAAAACGGGTGCCCTTTATCGTTGAAAAAGAAGCTTACAGGGGAACCTGAACCCAAACAAAAGGGAAGAAGGGCCTACACTGGGGTCATAGTCCCTAAACCCTAAACCCTAAACCCTAAACCCTAAACCCTAAACCCTAAACCCTAAACCCTAAACCCTAAACCCTAGCTTGGGCCTCACCGAACGTGCGCCGCACGCACCCTTGGGTTGTGGTTGGGGACTTCGGTTTCGAGGCTGAGGGCCTCGGAGAATGCTCGGAGTTTCGGTTTAGGGTTTAGGGTTTAGGGTTTAGGGTTTAGGGTTTAGGGTTTAGGGTTTAGGGTTTAGGGTTTAGGGTTTAGGGTTTAGGGTTTAGGGTTTAGGGTTTAGGTTTGGGGCTTAGGGCTTAGGGCTCAGAGTTTAGGGTTTAGAGTTCAATCCGAAGACTTAGGGGAAAGCTCGGCTCCAGCAGACGTTTTGACTTTCCACCACAAGGCAGGGACGGAGTAGAGTAGCAGCTTCTTGCCACAATAGACCAGGATATGCTTCGTAGGGACATCGCAGGAAGACTGGAGCCTAAACGACCCTGCACACCCTGCTCCCCCTCTCTGCAGCAATGGAGCTTGGTGTTCTCTCTCACGCGACATCCCTGCTCGATTTTGCCTTGGCGCGGGGCAGGGGGGGGGGCGAGGGGGGGCGGGGGGGGGGGGGGGGGGGGGGGGGGCGGGGGCGGCAAAAGCAAACTCGCAACCCTAAACCCTAAACCCGGCCGCCAAACGATTCGAATGTGGTCAGGCATCCCTGTACCCTTCCATAATTCAGGGAACCCTAATTTCAAACCCCCAGCTAAAGCCAGTTCCTAAGCTCTGAACCAGGCTCCAGAAACCTCCATGCTTTGGCCACCCCGCACCAGTACTTTGAAAAAGCACAGCCTCTGGGCGTTGTCATCTTCATGTTTTTTGTACTCCAACAGGACCTCCCCCCCCCCTGACTCTAAACCCCAACACCCACTTCATTCTTCAAAGCAAGAACCGGAACCAAAACCCAAAAACAAGAACCACAACCCTCAAACTCTATCTAAATCCTCAACACCCACCCCCTCCCCCCGACCTCACAAAAACCAAGGCCTTGTTCTGAACCCTGAACCCTAAACCCTACACCCTCACTCCTAAACCCTAAACCCTAAACCCTACTCATTCTGAGACAAACCCCAGGCGCTGATCAGCGACTGCCGAACCTGCGCCGAAGACGAAAGAAAGGCTCTGGGCGTCATATTTTCCGGTTTTTGGTTTGGGGTCCCTTCGTATGGGCCCTTAAATGGGCACTCCTTAGATAACCCGCTTATGCCCTCTCAAAAGGCCCTAAACCCTAAACCCTAAACCCATTAAGGGCCCAGACTTCAGAACCCTTTCAAGCAGGCAAAGGGCCATATTCACGGAACCCATAGAGTTCAAGGTCGAGCGAAATCCAGGGGGCCTCTGCAACTGAGGGCTTGCGGTTTAGGGTTTAGGGTTTAGGGTTTAGGGTTTAGGGTTTAGGGTTTAGGGTTTAGGGTTTAGGGTTTAGGGTTTAGGGTTTAGGGCTTAGGGTTTAGGGTTTAGGGATTAGGGTTTAGGGTTTAGGGCTTAGGGATGGAGCAAGGGGGTTCGCACTATCAGTGAATTCTAACAGTCCTGTACTTTGCCCCCAGGAGTTTAGCTCAGAACCCTCCAAAAGAAGGCCGAAACTACTGAAGAGGCCCCCAAACCCTCAAAGCCTCAAAGCCTCAACCCTGAAACCCTCAGATTCCCCAAGCCCTCAAACCCTGAAACCCTCAAATTCCTCAAACGCCAGACCCTGAAACCCTGAAACCCCGAAACCCCGAAACCCTGAAACCCTGAAACCCTGAAATTCCTCGAACCCTCAAGAACCGATGCCGGTGCCTCCTCGGCCAGGGTAGCCAGCGGGCGCCCGGCCCGCCGCACGGCACAACGAGCCAGCGGACCTCTACTTGCATGATTTAGGGTTTAGGGGTTAGGGTTTAGGGTTTGGGGTTTAGGGTTTAGGAGTTTAGGAGTTTTGGAGTTCAGAAGGGTTTGGTGGCTTAGGGTGTAAAGTTTAGGGTTTGGTGGTCCAAACAAAAAGGGAACAGGGTACCTCTGCGCTAGAAAAAAGCTCTGGAAATGTCTCTAAGATCTCCCCTACCCAACATTCCGGAACCCTGAAGCCTCAGGTCGTGACAGAACCTGCAATTCGTGAGAAACGTTGAGCTGGCCGATCAAGGCACGTGCTCCCCCCCCCAAAAAAAAACTTAGGCCTTAGGTCTTAGGGTTCATGGTTTATAAAGGGTTTCAGCCGCTATCTCGGGTTTCAGAACTACACTAAACCACAAAGTCTGCAGAACAGTAGAGGCGCTTGCATCAGTGGGTTTACTTGGAGGGGCAGGGGACTTAGTAAGTCGGTTATAAGTAGGGTTATAATTGGGGTAACTCCATTTAGGGTTCTTATAACTTTACTTATAACCTACTTGCTAAGTCCCCTGCCCCTCCAAGTAGGGTTCCCTTAAACCCTTTACCCTAAACCCTTTGCCCTCTGGCTACATTCGAAAGTGTTGAAGCATCCTACACTCTAAACCTGAACCCTAAACCCTAAACCCACCTAACCCTGATCCAGGCCGGGAGACACGCTTCGAGGTCCTCTTCAGAGAGGTCAAGAAGCCTTGGAAGGGTTTGAGGCTTTAGGGTCTGGGTAAAACGCTAAAGCCCTAAACCCTGAACCCAAGGGCTTTGCGCAATTCAGGGTTCTGGGATGTCCCTCCGGCTTGTGAAAACTCTCTAAGCTAAACCCCTAACCCGGCCGCATCCCGACCTCCTAAACCCTGAACTCACAAAATGCTCGTGGCAGCTGGGACCTGAAAACTCTTAAGCATTTAAACGCCTTCAGACCTTAAAACCCCAACCCCAAACCCGAATCCCCTAAACCCTGAACCCGAACCCCCTAAACCCTGAAAACTTGGAGTGCCTCGTGGTTCGCAACCCTGAACCCATTAAAGCCCTAAAGTTGGGATGTTCCCACTTCTACTAACAGTCCTTCATCGGGTTTAGGGTTTAGGGTTTAGGGTTTAGGGTTTAGGGTTTAGGGTTTAGGTACCCCCTATTAGAGTCCCTACTCAGGACTGTGAGAAAATGGGGGAACAGATGAAGCCCCAGTGAAAACCCTGATCAGTTGAGCTCCTAAGCCCTCAAGCCCCGGATCCCTAAACCCGAAACCCTAAACCTGAAACCCTAAACCCTAAACCCAAAACCCTAAGCCCTTAACCCTTATAAACCCTCAACCCTGAACCCCAAACCCTAAACCCTCGACCCTCAACCCTAAACCCTGAACCCTAAACCTTAAGACCAGGTTCTTCTTCCGCCGGAGTCCGGACAGCGAGACCAGCACGCGCTCGATGACGCTGGGGCTGATGCTTGGCATCCTGGTGAAGTTAAGGAGTTCGGGGTTTGGGGTTTGGGGTTTAGGGTTTAGGGTTAGGTTTAGGGGTTTAGGGGTTTTAGGGGTCTTAGGGGTTTTAGGGGTTTTAGGGGGTTTTAGGGGTTTTAGGGGCCTTAGGGGTTTTAGGGGTTCCAGGGGGGTTTAGGGGCTTTAGGGGGTTTTAGGGGTTTTAGGGGATTTAGGGGTTTTAGTGGTTTTAAGAGTTAAGGGGGTTTACAATTACAGCAATAAACCCTAAACCTAAACACTAGCCCCTGAACCCTAAACCCTAAACCCGGCTACGGTTTAGGGACCTTGGTAACCCCGACATCTTGTGTTAAGGGTGTGACGCTACGCTTTTCAGGCTTGAGGTGGTTCGGGTCCTAAGTGCAACCCCAAACCCCTGAGCCCCGAAGCCCCTACAAACCCTTAAACCCGAAACCCCAAACCCTAAACCCCAAACCCTGAACTCGAAACCCGAAACCCTAAACCCTAAACCCCTAAACCCCTAAACCCCTAAACCCCTAAACCCCTAAACCCCTAAACCCCTAAACCCCTAAACCCCTAAACCCCTAAACCCTCCCAGACCCACACATCGCCGCCTCTCCACGAGCTGCAGCTGACCTGCAGAAAGCGATACTAAGAGGCTTCTTTGGCTTTGATGCTGCGGTTTAGGGTTTAGGGTTTAGGGTTTGTGGTTTAGGGTTTAGGGGTTAGGCGTTTTAGGGCTTTACAAGGGTTTATGGTCAGGGTTTGGGGTTTGGCCTTTAAATCCTTTCAACCCTGCAAACCCCAGACTGCGCAGCAGGAGCCCCGTAAACCCTGGAAGCTCCCCACAAACACTGTATAGAGCCTGTATGAACCCGGGATGAACCCTACATAAACCCTATAACAACCCCACATAAACCCCAAAATCACAGATTCCAACAAAACGGAAGCCCTGAACCCTAAACCCCACAACCCTGCAAACCCTAAACCCTAAGCCCCATAACCGTGGAAGCCCTATACCCTAGACCCTTTTCAGCCTGGAAGCCCTAACCCTAAACCACCCTAAGCCACATTAGCCCTAACCCCTAACCCTAAAATTACCAAATAACCCTGGAAGCCCCAGACCCTAAACCCTAAACCCTAAACCCTAAACCCTAAACCCTAAACCCTAAACCCTAAACTCTAAACTCTAAACCCTAAACCCTAAACCCTAAACCCTAAACCCTAAACCCTAAACCCTAAACCCTAAACCCTGAACCCTGAACCCTAAACCCTAAACCCTAAACCCTAAACCCTAAAGCCAAGCCATTGCGCCAGAGTGGCGCCGATCCAGTAGCTTTGCCGCGCCGGTGGTGACGAAGAAGGCCGCCGAAGGAAGCTGATGCAGCGCAGTGGCCGGGAAGTTCCTCGTCTGTGTGGCATTTAGGGTTTAGGGTTTAGGGCTAGGGTTTAGGGCTCAGGGTTCAGGGTTTATAGGGTTTAGGGTTTAGAGTTCAGGTTTAGGGTTTAGGGTTTAGGGCTCAGGGTTTAGGGTTTAGGGTTTAGCTGGTTGGTGAAAATGCCTTGTTCTCGAAACAAGCCGATATTTCTCATACGAACCCTGAGGATTTTCTCAAGAAGGACCTTCACCCTAAACCCTAAACCCTCAACCCTAAACCCTATATGAGGCTCATAATGAGTTACCGGGTGTTTAGTTCCAGGCCAGGGTTTGGGTTGAGAATTGAGGTTGGAGGTGTTGGGTCTAGGGTTCAGGGTTTTGGGCCTTAAGGGGTTGGGAATTCAACCAGGATTTACCCCTAAACCCTAAACCCTAAACCCTAAACCCTCAACCCTAAACCCTAGGCCAAGTTAGGCTTGTTGTACTTTATCCATCCTTTATCTTATGTGTATCTTGTGTACACGTTGTTTTCTGGCAGTTTAGGGTTTAGGGTTTATGGTTTGGGGTTTGGGGTTTAGGGCTTAGGGTTTAGGGTTTGGGGCTCAGGGTGGGGGAGGAGGTAGATTCTCAGCTGAGCGTCACGTGCGCTGGCTCTTGCACGGCGTTCCGCACAACCTGTTGGAGATGCTCTCCATGTCTGGTGGAGGTGATGATGCGATATCAGATTATACAGTAAACTCCCAACAGTTGGAACATCCTTATTCCTAATATCCCAAGAAGGTTGCTAAAGGTAACTTTATGGAGTGCACTGGAATCAGTTTCTAGGGCTTAGGGTTGAGGATTTTGGGGTTTTTTGCAATCCCAAAGATGCGACGTAAGGCAGATTTGTTTATCCCAATTCTATTTTCGGTAGATTTCGGGCTTAGAGTTCATGACTCAGGGTTTCGTGCGGCTTCCGGGCTGGAACTATTCGGATGTGGGATTTAGGGCTGAGTCGGGCTTTGCGGGATTTACTGTTGAGGGTTCAGGGTTATCGCGGCTAAGGTTTCGGGTTTACCCTTCTCCCTCCTGTCGTTCATTGGTGGGTTTAAGTTTTAGGGCTTGGGGTTCAGGGTTTGGGGTTTAGGCTGAGGCTTCTCTGTCCCCCCCCCCCCCCCCGTGGTGTTGTTAGGGTTAACAGGCAGGGTTTGGGGGGGGTTACCATGGGGGGGGGGGGGGGGATACCCGGGGGGGGGGGTCGATTACGCGGAACGCGGGCGCATATATACCCCATACAAATTGAGAGCCCATACTTCAGAACCCTTTAAATGAGGTGGGGGACAAGGGACCGAATTGAGTAAGGGCCCATGTCAAAACCCTAACCCTAAACCCTAAACCCAAAACCCCAAACCCTAAACCCTAAACCCCTAACCCTAAACCCTAAACCCCAAACCCTAAACCCTAAACCCCAAACCCTAAACCCTAAACGCCCAAACCCTAAACCCCAAGCCCCAAACCCCAAGCCCTGCCTGCGCTTTGGCCTCCCCCGCCGCGCAGATCAGGGCCACACAGCTCCTATACTCCCCTTAGAACCTTATTAGGGTTTAGGGTTTAGGGTTTAGGGCTTAGGGCTTAGGGTTTTAAATATCCTCTTGGGTTTTATATGAACGAAAATAAAAAGATGATTCCCAAAAAGGATATAGGCTCGGGTTGTAGGTGATGGTGCCGAGGCCGATGGTGATCACCTGCCGTGGTATTTGGGGGTCCAGGGTTTAGGGGTTTAGGGTTTAGGGGTTAGGGTTTAGGGTTTAGGCTTCAGGGCTGAGGGTTTCGGGGTTTAGGGCTTGGAGTTTGGAGAGTGCGGGGGTTTAGGGTTTAAGGGTTTGGGGACTTGAAGTTTAGGGGTTGGGGTTTGGGGCTTAGGGTGTGGCGGGTTTGGAGTTCTGTCTTGGGGTTTGGGGTTCAGGGCTTAGGGCGTTTACGGTGGTTGGTGGCCCACTCACCAGTGATGGGCGGGTTATTTGGGCCGCTTCAAGCTGCGGCGCGCCGAGCTTCCGTAGCTCTACTCACAGGGAATGCCCACAGGGTTGGGGGTCAGGTATGTGTAACAGTGTAGGGTTTAGGGTTTAGAGGGTCTTGCATAGGGTTTTGGGGGTTCAGTGCTTAGCACAAGAGGGGCGATGACTCTTCAGAGTTTCGGGCTCAGGGCCAATACTAACCACCCCTCTTGCTCAGACCCCGCCCTGCGGTCCCTGAAGCTGTAAACCCCAAGGCCCTAGGGTTTAGGGTTTAGGGTTTAGGGTTTAGGGTTTAGGGTTTAGGGCCTGTTTAGGGTTTAGAGGTTTCAGAGGGTTTGGCGGGTTTTGGGGGTTCAGGGTTTAGGGAAAAGCCCTGAACCTCAAGACAGAGTGAGCCCTAAATCCTTTGACAGCTGTGGTGCATTGACTGTGAAAGGAGGAGATGTATCGAAAGAACCCTAAACCCTAAACCCTGAACCCTTGAACCCTAAACCCTGAACCCTAACGACACCTCACCGCGCTTGGGTGTTCAGGATTTGCTGGGGCTGGTTTGGGGCCATGTGGAACTTACACTTCGTGGGTTAGATTGGGCTCTTTGCGGATCAGGGGCCGTAGGCCTTGGAAACATATTGCCATTCAAACCCTTAAACCCTGAACCCTAAACACCCGTAAAAATCGAGACCCCTATACACTGAACCCTCGAAACCCTAAGCCCTACACTGAGACCCTAAACGTACAAGCCCTAAACCCTAAACCCTAAACCCTAAACCCTAAACCCTAAACCCTAAACCCTAAACCCTAAACCCTAAACCCTAAACCCTAAACCCTAAACCCTAAACCCTAAACCCTAAACCCTAACCCTAAACCCTAAACCCTAAACCCTAAACCCTAAACCCTAAACCCTAACCCTGAACCGTAAACCCTAAACCCTGAACCCTGAACCCTAAACCCTAAGCCTAAACCCTAAACCGCAAGCCTCAAACTCCTCGAACCCTTCAGGGGCCGGTCCTTGCGTCTGCCCTCAACCCTGAAACCCTGAGACCCTGAAACCCTAAACCCTAAACCCTCAAACCCTGAAACCCTGAAACCCTAAACCCTGAAACCCTGAAACCCTGAAACCCTGAAACCCAGAAACCCTAAACCCTATAAACCCCATAAACCCTATAAACCCTAAACCCCAAACAAGGGGCCCGGTCCTTGCGTCTGCGCACAGTCTCGATGCCGCCCAGATCACCGGCTGCGGCGGCTTGGGAAGCGTAGTTGAGCTGATCCTGAGATCTCCAAGGGGGTAAGAGAAGGGATTTAGGGTTTAGGGTTTGGGGTTTGGGGTTTAGGGTTTCAGGGTTTCAGGGTTTCGGGGTTTAAGGTTTCAGGGTTTAGGGTGTAGGATTTTCAGACTTCAGAGGGTTGAAAGGGCTTTCTCGAGCTTCTCGGGTTTAGAGTGCTTATGGGGGTTTATCGGGTTGTTCTGGGTTCATTTCTACCCGACTCGGAAGGCTTTCTTGCAGGGTTTAGGGTTTAGAGGGCTTGTAGGGTTTTGGATTTGGGATAGGGTGTTGACGACATGCTTGCATTGCATCTGGAATCAAATACCCAAAAGCCCCCGGGACGTTTGGTTGCATTACCGGTCTCACCAGCCAGGCTACGGCTTCTTGCATTCGGGGAGAAGCCCTGGCCCTGGCAAAGTTCTTTGAAGGCATACTGCGGCAAACTCCTTAACAGCCCCCCCTCCCCTCGCGATAGTATCTTAGGGCATGTCTGCTTTGAGCAAACCTTGAATCCGGTGCGCGCGCCCCACGCGCCCCGCGCGCGCGCGCGCGCGCGCGCGCCTTGTTGCAAGCCAGGCCACCAGCCGCGTAGTGGCGAAATGGTCGCAACCTGCCGACCACCGGATCCCAAAACCAACTGCGTAAATAGTCGGCGGCCACCCGCCCACCCCCTTAGATTTAGGGTTTTGGGTTCAAGGTTCAGGGTTTAAGGTCTAGGGTTCATCAAAACGAAGAAATAGTTTCCGGGATCCAAAGGGTGGGTGGGTGGGTAGATACTCGATACCAGGGTAGCGAGCTTGACTACTGAATGCTTGAACCCTAAACCCTAAGTCCTAAACACCTAAACCGCCTGAAACCCTCGATCCCTGAACCCCTATATCCCTCAACCCTGAACCTCTAGAGCCCTCAACCTCAAACCCCCCCTAAAACCACCCTAAACCCCAAAACCCACTCTGAACCCACTCTAAACCCCTTACGCCCCTAAACCCGTAAACTCCCTAAACCCGCACAAACCCTAAACCCGGCGGGGGTTGCGTTGGAGGCAGTCCGGTGTGCAGGAAGGAGGGGAAGAAGAGGGACGCCGTATGTAACTCTACACGCATATAGAACCCCTAAACCCTAGCTTTAATGCCCAAACCCTAGAACAACCCTGAATCCCGAAACTCTTATCTATCCCTTGGAACCCTAAGCCTAGCCCTAAACCCTTGCATAAGCCTAAAGCCTCATATAGCCCTAAACCCTTGCATAACCCCAAAGCCTCATATAACCCTGAGCCCGTCTTCCACCTTTAGATCTGTAAGGCCAGTGACATGGTCCCTTAGTATGGGCCCTACAATGGGGACCCATCATATGCGCCATAAACCCAAGGGCCAGGACTTCAGAACCCATAGAAGAGTGTAAGGGACCACATTCAGGTACCGTATAACCCTAAACCCTAAACCCTAAACCCTAAACCCTACACCCTAAACCCTAAACCCTAAACCCTAAACCCTAAACCCTAAACTCTACACTTCGAGGAAAAAAAACAACCCCCGAGTCCTGGACCCTCCCCCCGCTGGGATAGCCTTGGCAGTTAAAGGCCACATGCCCGTCGGGGCCAATGCCACCCATGAAGAAGCCGATACCTCTGCACTGGAGTTTGGGGTTTAGGGTTTGGGGTTTAGGGTTTAGGGTTTAGGGTGTCGGGTTTAGGGTTCAGGGTTTCAGGGCATAGAGTTTAGAGTTCTGCTTCTAGGGTTCTTAAGGCACCCTAAACCCTAAACCCTAAACCCTAAACCCTAAACCCTAAACCCTAAACCCTAAACCCTAAACCCTAAACCCTATCTGCACTGGAGGCCTGGTCTTTTCGGATTTCAGGGCTTAGAGGTTAGAGTTGGGGAGGGGGTGCCCCAAAACCCAAAACCTAACCCTAAACCCCAAAACCCCAAAACCCCAAAACCCCAAAACCCCAAAACCCTAAATCCCCAAATCCCCAAATCCCCAAATCCCCAAATCCCCAAATCCCCAAATCCCCAAATCCCCAAATCCCCAAATCCCCAAATCCCCAAATCCCCAAATCCCCAAATCCCCAAATCCCCAAATCCCTAAATCCCTAAATCCCTAAATCCCTAAATCCCTAAATCCCTAAATCCCTAAATCCAAAACCCCAGAAAGTCTAAACCGTAGGGTTGAAGGCTTCGGAGTCTTAGATGCACAGGCTCGCGGGAATCCTCGCCCTGAAGCACGAACCTGCCTCTTTAGGCTTACAAAACCTAGACCCCCTAAACCCTCTAGACCCTCTAAACCCTCTAAACCCTCTAAATAAACCCTCTAAGCCCTCTAAACCCTACACCTGAAACCCTAAACCCTAAACCCTACCCCCCCACCGCCCAGAAGCCGCACCTCCCAGGGCGCGAATCTTTGCCTCGTACTCCGAGCACCACTGGTCAACCTTCAAAGTGTACAGACTTTAAAGGGTTAGGGTTTAGGGTTTAGGGTTTAGGGTTTAGGGTTTAGGGTTTAGGGTTTCGGGTTTCGGGTTTAGGGTTTAGGGTTTAGGGTTTTGTCTGGCGCTTCTTTCTGCTTTTCATGCGCATCCAGAAGATCCTGTAGCCCAGCTTTTGTTGCCTGCGGCCGGACGTGCAGGTTTGTAAGGCACCAGCCTGATCGCCAAGTCTCGGAACTCATTGCCGTTCTCAGCCGCGTGCAGGTTCTAAACCCTAACCCTAAACCCTAAACCCTAAACCCGTCTGCATTGCATGGCGATCCACCGGACCCCAAAAGGTCGTGGCGTCCTCGACCTGCAGAACTCTACACATCCAACCCCTAAACCCTAAGACCTAAACCATGCCTATTCTATGCTTACAAAAACCCCCCCTCCCCACATAGGATGTTTTTAGGGCAACCTGCAAAGAAAATCGGATTTAGGCTCGTACGGCCCGGCAGGTTGGCTCCAGGTTGGGGGTTGCAACTAACCTCGAGACCCGAAAGCCCCTAAGCCACTCAGAGTGTACTGCAAGTCGGGGTTATAGGGTTTAGGGTTTGGGGTTTAGGGTTTAGGAAGGTCTGTTGAGGGAGGGGAGTTCAAGGGGGGTAGGTACCTAGGGAACCTTAGGGAAGTTCAGGGAGCCTTAGGGAGTAGTGGGGAGTACCGGGGAAGCTTGGGTTACATAAACTCCTTGAAGCCCCCTCCCTTAAGAACTCGGCAAGTTTAGGATCCCTAAGCCCTAAACCCTAAGCCCCTAAAACTCTGGACTCCAAACCCCTCTAACTCAGCCCCGAAGCCGAGACCAACCCCAAAAAACTACAATCCTACCCTAAACCCTAAACCCTGAACCCTATGCCCTAAAGCCAAGACTCAAAACCCTAAACCTAAACCCTAAAACCCAAACCCTAAACCCTAAACCCTAAACCCCAAACCCCAAACCCTAAACCCTAAACCCTAAACCCGAGTTCGGCCGCACGAACGCCTGGCGCAGGACGCGCTGTTGGAGCAGCTCTTGCCGCGTCGTTGGGTCGCGCGTGCGGAGGCTCAGGTCCACCTGTCTGCAGGTTTAGGGTTTAGGGTTTAGGGTTTAGGGTTTAGGGTTTAGGGTTTAGGGTTTAGGGTTTAGGGTTTAGGGTTTAGGGTTTAGGGATTCGGGATTAGGTTTAGGGTTTAGGGTGTATAGGGCTTAGGGTTTAGGGGTCGGGGCAACCCAAATCTCTGATTCGTACTCTTCTGGAGCTAAGTATAGTACCCAACACCCCATGTTTATGGGTTACGAGTTACGAGTATAAATGGACCTTCTGGGCAAACCTTCCCTTCACCTTACCGGCTGAGTTGTCTAGAGGAGCAATGTTAACTTTTTGGGCTTCAAGGGGTCCTTCTTACTTTCCCAAAAGGCAGTTAAGAGAACGACCAACCCCACCCCAAACCCTAAACCTGACAGAGAAGGGCTTCGGTACCTGGTTTCATTCTAGCACTACTACGACTCGGTCCTCCTCCTCCTCCTAAACCCTGAATCCTAAACCCTCAAGACCAAACCTCCTCCTACTCCGACTCCTAGTCCTAGTCCTACTCCTACTCCTCCTCTTCCCTGTATCCGGAACTCTCCCAGACAGCAGCCATGAAGCTGTGTGGAGGGTTTACTCCCCAAAGGTTCAGAAAAGTCTGGCTGCCCTCTGCAGAGCCATGTTTCTGCTTGCGAGCCTCTTGAACACGGTAAGGGTAACCGCATTTCCACAGCTGTCATCAACTCCCGGTACGGTTGGAAGTGAGTGTACGGGCAGCAGGCTCTCAGGAGCTCAGCTCCGTCGTGGTTTCCATCTCCAGCACCAATGCCCACTCATCCGAGAGGCCTCTCAGGACTGGGGCCACCAGCACTGCAAATGACTTGGGCGCCCTCTGGAGTTGGAGAGCGTACTGGTTGAGTTCGTGGATGACGCACAGCAGAGTGAACAAAGCATCCTCCAGCATCTGAAGATCAGCGAATGCCAAAGGCCTATGCGAGAACAGTTGGAAGACAACGAACTTTGCGACTTCTTGGGTCCGGGTGATCAGGTTTTCCTGTGGCCCCCAAACCCGGAAACATGGTTACCCCCCCCCCCCCAATTTTCGGGCATCACACCCGAAAGTAATAGGCAGATGGAGCCTTAGGTTGAGTCCAGGGTTGGGAAATGTCGGATTTAGGTTTAGGGAGTCGATCTGCGGAATGCTATTCTTGTGGAGTTCCAAACCCGAACAAAACCCCAACCCAGAAAAAACACTACACCCTCACACGCCCGCATCCTAAATCCGAAACCTTAATCAGCCCTAAGCCCTAAACCCTGAACCCCTAACCTAACGCCAAACCACAAACATGTCGGCACATGAGCCGCCTCACCAGTGGGCCACACGTCGGCCATGGACAGTGCCTGTGCAGAGGTTTGCCAGCAAGGCTAGGGTTAAAGTTGCTTGGGGTTACCCTAAATCATAAATCATAAATCCTAACCCCTAAACCCTAAACCCTAAACCCTGAACCCTAACCCCCCCCCCCCCCCCCAACCCACACAAGAAGCCATCTGTACGATCGAACACAAACCCGAAACTTAATATTCACCTGGAGCCAAAGTCCCGGGGCGAAGAAATGAACCGAACAAATGAAAACGGGCTCGGCCCTTCTAGAATAAGGGTGCAACCCTCAAACTCTCAAACCCTCAAACCCCTGCTCCATACACCCTAACCCCTAACCCCTAATTCCTGAGCCCTAAACCCTAAATTCCAAAACCCTAGACCCTAAACCCTAAACCCTAAAAGCCCGACATCGAGGGCTTGGTTTCGGGTTTAGGGTTTAGGGTTTAGGGTTTAGGGTTTAGGGTTCAGGGTTCAGGGTTTAGGGTTTAGGGTTTAGGGTTTAGGGTTTAGGGTGCCTGCTTCACGTAGTCTCGCGGCTCGCCAGTCGGACCATAGCCGGGCTCCCGAAGATCCAGGCCTCGAGGTTGAGCAAATATTGGGTTGAGGTTCAGGGTTTAGGGTTTAGGGTTAGGGTTTAGGGTTTAGGGTTTTAGGGTTTTAGGGTTTTAGGGTTTTAGGGTTTTAGGGTTTTAGGGTTTTACGGTTTGGGGTTTGGGGTTGAGGTTCATGGTCTAGGGTTTAGTAATTTAGGGTTCAGGGTTTAGGGTTTAGGGCTTAGGGTTTAGGGCTTCGGGTTTGGGGTTTAGGGTTTAGGGTTTAGAGAAACTGTAGAGGGTTTGGGTCACTTAGTTTTTACCCTAGGCCGCATATACCCCAAACCCTAAACCCTAAACTGCATAAACCCTGAACCCTGAACCCTGAACCCTGAACCCTAAACCCTAAACCCTAAACCCTAAACCGGAAAAAAAAACAAAAAAAACTCAAGCCGACGACTGCCAGGTAGCCGATCTTGGAGCAGTCCATTAGCAGCGCCCGCTGTGGGTCCAGGCCGAAGCCCTTGATGTAGTACTCCTTGCTTCAGTTTAGGGTTTAGGGTTTAGGGTTTAGGGTTTAGGGTTTAGGGTTTAGGGTTTAGGGTTTAGGGTTTAGGGTTTAGAGTTCAGGGACTTAAAACCCTAAACCCTACTTAGGGTTTAGGGTTCAGGGTTCTAGTTCTTCTAGGGCTGCAGGGGTTCCTCCGGTGTCGTGCTGAGGGTCAAACAAGCCTTGGGCCTCAAGAATCAAGCTCCCCAGCGGTTTAAGGTTGGTTGTTTTGGGTTTAGACTTCAGGACTTGAAGCCCTGAATCCGAACCCGACCCTAAACCCTAAATAAACCCTAAACCCTAAACCCTAAACCCCAGTCTTTAGGGTTCGGAGCCGGGCTTCTGAAAGCACGACACCCCGGGATGAGTTGTCAAAGGCTCTGTGCTTGAGTGTTTTTGAGGGAGCCCCAAAACCCCAAACCCCAAAGTCCAAACCCTAAACCCCAAACCTTAAACCCTAAACCCTAAACTCCGAAGGCTCCTCATGTTTCTGCGACTTTCAGGGCGAAAGACGGCCTGCACTCAAACCGCATGCCCTCGAAGACCCCTGCCCTAAACCGGGTTGAGGGGTGTAGGGTTTAGGGTTTAGGGTTTAGGGTTTAGGGTGTAGGGTTAGGGGTTTAGGGGTTTAGGGTTTTAGGGCGGTTTAGGGGTTGAGGGGTACTGACAAGTTCTTGATAGCTTAAGAACCCGAAGCCTAAGACCGTACATGTTCATGGCCAGGAGGCGCTCACGTAGTGATAGAAGCTGTTGTGCTGCTCTGGGGAGATGGGATAGAACTCATCGATCTGCACAAAAGTCAGCTTTCCCAGATTCGGCTTCTCCTTGGCAAAGGCCCCCGGGTTTAGGGTTTAGGGTTTAAAGGGTTTATGCCCCCCCCCCCCCTCCCCCCTCGTGCCCCAGCTTCCCCAAGCCTAAGCCCGAAAAACTAACCCCTCGACCCAAACCCCAAAACCAGAACCCCTAAACCCAAAACCCTTTTGGGGTTTAGGGTTTCGGGGTTGTAGAGGTTTCACGGCAGGATTTTGGTTTAGGGTTTAGGGTTTAGGGTTTAGGGTTTAGGGTTTCGGGTTCAAGGTTTAGGGTTTAGGGTTTAGGGTTTAGGGTTTAGGGTTTAGGGTTTAGGGTTTAGGGTTTAGGGTTTAGGGTTTAGGGCTTCGAAACCCTAAACCCTAAACCCCAAACTTTGGGACGAGCGTCGGGCTGGAGCCCGTACTTCTTCACCTCTTTCTGGATGGGATCGGAGCCCCAGTTTTGCAGGATCCGCTGGACCCACTTGATGAAATACCTCAGGCTTTAGGGTTTAGGGTTTAGGGTTCAATTAGGTTTCGGGGCATAAGGTGCCATCTGTTGTTGGGTGTATATAGGCTTGCAGGGTTTCTTGGGCTTAAAGGGTGAAATACCTCAGGGTTTGAGGTTTCGGATTTCAAGGGTTTAGGGGCATAGGGTCCATCTTTTTGGGCGGTTTATATGGGCTTGTAGGGTTTCTTGGGGCTTCTGGGGTCTTGTAGAGGTTTTAGATTAGCATGTCTAAGATTTATAGGTTAAGTGAGGCTTAGGGTTTATAGAAACGCCTCTCGGGATGCTATTTCCCAGACGGCCCAATTTGGTTCAGGGCACCCCGAACCCTGCGCCCGTCGAATCTGGCACCCTATCCCCTACACCCCTGTAAACCCCTCTAAACCCCTCTCTAAACCACTCTCTAAACCCCTCCAAACCCCTCCAAACCCCTCTAAACCCCTCTAAACCCCTCTACAGCCCTGTGAACCCTCTGGACCCTAAACCCCAAACCCCAAACCCCAAACCCCAAGCCGTTTTGGGCTCAAAGCCTGGTGTTTAGGGGCAAAGCTGTCCTCTGCCTGGAGTCTCTACACGTCTCTACCCTGGGGGGCAGTTGGGGGGAATGCTGGGAACCCAGAACAACCCTGAACCCGAAACCCTAAAAACCCTCTCAGCCCTGTCAACCTTAAAGATCCCTGTAAACCCCTAAGCCTAAACCCAAAACCCAAAACCCAAAACCCTAAACCCTAAACCCTAAACCCTAAACCCTAAACCCCCTAAACGAACTCCAGTCACCCCATAAACCCCGACGTATCCCACAACCCCTCATCAACGAGGCTCCTTTCTATTCTATCACCTTAGAATCATGGTGAAAAAAGAAGATTCCAGCTTCCCTTGGGCACATATCGTTTCTAGACAAAAACATCCTTAAACCCTTAAACCCTTGAACGGTGTGATGACAGTTCTTGGGAGCAGTCCGTCGCCGCTTAGGAATCCTTCAACACTTAAACCCTTAAGCCCCCTAAACCAGAAACACTGCTGGACTCGAGGTGCTCAGGCGTCTTGCCGGTAGGCAGTGAGCAGACGCCTTCAGGATTCTGCTGCGCCCATTCCTTGGCTCCCCCGCAGTAAAAGGTGCTCAGGGTTTCAGGTTTACATAACAGGTTTGGGGTTTTAAGGTTTCGGGTTTAATTCCGAAACCTTGAAATTCATAAGGCCCGAACCTCGTAATACGCAGCCTAGGGTTTGGTGTCTAGGGCTTGGGCTAACATAGGGTTTAGGGTCCGGGGCTTGACGCTAAGGACCTCTGAAGACTTATTAATCGCCTGTTGGGACCATCATGTGCCAGGACAGGCGCTGCAGGAGGCTGGCTTCTTTGATCCTTCCACTTATTTGCTTGGCCTGAGCTGTGCGGGAGGCACTTCGACGTTGCACGGATCCTGTCTTCGTGGGTCTGCAGGACTTCTCGCCTAAGCGACGTTCAGGTTTCGGGTAGCTTCGTCATGGATTCGAAACGTCCTGCAAGATTGAGCGACTCTCGCCAGAAAGACTCGACGTATCTTGCGTTGCTTGTAGTCTCGCAACCGAAAACCTGATGCTCAGAGCTTGACCTGCCGGCCCGTCCCTTCAGGAATTTTGTACTAAGTTTGTTTTATCACTCTCTGTTGCCCTGAATTTTGCGTCATCGGCGTGTGGCCAGTAGCCCATAATGTACAGGGCCTGACTTACTTATCAGGGTTTAGGGTTTAGGGTTTAGGGCTTGGGGAAAACAAGCTCAAGTTTCATGATTCCTACCAGAGTAAGGAAGCGCACCAAAAACACACACACACACACACACATATGGCATTTCCCTCAAAGGGGTTGTCATTTCAAGAAATCGAATGAGCACACTCTCATTTTTCTATACATTCCTCAGCGAGTGAAACATCAAGCTGTCCGATCGGAAAATTGCAGGTACGTTTTCACCCCTCCCTGGGGATGTCTTCGTTGGCCAGCGACCCCCAGGGAGAGCGCTGGCCCCCTGCATTATAGCATGGCTGAACGTCCATCATTGATTCGTTTACTCTTGGAAACAGAGTTTCCACACACACACACACACGACCGGTCATGCCGGTTGTCTGGAAGATTACTCAGCCTTGCATCTGAAGTCACCTAATTGCATCCAGATCGCTCAAACTAGTCGAATTGGGAAAGTTCTGATGTAGCTCTTCACAAAGATTCTTGGTAAGAGCAATGATCTCGTTCAAACGCTGTCCTAAAAGTGCGACATCATCTAGAAATGTCCGGTTGGATCGTTCAAGATTGTCTACACGAAATTGCAGCGCAGACATACAATCACTCACTTCAGCTCGGAAAAGGTGAAGACGATCTCGTGTTTCTTGATTGGCCCGTTTTAGATCATCCAGTTGAGCCTGCAAAGAAGTAATCTGTTGAATCTGAATGGTCTGAGCAGCTTGCATGGAGGATTTTGTCTGCTCCAAATCTCCTCTGATGCCAATGATCTCGGTCTGAGTGAACTGAATCCATCTTTCCAATGGTGCAAGGGGGAACAAGGCGGAATTACAAGAATCAGAAGACATCGCACACTACAGCTCGAGAGAAAAAAGACCTTGTAACAATCAGATCTCAGTTCAAAAAACAAGAAACTGTTGCACTAACAGAAGCTCAACAACTCTTTTACACCACCCCTCGTCTGGAAAACAACTGCTGAAGGTCCTGAAGCTGACTCTGCTTGAGTTCATGAGGCCAAACATACTTGTTGATGAAGGCTTTTCTACTGTTGTACAGAGCCTTCTTTTGAGAAGGTGTGCCTGCAGAAGATGGTAGCTTGAACCTCCATTCTTCAGAGGTCATAATGAACTTCAACGCTAGAGAAGGTGACGTAATGACATCGAATCCTATGAACTCACATTGTGCATTAGCAGAATCTACAGCTTCTAATTCAACTGGTGAAACGTAAAAGTGGTCAGAAAGAAACTGTCGAACTGCCGCATGAGGTAAGAGAGATTGATCTAACAGCACCAATCGATTATCTACATAGCGCAAACAGCAAAAGCATTGTGATGCAACCAAAGATTGAAAACGATCCATCCATTGTTGTTCAATGTAGCTGACCGATACAGCGGCTAGCATAGGACTGATTTGGTTGCCGATAGCTGCTCCACGTTGTTGACAAAAAACTCGGTTCAGAATGTGAAAGAAAGAAGTCGAACAGCTAAGTTGGCAGAGAGGAACAATGTCTTTCAATGCAATGGTGTACATCTTCTGGCCAGCTTTTCGGGGACGTCCTTTCCAAACTCTGAGCTTGGTGTCCTTCTCAGTAAGGGAAACCGAAAAGACATAGGTGTCAAAATCCACGAAGTGCAACTCTTGAAACCTTCCAACAAGCCATTGAACAGCAAGTAGAATGCGATCAACTGGAATGGACGTGAAAAAACCAACCAAATCCTGATTGAAAGTCCGAAGTCGTGCATCAATAGGTACGCTTGCAAGGAAGTCGATCAACTTCTGCATCATCCTAGGAAAAGAATCCAAGCCAAAAGATTGTGGTGCACATTCTCGTAGAAGAAGATCTAGGACGATGGCAACTGCTCGAAAAAGCTTGGCAAATACGAAGAAAGAATAACTGATGATAGGTCTTGCACCGGCATACTGCTTCTTTTTCTTCAAAAGGAGATACGCAATCGGTAACGACGAGGTTCTAGTATTAATGCCCCAGGCATATCGTTGTAGCCATCTGGCCTTGGTCCGTGAAAGTAAATGCTGTTCAGCTTGGGCGACTGAAAAAGGCAATGGTCGATACACCTTCAAATCACCAAAGGTGGATCGCTGAACATCCCAAAGAAACTTGGGACAGAAAACATGGCATTCTCCTAGAGCATGATCTCGTCCATGAACCACAACTTCGGATAAAAGCCCACGTAGGAATTGAATGTCCTTCATCTTGATGGTCTCCCATGCAAAATGCACATGTCGGGGCCAAAGCTGAAGAATAAACTCCCTCCAATCATGTTCCAAGAAATTGAAGAGGCCTACTTTTTTGCACCATCGTACGACAATACCAGAACTTTCGGCAATGTACTTCTCCCGACTAGGGAATACCTGTGAAGAAGTGGAATGGGACAAAATATTACGTAGCCGTTTGGAAACTTGAAGAAGTCTTGCAGGGGAAGCTACATGTCCATTGGTAACCTGTACTTCTGGATGATCAGTACGGAATCGAGCACAAGGACAATGAGGGGCAACATCCCAAGTCCATGTAGCGGTACGAGCAAGATGATTGTACAATAATTGTTGCACTGTACGATGCTTTCCAGCAACAGGCTTTGTGAGGGGCAGGTGAAACGGAACAAGATAGTCATACTGTTGCTTGACCAGTCGATTTAAAAAACCCCGTACTTGTGAAGAAAAATTAGGCGTCGCCAAGAAAGGTATCACAAGTGGCACATTGGCTTTGGGCACCGGCATCTTTCGGAACTCCAAGGCACGGCGAATAATACTGCGTAGCTTGGTGCGTGGAGGATCATCACAATGATTGGCAAGTCGAAACAAAGCATAAAGATGTAGGTGGTGAAACTCAGAAGAGCGTAGTCGGGTTGACATACGAAAAGAGGCTTCATTGTCAGAAGAGAGAACCATGAGGATGTGCCATGCTTGTTCTGGTCGAAGGAGAGATTCTTTGTAAAAACCTTGTTGCCGAATTGTACGCAATCGGCGACGAACTTTTTGCCACAATCGTTGACCAGGAGTAGCAAAGAGAGAAGAAAAGGTCATCAAGGTAGCGGTACGACCAGGATTTGTGGGATTGAGACGAAGAATCCAAGGATGATTGAATCTGGGTTGCCAAAGTTGAATAAATTGATATTCAACTGCACGGGTGGAAACTGCATCAGAGCACTGCTTGATGGGGAAAATGACGTAGTCATGAAAACAGTTCCGGGAATGCCAGAAAAGCATCACCAACTCACAATTAGTAACTTGATCTAGTTGAAGTATACGAAGCTTCCTCCAGCGAACATCATGACGGTCATGTACTGAAACCCACGTACTGCCAACGTAACATAATCGACTGTGTAGAATACTGCTGTGATCAGACATCGGCTGTTTTGACATAGGCGCCAGGATCGCGTAGACCACGAATGGTGTCTGAAAGAGTTCGTAGAACTCACCAAAAGAAAGACCCACAAAATGACTGGTGCGTTTTACCCAGGATTTCATCAGCCGCGAACTAGATTGAGACCATCTAACTGAACAAACGAAAAACCATGCTGCAAGGACTCTCAGTGGAATACGTAACGCATACTCAATCTCATGATAAAAACAGCATTGAAGAAGGGCCATCATACTGAATAAGACTGATTGCAAGTCACTCCAGTCGAAGGGTCGAGAAGATTGTCCATTCATAGGTGATAGTCAGACTTCTGCCAAATGCACTGCAACCGAAATGACGCGAACCAACTCCAAAGGTTTGCACTTGGCAGCGACTGAAACTGGCAGGCCATATGCTGCAGCACGATCTGGAAGCACAGCCACTTCTTCTTCCGTCAAAGACGACAGAATGTTCTCGCAAAACTGCTGCGCCTGCTGAATCTGCTTTTTCTGAGCAGCAGAAACATTCTTCAGACCATTAATCCAAGCTTGAACCTTTGCCGGGGTAACCGCCTTGGGGGAAGAAGTCAACAATGGGCGAGCCGAAGGAGGCTGGTCACCAACAACATAAGCACGAAGTCGATCGGAAGACACGGCACTGCTCTTGGCAGTAATGCGGCGCTTGCTTGAAGGTTCAGCAACGGAAGGATTCGGGGTAGCCGAACGCTTCATGGCAGAAGACCTAGCTTCCTCTAGCTGCCGCTCTAGATCCTGAATCTTGCGATCTTTGTCGCTGCCCGATCCAGTGTCGGCAAAAGGCTCCAACTTCTGCAAAACAAACTGAGCCATGCGATGCGAGTTCTGGACTTTAACATTGTCGGCAAAAGGAGAAGAACGTTCCGCTACTGGAAGAATTTGCTCACCGTCTTGTTTTTGATGAGCTGTAAGTGAGGCTGCTACTTGATCTAGGTCCCAACGGCGTTCACGAATTGCTGAAAGCAGCTGACTGACAAACACTGCTTCACTAACACGGCGGCAAAACACAACAGTTAAAAATTGTCCAGCACTCAAAAGACGAAGATGCCAATTTTTCCATCCTTGCCAAC
The DNA here is from genome assembly GCA_905221605.1 of Symbiodinium natans. Taxonomy (NCBI): domain Eukaryota; class Dinophyceae; order Suessiales; family Symbiodiniaceae; genus Symbiodinium; species Symbiodinium natans. The sequence continues at coordinate 348,404 of CAJNDS010000047.1, forward strand.
AAACCTCATGAATCCTGATGTCTGAAATGTCACGACCAGCAAAAGAACACTTTGAGGTCCATTGTGTCATCAGAACCTTCCTGGGCAAAGCCTTGCCACCAACTTCAGTAGTGTCATAGTACTCTGAGTTGGTCTGAAACTCCTTGGGAAGTTGCAAAGAATGTTCAGGCTTCCCATGAGGTGACCAAGGCTCGTCATAGTTTCGAGGTTTTTTGTCAGGAGTCCAAGAATGAGAAGATTGCTCATTCCAAGGTCTGGATGACTGCTCACTCCAAGAATTGGATGACCATGAACGCCCATAGGTTCCGGAAGATCCTCGAAACGACATGTCCAAAACTATCAAGTCCTAGGGTGTCGGGAACACAACAGCAGCTACACCACCTAAGCCAAAACACAAACGTACATGAATTGGAAAGATCATTGCGGCGGCAGCACAAACAGACATACCAGCTTCTAATACATAGACGAGGGCAGAGGTGATCATTTTACGCCAAAAGGAAGATCATCCATCACAGCCGAATTATGACCTACGTGGGGACCTACTGCGATCACTCCTACTGGTGAGACTAGCTGGACGAGCTTTAGAAGGCACACTGGAAACATGATGACCGGCCACGTGCTCAGTACTAGAAGTACCTACTGTTGTTGCTGTCGGAGGCCACATGCTGACTCCAACAGGTCGAACACCGGACGTAGGTGGAGGTGTACTAGGAGGAGGAAGTGGAGGTGGCGGAACAGCAGGAAGCTTCGGCACCACCGGCTCATGACCCTCAAAGTTGTTAGTACATCCCGAACTGGAAGAAGAACGTGACGCAGAAGCCTGATTGATAGCATCTGCAACGTCTTGATCGATTTGTGCACGAAGCCGAGAAACTAGTCGGCCTACAGTAGGATTCGTAGATGCACTCACCACAATTCGGTATAGAGCTTGGCGATTGCCAGGACTCAACTCTTGAATGATTTGTAGAATGTCCCGGGAATTGACTCCAGACATGGCGTAAGAAGTCTTCTAATCAACAGAACGAAAACTCTCCAAATCAACAAAGCAGAAGAGCTAGATTGAACCGAAAAGTCAATAAAGTGGCGCAGTAGGTAAGCATACAACATGCCATATAGGACTGCTCGAAAAGTGCACAGCAAAAACTCTTGCGCAAGGTCATTATGAACTGCAGAACGCTGATCAGAATCTTCATTCATTGGCTAAGGGTGAAACTGTAAGGTCCGCAAACCTAGCTGCACACTACGCAGACAAAGCCGAGCTTGTGAGACATACATGGGTGATCCTTGGCAAATCCATGCGTATACACCATCGTTTGTCCGTAGACGCACTCTGGACCAAGCCCGCTTTCGGAACAAGAAAGCTTTCCAACCAAGTTGAACTGCGGTTGGTCTTCACATGGGCACCAAAAATCTTGCCAGAAAACGCAACACCACAGACATTCTTTGGGTGCTTATGGAGTTTCAATGATTCAGCAACCAAGTCCGAATGAGAAATTGGGGAGCCGAAATGTCTCACTCTTGCAAAGAAACCTTGAACAGGCAAATCATCAGGGAGACATATACCGTCGTTGGTGGTCGGTAACACAAAACCAGTGTTCATAATGCCAAAGACTGCTTCCACTCCAGCAATATGCCAAAAGGTATAGTGCGAAAAATCAGCATGACCCTCCAAATGTGCAGTAACCGGACCCGGAAAAGCTTCGGAACGAATCAGCCAAAGTACAGTGTCATCCATTCGATGGCACGTTGCAGCAGAGAAAATGTCTGGAATCCGCAAACCATTGACAATGACTGCATGAAGAAAGGTCAAAAGTGGCTTGATTGCAATGTCAGAAACTACTGCATTCGCAGGAAAAAGTCGCATTAGATCACCACGAGCTTGCTCAAACAGAGTGTAGGTGACATCTTTGACTTTTGCCAACAAAGGTAAAAGCCACTGCTTGCGATTCTGTAGAGTATTGGTAGCGAATAGATCCACAGAATGCCAATCCTCATCTCTGATCGCTGATACCAAGAAAGTGCCCATTGCAGGAAGATTGTAAGGTATCGTTGTCTCATGAGCTTGCGAAAGTTCATACATCACGTCATCGGGCTTTCCAACAGGACTGCAGGATCCAGAAAAGGGTACGTAGGTCTCAAGAAACAGGCGCAAACTACCAAAATTAGAAGGACTAATGCAACTAACCGAATCCGTCAACGAAGCAGAAAGACCTAAAAAATTACTGCTGGTTGCATCGCTTGAAGGAAAAAACCACGTTCCCGGCGGTGGTGAAACTGCTGCTGAAGAAGCCATTGGCATATGCAAAGCGGGTGCTGTTGAATGTGCAGAAGGCCCAAACCATTGTACCGGCGGATAATTGTACGCCGGAGCAGGCGGATAATTGTACGCCGGAGCTGGCAAAGCCAACATGCTACTTGGATAAGATCTATGATGAACTTGTCGATCTCGGCTAGAAGTAGAGCGATGTCTCCGGCTCTTCTTCTTTGATTTGTGTCTCCTGGTTCTAGACCTAGATCTAGAACAGCTGGAGGAACGCACAATGACGGTAATACGCGGCATGGCTCAAGGGGAAGGACAATACCTACAGTAATGAAGCATCTTGATAGGGTCCTGATTGCAAGATGCTACATAGCGTCAATGCTACAAATGCTAAACAGCTAGTAATCGCTGAACAATGGATGGTCACTGAACAGGTGTTGGTCGCTGAACAATTGTTGGTCACTGAACAATAAGGGATCACAGCGGATCTTCATGGTGTTCGCTCATTGCAGCTCAGTGTTGAATGAGGCAGTCGGTGAAAACATGAACCGGCTGCCCTCTCGCTTGTGAAGGTCACTGAACAGAGTATTGGGTATGCTCAAGGAATGGTGATTGAACACATCAAATTCAGCAGGACGGGTGAACGAATGTCAAGATGAGATACCTGAACAAGTGATGGTGGAGCCAGGTGCCAGGTTGGCTCAAGTCGTAATGAACTAGACATTTGATGGCTTGAACTCATAATGGTTGGGAACTCTGGGTGATCTCTGAACATCTGATCAAGTGAACACTGCGGGGCATTGTGCCGGATGCCCATCACGACCAGCGCTTTGTCAGAATAACTGGCCGAAACACACATATGGCATTTCCCTCAAAGGGGTTGTCATTTCAAGAAATCGAATGAGCACACTCTCATTTTTCTATACATTCCTCAGCGAGTGAAACATCAAGCTGTCCGATCGGAAAATTGCAGGTACGTTTTCACCCCTCCCTGGGGATGTCTTCGTTGGCCAGCGACCCCCAGGGAGAGCGCTGGCCCCCTGCATTATAGCATGGCTGAACGTCCATCATTGATTCGTTTACTCTTGGAAACAGAGTTTCCACACACACACACACACATTTAACTAGATCCAAGGTAACCTAAGATTAAACAGGCATGTTTTTGATTTCAGGGGCTTATAAGGGAACCCCAACCCCCAAAAAATGGGAATAAGGACCCACTCTGGAGTCCCTAGTCTAAACACTAACCCCCTCAACCCTAAAAAACACTTGGCTGAGAAAGTTCCAGGATGTTCAAGGTCAAGGACCAGTTGGAGCCGCGCTTCGCGTACCCTTGTTGGTTTCAGGGTTGGGTTTAGGGGTTCTTCAGGGTTTAGGGTTCAGGCTAACGGGTGTGTTTAGGGTTTACGGTTTTGGGGCTTAGGGTTTAGGGCTTAGGGCTTAGGATTTCTTCTGTTTCGGGGTGCCAAGCATCGAGAAATCGCCAAGCAGCAGCTTGTCCCAGAGCTGGGAAGTTCCTTTCCGCCCACTATGAAGACATTCTTTGCCCCCTTCTAGACGAGGCCCCCCAAACCCTAAACCTTAAACACTAAACCCTAAACCCTCCAACTTCTTTCTGGGCAGGGAGTGTGGGCAGATGCGGAGTGGGCAGGGTGCGGGGTGGGTGAGTGGAGGTCATCTTTAAAGACACAAGTCTTAGTTTTGGGTGTCTTGTAAGTTTTTTGACCGTGGAGCCAAACCATAAAGCCCGCAGTAAACCCGAAGGGCCGAAACTCTCGTGGCAAAAATGCTGAGAAACATCGGCTGGTGGGATCCTAGAAGAACAAGTCTACACCCAGATCACAGGGTTTAGGGTTTAGGGTTTAGGGTTTAGGGTTTAGGGTTTAGGATCCAGGGGCTCACTGACATCGGCTAGCAAGTCCTGCTTTGATGGTGGAGCTGCCCTCAAACAACTCGAACAAACACTTAACCCTAAACCCCAAAGCCTGGGTAGTCCAGGTAACCGGTTTAGGGTTTAGGGTTTAGGGTTTAGGGTTTAGGGTTTAGGGTTTAGGGTTTAGATAAGGGCACCCTTCTTTGGGTTGGTTACTTTATAACTTCTAACGTCCCTTATTTAAGGGGACCCGTGACCCAAAAAAGGGCAAAGGGTACCACTGAGCTGCCAAGAAGCCGCAAACCCTGAACCCTAAACCCTAAACCCTGTAAACAACCTCTTTCAAGACCGGTCCGAGCAGCTCGACGACAATGGTGCGTATCTTCTCCTCGCATCTGCAACACCATCGAGCTCAGCAACATGTTTAGGGTTTAGGGTTTAGGGCTTAGGGCTTAGGGCTTAGGGTTTGTTAGCGATGACGATCAAAATGCCTGCTCTGAGATTGTGGCTTTACCTAGAATTTTCCGATAACCCTACACCAAACACCCCTGAACCCCGAAAAACCCTAAACCCCAAACCCTACGCACGAATACTCGCACGCACCATAAGCCCTATAAAAGCACCTAAACCCCAAAACCTGACCAACACCCTAAACTTTCCCTAAACCCTAACCCTAAATCCTAAACCCTAAACCCTAAACCCTAAACCCTAAACCCTAAACCCTAAACCTAAACCCTAAACCCTAAACCCTAGACCCCAAACCCCAAACCCCAAACCCCAAACTCTAGACCCGACTCCTCCGGCTCGTAGAGCGCCTCGAAAGCGCTGCGGGAGATGAGCTGCGCCTGCTGTGGGGCTGGGTCCCGGGTTTCGGGTTTCGGGTTTAGGGTTCAGGTTTAGGGTTTAGGGCTAGGGTTTAGGAGGGTCAGGGTAAACTCGCACCTCACAGCTTCGTCAGAACTCTAAAACCCCATAACCCAACTAACCCAACTAACCCTAAACCCCAAACACCCTAATTTAAACCCTAAACCCTAAACCCTAAACCCGAAACCCTAAACCCTATCAGCCAAGCTCGGGATCCGGGCCTCAACGCTCGATTCCGGTCGGTCTTCTCGGGCGCGCTTGGCCATGGCTCCGAGGACGCACAGACTTACCTACTATTTGCTTAAGAACTCTCAAAAGGTTTGGAGTTTAGGGTTTAGGGTGTAGGGTTGTAATCCCTATATTAAGGAAGAATATTGTGATATACATATATATATACACATATTGTGATTTAATTTACTTCTTTTTTTTTTTTTTGGGGGGGGGGGGGGTGCTTCTCATAAGCAATTCGCGGTTACAAGGTGGACTCGGATGAAGGTCGGATTTGGGGGCGTGAGGGATTGAATTTAGTGAGTTTAGGGTTTAGGGTTTGGGGTTTGGGGCCTAGGGCTTGCAGCCTACGATGTCCCAGGGCTGGAGAGGGTGAGCCAGTTGGAAGAGCAAAGGCATCGGCGATGCTTTGGTTCTGAATCGGCTTAGGGTTTGGGGTTCAGGGTCTAGGGTTTAGGGCTTCAACTTTACAAGGTTTAGGGTTTGGGGTTCAGACATTGGGGTTCACGAGTTCTGAATGGACGGAGGAAATTGGGAACCTTTGAATGTTTAAAGGATACGGGTTGCGATGTTGCCCCCTTATACAGTCCTTGACAGGAATGATAATCGAGGGTACTAAAACCCCTATGAAGGACGGTTAGTATAAGGGGGAACATCCCAACATACGTGGACCCAACAGGTCCCAAGTTGCCTACTTAGGTGGTTCAAGGGCTTTGGGGTATCCTTAAACCCTAAACCCTACACCCTAAACCCTAAATCCTACTCCCAGGTTCTAAGGCCTCTCCAAATATAGATGCCCTGTCACCCTACACGCTGAAACATCATGCGAACCCAAGCTTCAGACACCGTGAGCCTGAGTCACTTAGGGTCAGGGTGTAGGGACATTCCAAATGGAACCCCCCCCCCCCACAAAACAAAAGAAACAATATGAATAATAATAGTAAGAACAAAATAAGAATAATAATATTAATAGTAATAGCAATGAGAATTATCATGACAGTACTAATAAACAGAAATACAGAAAAGAACCAGGAGCCACGCCCAGTAAGCCCGAAGCAAGATCCTCTTCAACCCCCCCCCATTAAAATGGAAAGCCCCAAGCCCGACACCCTGAACCCTAAGCCCCAGGTCCTAAATAGAGCAAGGCCAATAGCCCTAAACCCTAAACCCTAAACAGAGCAGACTCGGGGAGCCTTGTAAGCTTCCAAGCACCAGAAGATTCACGGACCTGGCAGCACATGATTCCAGGGTCTCAGGGATTCCGACTCCTAAGCCCAACACTCCCTAAAACCCTAAACCCTAGGCCCTAAAGCCAAAAGCCTAAAGCCTAGTCCCAAAACATGAAATCCTGAAGCTCAGGCAGGTTTAGGCGGTTTGGGTTTATGTCCGTTGGGCTTCGCCTGTGTCTCCGAGGGGTCTTGAAGGTTCATGCCTGTAAGGTCAGGGTCGAGGGGCTCTGAAACCTTGGGGTTTAAGGCCGAGGGTTTTGCGCTCACGGTTTGGGGCTGGGAGTTTAAACCCTAAACCCTAAACCCTAAACCCTAAACCCTAAACCCTAAACCCTAAACCCTAAACCTTGGGGTTGAAGGCTTGTGGGCTGCAGGCAATGCATGTCTTGGACGTGGTAAGACTTCCGTCATTCACAGCCACCCTTCTCAACCCTTAGGGTTTAGGGCTTAGGGTTTCGGGTTTAGGGTTTAGGGTTTAGGGTTTAGGGCTTTAGGGCTTTAGGGCTTAGGGCTTAGGGCTTTAGGGCTTTAGGGTTTAGGGTTTAGGGTTTAGGGAGACCCCCACACCCCTCAAATCCTTCAGACCTAACCCCTTGAACCCAAACCCCCAAACGCCCAAAGCCAAGCTCGTAGAACCCATGGTGCGGCTGAGCATGTGTGTGCATGATTGAGTTTGAGGGTGCTGGCGACTTGTCCCCAACCATCCTCCTAAACCAAAACCCGAAACCCTAAACTCTCAACCCGGTCTAGACCCGAAACTCTGAACCCTAAACCCAAAAGCCCTGCGACCCGCCTAGGTCCGAGCTCCTTCCTGCAAGTGCAAGCAGAGGAGGGTTTAGGGTTTAGGGTTTAGGGTTTAGGGTGGAATCAATCAAATCTGCCTTGTTCCCCAAAGAACTCAGATCGGAGGTAGTGTTTAGGGCTTGGCATTTCGCTCCAGTGGAGACCAAGTCACGGGCCGAATTGCACGTTGTTTGGGTTTAGGGTTTAGGGTTTAGGGTTTAGGGTTTAGGGTTTAGGGTTGGGCTTAGGGGCGTTCCTATTGGAGGGCATATCACATAGCAAAACCCTCATCCCGAATACTGACGCCCCAAGCCTAAACCTTTAGACCCTAAGCCCTTAAACCTTTAAACCCTAAACCCGAAACCCTGAACCCCAAACCCCAAACCCCAAACCCCAAACCCTAAACCCTGGCCCTGAACCCTCCAGCTCTCTACCCTGTAAAGCCCTAAAAGCCCTGAGCCTTAGGTTCGTTCGGGACTTGGGCGCAGTAGGCTTCCCAACTCTTAGCCCATCAACACCCGGATATCATGAAGGCTTGGGGAGTTTAGGGAGTTTAAGGGATGTAGGGATTTAAGGGTTTGGGGCTGTAAAAACACTAAAGCTCTTTGAAGTCCCGATACAACCCCACTGAAGGTTCATGTGTGGTACTCCTATTTTTTTATAAGGTTTACGGTTCAAAAGTAACCCTGGACCCTAAACCCTGAACCCAAAACAAGGGCTTAGGGTTTAGAGAGCACGGTCGCTGTATAGCAAAGCCCATCATGGCGCTAACTTGTACCCGGTACCCTCCAGGCTACATGGACACTAACGACTCCCCCCACCCCAAATTTTCAAACCCCGAAAGGGAGGAAGACTTCGTAACGTAGATCAAGCACCCTACCATGAGTTTGAGGGAACATTTTCGTAGTTCAGTGACTTGCCCTAAACCCTAAATCCTACATGACAGGCAGTCCACTTGCGCCTCAGCTTGGGGAGGAGTTGCTCGCCATGGCCTGGATGGCGGTCATATTGGTGGGCTTTGCAGGGTTTAGGGTTTAGGGTTTAGGGTTTAGAGTTTAGGGCTGGATTGTGTGTCCCAGACCCGTAAACCTCAATTCTGGGTGTCGTCCTAAACCTGCCAAACACATCTGGGTTCCACTTTGCCTTGTGAAGGCTTGTGAGACCAACTAAAGGCCTGATTTCGGAACCCCAAACCCCAAACCCTAACCCCAAAGCCTAGACCCCTAAACCCTACGACCCCCAAACCCTAAACCCTAAACCCGAAAACCCTAAGCCCCTGAACCCCCTGCGTCAAAGAGGTGTCGCGCTGGCTTAACAGCTCTCGCAGGGGACGGCGGGTACGCTTCCAAAGGCCAGCCATAGCCAGAGCGGCGCAGAGTCGGTTCCCTAAACCCTAAACCCTAAACCCTAAACCCTAAACCCTAAACCCTAAACCCTAAACCCTAAACCCTAAACCCTAAACCCTAAACCCTAAACCCTTTATAAACCCTAAACCCTAAACCCTGAACCTGCGTAGATGTTCTTCAAGAGGAAGAAGAATGCGGCCCACAAGGCCAAGGGCTTGGACTGTCAGGCAATAATACGGCCTCTCCAAGAGATTATAAGGGTTGTGGGAAGAGATAAGTTAAAGGGACAGCGTCTCACCGAAGCAGCTACAAGCTGTGCACAGAAAAGAAGCCCACACTCTGACTCTGAGCGCGGAGCTCCTACTTCTGAGGGCGCCATGGAGACAGCACATGCGATCAAGAGAGGATACTGTGGCTGAGGCGTATGCTCAAACCCCAAAACAGGCCATGGGCAGGGAGCGTGGGGGAACTTGTGCCTTCGACGCTTAACTGCTGGCCGTCACCGCCAAACCCCTGAACCCAAAACCCAAACCCCCCAAAACGCCAAACGCCACGCCTGAACCCCTAAACCCCTAAACCCGAAACTCCCCAATTCCCCCTAAACCCCAGACCCCTGAACCCCTAAACCCGAAACCCCTAAACCCCTAAGCCCCTAAACCCCTAAACCCCCAAACCACCCCTAACCCCCAAACCCCCAAACCCTAAAACCGCTTCTATGGCCGCCACCGACTCGGATGTCCACGACCACACGACTCGTCGAATCGCCTCAGGTCTATTTTTTTGGGGGGGGGTTTTGGGTTTATGGTTTAGGGGTTTAGGGGCTTAGGGGCTTCGGGGCTTAGGGGTTTAGGGGTTTAGGGGTTTAGGGGTTTAGGGGTTTAGGGGTTTAGGGGTTTAGGGGTTTAGGGGTTTAGGGGTTTAGGGGTTTAGGGGGGGGGTTGAGGGCTTGAGATTGTAAGCTTTTGGCGTTTAGGGTTTAGGGTTTAGGGTTTGGGGTTTTTCGGTTGGGGTTTGGGATTCAAGGTTTGGGGGTCGAGGGGCCCCCCCAAGCCCGAAACCCCTTCCCCCTCCGAAACCTGAAGCTAAGCGTTCTTCTTCGAGGGTTTAGGGTTTTCAGGGTGCTCTTGTCAGACGAAGAGCGTACTCACGATCAGCAACTTCTCTCGAAGGCTCTGTCGCACAGACACTCCCAAGACTTCAGCGAAGACCCCTCGTCAGTAACCCCTAAACCCTAACCGTAAACCCCAAACAATAAACCCTAAACCCTGAACCCTAAACCCTGAACCCTGAACCCTAAACCCTAAACCCTACACTCCGCGTGCCTCGGACCGCCTCTGCCAAGCAGATGGCTGCTGCGGCTCGGACCTAAACAGAAACTCTTAGGGTAGTTGCATGGTCCCTCAGTATGGTCCCTGAAAAGTTGAACCCCTTGTATACCCCTTCTATACCAAAGACCCAGACTCCAGCACCCTTTAAAGGAGGTAAGGGACCATATGAAGGGACCATGAAACTACCCTCTCATACTTTTGGGCTCTTTGGGTCCTGGCTTATAGGCCTTAGGGTTTCGGGCTTGAGGCTCTAACCCTAAACCCTAAACCCTAAACCCTAAACCCTAAACCCTAAACCCTAAACCCTAAAACCCTAAACCCTAAACCTACCTAACCCGCACGAACTACGGGGCTCAAGGGTCTCAGAGGACTCAAGGGCCCGGATCGTGAAACATCGCCCCAGCGCTGACAAATCGAGGGCGCAGGGCTCTGCATGCGGAACGTTCTGGGTTCGGAGTTTAGGGCTGAGGGAATTGGGCCTTCGGGTAGGTTTAGGGTTCAGGGTTGAGCGTCCGAGCCCCCCCCCCCCCCCAAAAGAAAACAAAAAAAAATGAACTCTCAGAAAGTGAAGCGAAGAACACATGCGAAGCTTCTCTCTAAGCCCTAAGCCCGAAGCCCTAACCCCTAACCCCTAAACCCCCAAGCCCTCAACCCTAAGCCCTAAGGCCTAAATCCTAAAATGCCCTATAATTCCTCTCCACGTGCTTTCAGCGAATCACGCCGAGTCTTGGGGCTTAGGGCTTAGGGGTTTGAGGGGGGAGGTTAGGGGTCAGGGTTTAGGGGTTTAGGGTTGAGGGTTTAGGGTTTAGGGCCTATAGGGTTTAGGGTTGAGGGTTTGGGGTTGGGGATTGGGGGCCTTACGCTTGAAGATAGGGATTCGGGTTAAGGGTTGGGCAAGGGCTTTGGCGTGTTACGGGCCAAGGCTACTTTTGCAATGTGAAAGGCCCGGAAAAGCTTTGGGTATGCCTAGACCTTCAATTGTGTTTCGTCTTTCGGGTACGTACCAAATTATGGGTCTGTACAACGTCCCTTAACCCAAGACCCCCAAAGCACTAAGCTCAGGGTCTAGGTAGGGTATACGGCTCAGGGTCGAACTCCAAGCCCTACAAACCCGAAACCCTACAAACAACCACCCGACCCTGTGGGGACTGTCTCCTGCTGCAGACCCTCGGTCCTAACCTAAACGCCAAACCCTAAACTCAAACCCTAAACCCTCAACCCTGAACCCTAAACCCTGAACTTAAACCCTGAACCCTTAACCCTGAACCGCAAGAAGAACTTAAACCCATCGGGTCCCAGCGGGATCCATCTCGCAACCAAGGACCTCATGTCTTGCGCGTCAGGGTTCAGGGTTTAGGGTTCAGGTTCCAGGTTGCCGGGCTCAGAGCTGAGGATGATTTAAGAGTTTATATAGGAGTTTAGGATTTTAGCGTTAAGGATTTTAGAGTTTCATATAGGAGTTTAGGATTTTAGTGTTAAGGATTTTAGAGTTTATCTAGGAGTTTGGGGTTTTGGTCCACTTCATTGCTGGCACAATGGAACAAGAGGATTTGGTCGCCCCCCACCCCCCCACCGACAAGGAGGGTACCTACTGGTAGGGGATAAAGAGGCCTATTTGATTAGACTGGCCATGTTGGGTAGCTTTTGGTATCATACTTGAAGAGATGATAAACGGATGGCATCGGCCACTGTTTCGGGTCCTTCGTGATGCCCCTAAACCCAAGACCCTAAACACTGAACCCTGAAGCCTAAACGGCCCCTGTAACCAACCCTAAAAATCACCAACGCATGGCCCGCAGCCAGCCAAACCTACTATTTGCTTAAGAAACCCCAAGAAAAACACAAATAATAATGCCCATATTACCCTTGTAAGGAAGAATATTTCTATTTTTTTGGGGTTGTTTAAGCAACTCGTAGAACTGTGGTTCTCTTACGGGTTGGACAAGTAGGCATTGTTGAACATATTCTGCAAAACATTGCAGGCGCACCGAAAACGGAAATACACTGAAACAGGCTAGCGCCATAGCACCCCAGCCCTAAAACCCATCAGCCCAAGCATAAATCCAGAGCGCGATCCAACTCTCTCTCGCTCTTGCAGCTCCCCTTTCAGCAGGTTCCTGTCCAACAGCTCTTTGGCAGAAGTTCCGCCCACCACGGCCAAACCATTTCCCTCTTCACACCGTAGACCTAACCCCTATACACCGGTTCACCCTACCAGCAACCCTGAAAGGTCTGTAGAATTCCCATAATATAGGGCCCTTAAGAAGTAAAATGCGGGTTTTGGGGGGGGGGTTACTGCAGTCTAACTATAAAGGGACCATGAGGGAATACTTTAGTAGTTATTCCGACCCCTGTATGAGTAGCCCTAAACCCTAAACCCTAAACCCTAAACCCTAAACCTTAAACCCTAAACCCTAAACCCTTGGGCTCATTAGACCAAAGGCCCTGGCGTGGCTAGCCTCACTGCCAAAGGTGTTTCTTGGAGAGCTGCGTCTGCTGCTGTGTTCGGCTCAGGAGCTCCCCTCTTAGGGTTTAAGGTTTAGGGTTTAGGGTTTAGGGTTTAGGGTGTAGGGTTTAGGGTTTAGGGTTTAGGGTCTGGGGTTTGGGGTTTAGGGTGTAGGGTCTAGGGTTTTAGTGAAGTGGGCAGTGCGGTCTCTAAATCGGATCTCTTCATGTCAAGTGTTGGGTGCTACTACTATTGCTTCAGCACCCCCTTCTTCCTTATGAGGGCAATGCAATGTTGGGATTTTGTTTGATTTCATTTTTGGTTTGGCGGGTTCTTCAGCAAGTGGTGCGCTAGGGTTTAGGGTTTCGGGTTTCGGGCTTAGGGTGTCGGGGAGGCGTCCTTAAAATTTCAACGCTGTCCTATCCCACGGAGATAGGATCTCCGGGAACGACTTGGGGGAAAGGTGGTGCCTACAGTCGGCTTCGCTGGTGCGGCCCCATGCCCTCATTTCTAGCAGCCTCTGTACCTCCCTGATCCTAACCTTAAGCCCCGCACCCTGAACCCTAAACCCTAAACTCCAAACCCTAAACCCTAAGGAGTTAAAAGCCTAGTTAACCCTAAACCCTATATATATTTATATTTATTTATTTATTTATATTTATATTTATATATAGAGCCCGACAAACGCACCAGGCTGCTGACAGACCCTCCTCCCAAGTTGCGCGCTGCCGCTTCGGCTGTTCTTGCCGGAGGGCACGGGCGCTGGATTAAACAAGTTGGCCGGCGAGTCAAGTCTTTAGGGTTTAGGGTTTAGGGTTTAGGGTTTAGGGTTTAGGGTTTAGGGTTTAGGGTTTAGGGTTTAGGGTTTAGGGTTTAGGGTTTAGGGTTTAGGGTTTAGGGTTTAGGGTTTAGGGTTTAGGGTTTAGGGCTTTCGGACCTTACCCTAAATTCCGACATCCTCGGGCCCTGTACTGATGCCTCTACCCCAACATCCCGAACGATCTTCAGGGCCATGAAGCCCTGCACCCTCAACCCTACACGTGAACCCAAACAAACAACTCGATTCCCTGCACCTCAACCACAAATCCAAAACTTCCAAACCCTAAGCCCTAAACCCTAAACCAGCCTAAACCCTAAACCCTAAACCCTAAACCCGAACTCCAATGCCAGACGCTTCCGAAAACTTTAAACTACACCCTAGATCCCAAACTCTAAACCCCCAATCAAGCCACCCTAGAGCCGCAAACCCAACGACCAATCCAAGCCCAAACGATAAACAACCCAAAAGCCTAAACCCGTTTAAGCCCTAAACCTTTTAAGCCCTAAACCCTTAAAACCCTAATCCCTTAAAGACTGTACCCCGATAAGAATCCCGATTAAAGACTGTTACTTTAAACCCAAAGCCCTAAACCCTAAACCAGAGAGGCGAAAGTGTTGTAAACCTTCAACCCTGAACCCTAAACCCAAACTCCTAAACCCTGAACCCTCAACCCTAAACCCTAAACCCTAAACCGCAACCTTAAAACCCTCTAAACCCCGTCAAGCCCTCAACCAGGAGTGTTCAGGTCGACTCGCGCGGCTTCGGCGCTGGAGATCTGCCTCGCCCAGCTCAGGGCGTCGAACGGTTTAGGGTTTAGGGTTTAGGGTTTAGGGTTTAGGGTTTAGGGTTTAGGGTTTAGGGTTTAGGGTTTAGGGTTTAGGGTTTAGGGTTTGGGGTTTGGGGTTTGGGGTTTGGGGTTTAGGGTTTAGGGTTTAGGGCTTGGGGATCAGAATTTGCTGTTCAGGGAGTTGAGTTTGGTTTAGGGATCAAGGCTTGAGAGTGGTTTAGGGTGAGGATTTGGGGGCGTGGGGTCTAGGGTTTGAGGCTTTAAGGTTCAGGGTTTAGGGATCAGGGTTTGGGTTTGGGGCTTAGCAGCAAGACAGAAGCTGTTTCCAGAATTTAAGGGCTCGAGGATTTAGGGTTGTATAAGTAACCCTTAGGGGATTAGGTGGGAACCTTCTTGCCTAGCTCCTATTCAGAACCAGTGGGTTTACAAAGAACTGGAGCTACTTCGCATCGAACAAAGAGGACCCAAATATTCCTAAAACCATTGCAGCTCTGTCTACGCCAGACCCCGGTTTAGGGTTTAGGGTTTAGGGCTTAGGCTTAGGGTTTAGGGTTTGGGGTTTAGGGTTTGGGGTTGAGGGTTTAGGTTTTAGGAAATCGAAACCCAAACCCTAAACCCTAAACCGATCTAAGTTTTGGGGTTTGGGGTCGGGTATATGTAGAGAAACCCCTCAACGCTGCGCCCCACAAACCTTAATCACCAAACCCTAAAAACTGGACCCTCAACTCTAATCCCATAATCTGCAACCCTCAATCCTAACCCTCACACTCCAATTCGCAGCCAAGCAGAGCTTGTTTAGGAGGGCCACGGTTTAGGGTTTAGGGGTTAGGGTTTAGGGTTTAGGGTTTAGGGGGTCACTACATTTCCGAGATGACTGTCAGACTCATCAGACAGCGGTTTAAGTCATTGCCACCTTCCTTGCTCGTGCTATCGCCAGAAAGTCTGGGAGCTTCAACATACATCCTCCCAAATCACCTACCCCCCCCCCCTCAGCAAGCATAAGATTTATCGTAAGGTTGCAGTAAAACCATAGAGAGAGCCGCCTCACAACACTAAACTCAAGCGCCCACTCAAATCCTCCCTCAAACCACCTCTCAACCCTTCTCCCAAACCCTCCAAAACCCTCTCACCTCTCAAAACCCCTGCTCCCGAGCCTGCAGATCTTAAAAGTTCTCCTTCATGTACTTCTCCACGTCTTCCCAGGTAAGCGGCTTGTCCGCGTCCTGCAAAGGATGGCCATGTGACACTTGCAAGGGAGGGGGGAGGGGTTGGTGGTTCATCGATGACGGTTGAGGGGTTTAGGGTTTAGCGTTTAGCGCTAGCTGCTGTTGAGACACTCAGGGGCTGAACGGAACAGGTGTGTCGAGGTTTGCCAAACCCACTGCTTACACGTAGCTAATAGCCGAGCTTTAGGCTTTTTGATTGGTAGTAAGTCTCACGCTCGACAGCAGGGGACGTGCTTGCACATGTCGCGATTTGCAATGTTCTGCTTTCTTTTTTGTGTTTTTTGTAGGAAGAATCGAGTTTGGCCCAGTTTGGCCTTTGTATTCCTTGGTTTTGGGAGAAGAAAGTAAACTTTCAGGGGCCAGGTGCAAAGGACTTCGGTTTTGGGGTTTTGGGTTTTGGCGTTGCAAGGATGTGTTACACCGCCTGCCTATCCCCGGTGCTATGTTGTCTTGCTCGGGGTTTGGGTGCTAAACCCTAAAACCTAAACCCTAAACCTTAAACCCTAATGTCAGGCCATGATCTGGCGCTTACCCTCAACCCTCAACCCTCAAACCTCAACCCTAAACCCTAAACCCTAAACAAAAGAGACCCTAGTTCGAATCTTGGTGGGGTTGGTGGGAGATTCAGGGCTTTGTCGGGAGGGGGGGGGTCCGCAATTAAGTCATTCCGACCAGGCGTCGTAAGAACATTTCACGCAGCGCTTGTTTTAGTTTATGCATTGCCGCTTTCCCCAAAAAACTAACAAAAGCTTCTCCCGACAAACAAATCCTATAAAACCCGTGGACCGTTTGAGATAATCAACACCAGCTTCGCTTCCACTGTTCGGGGGTGGTGGGAGGGGGGGGGGGAAGGGGAACACACTAAAGCAGGTGCAACAGTGCTCGACACATAGAAGCAGGGTTTATATTTCTTGTACCCCAAAAGGACACCCAATATATACACCGACCAAAATTAAAAAAAGGAACCTTATATACTCTCACCAATAGCAGTAATACAAACCCTGCTTATGTGAACAAGGGTCGGCTCTGGATCTTCTGGTAGGGTTTGGGGGATTTAGAGTAAAGTTCAAGGTTTGGGGGGGGGGGGGGGTTAGGGCGTATAAATTCGGGTTTAGGATTTAGGGTTTAGGGCTTGTACGATGGCTATCCCATACAGACTCGCCCGGCGCCTCCCAAACCCCAAACCCTAAATCCCAAACCCAAAACCCCAAACCCTACACCCCAAACCCCTAAACCCAAACCCTAAACCCTAACCCTCCTCCATGGTTCCTTTCAAGTCCGACTCGAAATCCTCCGAGAGGGGAGCAGAGGAGGTTTTCGGGTTTAGGGTTTAGGGTAGGGTTTCAGGGCTTCTAGGGTATTCGGGGTTTTATGGGGGTTCTAGGGTTTCAGGGATCTCGGTCTAGGATTTTAGGGTTGTTTTTAGGGTTTAGGGTTGTCGGTGTTCAGTGTTTCGGGGTGTTAGGCATGCCCACGAGAGGGGGCAATGTGCGCTGAAACCCAAGAAAGACGGTATGGGGCTTGCTTTTCGGATGTTCCCCCTGATACTAACAGTCCTTCATAGGCATTATACTCGCGGGTACTATACTTGGCCGCACTTAGCAGGGTAGCTATACATTTAATTTCTATAGCTGCCTTATTGAAGAAACCCAATAAACCCAAAAAGGCTGCGGATGTAAAGTTACAGTAACGCACCCACAAAGTATAGTCCCTACTAAACCCTAAAGCCTAAACCCTAAGCCCTAAACCCTAAGGACTGTTGCATAAGGGGGAACATCGCAAGGCTTGCGCTAACTCAAGTCACGCATGCGCCGCAAACTTTAAACCATAAGCCCTATAAGCCCTTTCTTTCGATTCAGGCTTCAGGGTTTAGGCTTAGGGGGGTTTAGGGTTTAGGGTTTAGGGTTTAGGGATTTAGGGATTTAGGGATTTAGGGATTTAGGGATTTAGGGATTTAGGGATTTAGGGATTTAGGGATTTAGGGATTTAGGGATTTAGGGATTTAGGGATTTAGGGTTTAGGGTAATGATGCCAGGGGTATTAAGGGTTTAGAGGGAACTCTCTGACCCCTGAGTCCCTACCATGAACAGGTGTCGCGGTTTAGGGTTTTAGGGACACCTAAACCCTAAACCCTAAACCCTAAACCCTAAACCCTAAACCCTAAACCCTAAACCCTAAACCCTAAACCCTAAACCCAACCCTAAACCCTAAACCCTAAACCCTAAACCCTAAACCCTAAACCCTAAACCCTAAACCCTAAACCCTAACCCTAAACCCTAAACCCTAACCCTAAACCCGTAGTCTCTCCCTTGAAACCTACTTACCCAGAAGGGGCCTACAAAAAAGATCAATCCCGGGCGCTTTTTCGAATCCGGAGAATGTTGGGCTTCGGGGTTTGGGGCCTAGTTTAGGGACAGGGTCTGGGCTTAGGGGGTTTTCGGGGTCAGGGTTTAGGGGTTTCGTAGGGCTTAGGGGGCAGTACACCGAAAGATTGGCTTCGACACAACCTACCCTGAACCCTAAATTAAACCCAAAAAGCCTAAACCTTATGGGTGTTTTTGGCACCTGACGTCCTGTCTGCGGAGCTGCATGGGGTGAACGGGCATGAGCCCCGGTCTAACTATATTCCCCTAAGGATGTGTGGGGTTTAGGGTGTAGGGTTACTGCGATACACTCTATACACTCTATAAACCCTAAACCCTAAACCCTAAACCCTAAACCCTAAACCCTAAACCCTAAACCCTAAACCCTTTCGGGATCCCACAACACTTGCGAGTTTACAGGAAATGGAAGGTCCATCCTTGTAGGCTTCTACAGTAAGGTGAAGTCAGAGGCTTGTCCATCCAAAACCCTACACCTACATCCTTAAAACTAGTAGAGTCAACACCCGAAGCCCTAAACCCTGAATCACTGAACCCTAACCCTAAACCCTAAACCCTAAACCCCAAACCCTAAGGCGCCTTGAAGCCGTACTCCATGCGCTCCGCCTGTGAGCGAGAAAAGTCTTGGTTCCACGGTAGATGGATGCATTCTTGCATCCCTTTCGATGATTGGTTTAGGGTTTCGGGCTAGGGTTTAGGGTTTAGGGTTTAGGGTTTAGGGTTTAGGGTTTAGGGTTTAGGGTTTAGGGTTTAGGGTTTAGGGTTTAGGGTTTAGGGTTTAGGGTTTAGGGTTTAGGTTGTAGGGTTTAGGGTTTAGGGTTTAGGGTTTAGGGTTTAGGGTTTAGGGTTTAGGGTTTAGGGTTTAGGGTTTAGGGTTTAGGGTTTAGGTTCAGGCTTTAGGCTTTAGGGTTTAGGGTTTCGGGTGTAGGGTTTAGGGTTTAGGATTTAGGGTTTAGGGTTACCCATATTGGGGTCCTCACTATAAGGGGATGCTGCTACTTGGGGGTCTGTATTAGTGGTCCCCTTTTTTCGTAAAGCCCCATGTTGACTTTTGGCTGGGATCACTTCCCTAAGGCATGGGTTGACAGGGGAGGGTTTAGGGTTTAGGGTTTGGGGTTTAGGGTTTCGGGTTTAGGGAGTGCATTGAATCGGGTTTAGGGATGTTAGGGTTTAGGAGGTTCAGGATTTCAGGCCTAGAGAGTTCAGGGATTAGAGCATTACGGAGTTCAGGGTTTGGGGAGTTCAGGGTTTAGGGAGTCTAGGGTATGCTCTTGGCCGTGCAAGATTCCTTCCATCCAGACTTGTCGGGAGCACGACTCCTGAAACAGGGTCTGATGCTTGAGACTAAGCGAAAACCCCAAACCTCAAACCATCAACTGGAAAGTCTCACAAAAAATCGAGGTTGGAGTTCTTTTGAGTTTAGGGTTTAGGGTTTAGGGTTTAGGGTTTAGGGTTTAGGGTTTAGGGTTTAGGAGCTGAGAAAACCGGAGCCTGGGTAAAGAAGAGCTGGTGGATCACCTTCGCAGCCTCGCAGACTCCAACATCTCACGTTTCGGGCCGATGAGGCGTGGGAGGGTTGCGACCCTTGAAACGCGAACCCAAAAATCCTAAACCCAAAAACCTAAACCCTAAACCCCAAACCCTACACCCTAAACCCTAAACCCTAAACCCTAAGACCTCAACCGCAACGCCCGGACTTAGATGTTCCACGCTGGCAAGCCGAGAATTGTTGCCCAGCTGACCCGGAAACCCGAAGCCCCAAACCCAAAAGCTTCCGGCAATACCCAGATGGGTTTAACCTTTCGGGGTTTAGGGTTTAGGGTTCAGGGTTGTTTGTTTAACAAAATGTAGGCTTCCAAGCTAACGAAGGAAAACGTTGTGCAAAGGAGCGAGGGCTTTCTTGCCGTCCAGCTCTTTGGCATCGGGATGTCCATCGAAGCATTTCCTCGCCGGGAATAGAAGGTGAGGTTCGAGGGGATCTTTCCCAGGTTTAGGGTTTAGGGTTTAGGGTTTAGGGTTTAGGGTTTAGGGTTTAGGGTTTAGGGTTTAGGGTTAAGAAGTTACCCCGGAATTCCATGCCAAAAGCCGAAGGGCTTACAATGATGGTACCCCAACAGGGCGTTGAGCAAAAAGATTGGCACTTTTGGGACCCTAAACCCGAAGCCCTAAACCCTAAACCCTGAACCCTTACACCTAAGCTAAACTCTTGACCCTTTAAGCTCCAAGACCTTTGCCAGAGAAGGAACTGGCGAAAGGCCTAACAGTCTGGATGTGTTGTACTCTAAACTAGCGGTTGCTTAAGAACCCCCCCCCCCCCAAACAAAAAAAAGATAACAGTCCCTGCATTGCCCTTATAAGGAAGAATATTTTGACTTTGTGAGGGGTTCTTGAGCAAACAGTCGTAAGCTCTGTAAAGCCTTAACCATACAGACCAGCTTTATGGTTTGGGGCTTGTCTCCAAAGCTTACACCGTAAACATGGGTTTTAGGCCGCAGGCCGTTGCACTTTTGTTCTGTGGTTGCTTTTCTTAAACCCTCACCACTAAAGCCCCAAAACCTGCATGTGCGGAGAACTGCCAGAGTAATGTCTTGGGGGTTCACGGGTTTGAGGGTTTAGGGAGTAAACGTTTACCCTTCAGAACTGTGCTCTAAGTGGGATAGAGACGCCAGCAAGCCAAAACAAGCCTAAAGTCCTAGCGATGTACAAACAGGAATTGCTGACACATCGAGAACATCGATACTTAGCCCTGGCTTCTTGGGAAGGACCGGCGCGTTCTTAGCCGGGAATGAGGGACTCAGGGCCCTATATGTACCCCTTGAGGGAGCCTATGGGGTACTTCATTCCCTCATGTCTGACTAAGAACCAGCTGGCTTACTGCAATTTGCTTCGTAACAAACCCCTGAATCTTCAACCAAAGTGTGGGAAGGACCACCCCAGTCGGGTTTAAGGTCTGACTATCGAGACCAACCCCTCCGTCCCGAACAGAGGGAAGGCATTGGTTGGGCGCTGGGGGGCTCTAACCTCACCTCCTCGACACCACCACCCCAAGCCTTAGTTTGGTTTGTATCTTAGGGTAGTTACATGCAAGTTGCATGGTCCTTTAATAGGGGCCCTTAAGCGGGACCCCTTGTACAACCCTTGTATACCCCATACAACCCAGGGGCCCATACTTCAGAGCCCTTTCAAGGAGGTAAGAGACCATGTTACGGGCCCATGTAACTTCCCTTAGAGAGGTTGTTGCGTCGGGGCTCGAACAGCGTGCTAGGAACAACGATCTGGGTTTGGGGGGATGTCTTCTAGGGCTTTTGGCACTTGCGCAACTGCAAAGACCCTGAACACTTCACCCCAAACACTCAAACAAACCTAACATGACATGAGGCGAAAGAAACTAGAGCTAACCGCAAAAACTCAAAAAGCAACACAACATGAGGCGAAAGAGAGCTATAGTTCCCTTAGAATAAGGACCCCAAAAAGGTGGATGATATATAACCAAGAAGGTAAAAGTTTGGCTAACCCTAAACCCTAAACCCTAAACCCTAAACCCTAAACCCTAAACCCTAAACCCTAAACCCTAAACCCTAAACCCTAAACCTAGAGGTCCTCCAGTGGGCGATGCGGTCCTCAGGGAAGGCCATGGGCTCCCAGGTCTTCGTCTCGCCTGAGAGGCAGGGTGGCAAGATGAGCCTTGCAGACTGGTTTAGGGTTTAGGGTTTAGGGTTAAAATCGAATGATCCAGAACCCGCCAGGCCCTAACTAATCTGAGCCCTAAACCCGAAACCCGAAACCCTAAACCCTAAACCCGAAGGCTTTCGAAATTTCGATTCGACCCTACCTTAAAGCCTGAACCCTAATCTTCCCTAAGCCCAAAACCGTAAACTTTCTATCCTCCTAGCCCTAAACCCTGAACCCTAAACCCTCCTAGCCCTAAACCCGAACCCCTAAACAATCCTAACCCTAAACCCTGAACCCTAAACCCTCCTAACCCTAAGCCCTGAACCCTAGACTCTACCCTAAACCATAAGGAATTGGTAGCCCAGGAGAACCATATTTTGGTATGGGAAACTTTTTTGGGGTTGGTTACTTTATTCGGGAACTCATAACCCAAAGAAGTGTCAAACCCTAAACCCTAAACGGGTACCACTGGGCTACCAAGAGGAGGGGGTGGACAAGAGTGAAGAGATCACGGATGGCCGGGAAATGGCGACTGCAAAAGAGTCCGAACCTTGAACCCTAAACCCTAAACCCCAAACCCTAAACCCCAAAAACTCAATCCTAAACCCTAAATCCTAAACCCTAAACCCTAAACCTAAACCCCCAAAAAAAACAGAGCACCGGCTTCAGGGTTGAGTGCCTTCGCTGACGGTCAGAGACTCCATCTTCTTCGAGACCTCCTCTTCAGCCATGGCTTCAAACGGCGACGATGGAACTCTAAAGAACCTAGAAGAGCAAATCCCTAAACGCCTAAACCCCAAATCCTAAACCCTGAACCCTGAACCCTAAGCCCTAAACCCTAAGCAAAGCTTCGGCCAGCAACCTTGCCTTGCGCTAGCAAGCCCTTGATCAAAACGCTGGAGCGGCCAACGATGTGGGGCGCTCGGTGCCAGGGCTTAGGGTCCCTAAACCCGAAACCCGAAACCCTAAACCCGAAACCCTAAACCCGAAACCCTAAACCCTAAACCCTGAACCTAGGGTGCTTGGGGTTTCTCGTCTCGGGGCTATGTAGGTCGCGAAGGCAAGAGGTCGAAGTGCTTGAAGGGTGAGGACTCCTATGCTTAATGGCCGTGAAGGGTGATGCATGAGAAGGGTTTAGGGTTTAGGGTTCAGGGTTTGGGGTTTGGGGTCTAGGGTTTAGGGTTTGGGGTTTAGGGTTTAGGGCGTGGGAACTCGTGAACTAGGCACGCTACATCATCCCCTGAGGGGGCAATATGAGCATACGGCCCTTAGTTCCGAAATCCCCTACTACTTGCTACATATTACTATTACTAAACCCTAAACCCTAAACCATTTTGGGGTTAGTTACTTGATAAGGGAGCCATGAACCACAAAAAAGGGGCAAAAGGGTACCACTGGGCTACCAAGCTACACCTGACTAAGACCAGAAAGTTGGCTGAGGGTTTCGGGGATTAGGGTTTAGGGTTTAGGGATAGTTCGGTGCGCAGGAGAAGACAAGGCAAGGAAGACCGAACTCCAATACCTACAGGCTTACACCCTACTTGCTACCCTAATCCCTTTGGGGTTTAGGGGTTTGGGGTTTGGGGTTTAGGGTCTAGGATTTAGGGTTTAGGGAAAACCTTAACCTCAAACTACGTCGGAGGTTTCAAGGATAGCAGTCGCCTACCCAAAAGATGTCTGGCGCCTCTCACGGGCGCAAGCGACACAAATCACATAGGATGAACAAACCACAATCGAAAAAAAACAAACTCCATAAACCCTAAGCCCTATAAACCATAAGTCCTCTGAGGCAGCTGCCAAGCCCTCGGTCAACTGCGAGGCCACACGTAGCACGGCCTTTCGAGGGCGAGCGAGAAACCAAAAAACCTAAACCCGAAACAAGCCCGAAACCCTAAACCCTAAACCCTAAACCCTAAGCCCTAAGCCCTAAACCCTAAACCCTAAACCCAGAACCCTGAACCCTCTGGCGCTACTGGGAAGTCCGGGGCTTTGGGGTGCATTAGGGTTTAAGGAGGAGACACCCTTAATTAACCCTAAACCTGAATGCGGGTTTAGGGTTGTTTAGGGTTTGTGGTTTGGGGTTTAGGGTTTAGGGTTTAGGGCTTGTGGTTTGGGGTCTGGGGTTTAGGGTTTGAGGGTGCTGAGGGTGCAGGGAATAGAGATTCATCTGTTGACGCAATCAAGGGCTTGAAGAGGAGCGCGCTCGTGGGAACACCTGGCTCAACTCTCAGCCCGACCAGCAAGCCCTGAACCCTAAATCCTACACCATAAACCCTTAGCCATAAGCCCTACGCCCTAAACCCCAGACCCTAAAAAACCTAAGCCTACCCAAAGTTCCTGAAAACAAGAACTCCTGAAATGTCCAGGGCTTGGGGAAGGCCCTACACCTTAATTGAACCCGGTTTTAGGGCTTAAGGTTCTGGGTTGAGGGGTTAAGGTTCAGGGTTTAGGGTGTGTAAAAATCTATATACATATATATATATATATACATATATATATATATACAAATATATATATATATATACACACACCACAAACGAGCTGGGGCCGACACACAGCCCACGCCACACCCAAGCTCCAGCACGACATGTCGCCTGAGGGGCGAGTTCATCTGGCCCATCGACACCCAAGGCGCCCAAACCCCCTTGAGCTCCACAGTTTAGGGTTTAGGGTTTGGGGTTTAGGGTTTGGGGTTTAGGGCAGGGAATAGCCGGGTGTAGTACGGTTTAGAGCTTGGTTTTAGGGTTTGGGGCTTAGTAGAGTCCGGGGTTTGGGGCTCAGGTGTATAGAAGACATGTGAGGACCCTGGTGCTTTTGACAGAGTTCAGTACTTTGTAGGGTACCCTAGACAGGGACCCTATCTTAAAGAACTGCCCCAACCCTAAAGTTGCTCGCAGCCCGTTTGCGGGTCTGAGTTGGCTGGCTGGATTTGCCCAAGCTTGCCTTCTGAGGATCAACCTCCCCCTTGGTCTCACGCAACTCCCTGTACCCCAATCCCTAAAAGCCTAAACCCATAAAAGCAGAAACCCTAAACCCTAAACGGTCGAACCTGAAAGCGCTAAACCCTAAGCCCTAAGCCCTGCAACCCCAAAACCTCAAAAGCCTTAAAACCCCAAACCCTGAAAATACCCTTAACACGAAACCTTCAGAAGAAAGTCAAAACAACCAAAGCATAAACTCAAGAACTAAGCCTAAATAGACACCCTGAAGCCCCAAAAACATCTCAATCTCACACACATACATACATACAAAAATAAAGTTACATATAAATATTGAAATATTTATATAACAATATATAAAATATATAAATATACAAATATATAAATATATAAATATATAAATATATAAATATATACATATATAAATATATAAACAACATAAGTATATAAAATGCATAAATATATATGTATAAATATATAAATGTACAAATATACAGATGTATAAACCTATATATATATATATGCATAACTATATAAATGAAAAAATGAATAAATGTATAAATATATGAATGTATAAATATATAAATAAATATACGTATAAATACATGAATAAGTATATATATATATATGCAACACAGAAAACACGCCACGTAAAGCAACACACAAACAAAGAAAACGACACCACAGAATCCATAGCACAACCCTAAACCCGCAACCCTTAAGCAGCCCCAGACCCTAAACCCTACACCCTATAAACCCTAGACCCTGTAAACCCTAAAACCTAAATAGCCAAACAACCTAAACCCGAAACCCTAAACCTGAAAACCCTAAACCCTTAACCCTAGAGCCTAAACGCTAAACCCTAAACCCTAAACCCCAAACCCTAAACCCTAAACCCAAACCCTGAACCCACCACCCAGGCTGCGGGGCCCATTCGGCAGCAGCTGCAGGGCCGCATCTAAGATGGCGCCACCTTTGGCGCGTTTGTGGGGTTTAGGGTTTAGGGTTTAGGGTTTAGGGTTTAGGGTTGAGGGTTTGAGGGTTTGAGGGTTTAGGGTTCTGAGGTTTAGGCCGCGTAGGGATTTGGCCTGTTTTGGCTCTGTAGCGTTCCAAGGCTTCGAGCTTACAAAGTTGAGGGGAGGTCTGGGCAACTGCTTAAGCCACACAACCGCTCCTGTGAGACCTTTCGCGACTTCTCAACAGAAGAAGGACAGAGCCACATAGGCAGCATTGTAAGTTAGAAGTATGTACGAAGCCCGTCTCGAATTCTGACAGGGACCTGGATAAAGGCACGGACAACTACATCCTACATCCAAATCCGCCGACCTTAAACCCCATAGACGAAAAAAACGATTAGGGTTCAGGGTTTAAACCTTGCCCAAAAACCATAAACCCAACCCCCCCCCCCCTCACCCCCCCCCGCCCCCGCCCCCGCAAAAAAACAAATAAACACAAACTATTCTACTTGGAACATCCCAACCCTTCCGATTTGAAATTCTTTGGGGTTGGGCACTCCCGGGACACTCTGGGGATACTCTGGGGAAAGATACGGGTGATGGGCGATGAGCAAACCGGGCGAGGAGAAGAGTTTAAGTTTTTACGTTCAGCATCTAACAACCCACACCGAGGGTGGGGAACAAGCCTCTAAACCCTAAACCCTAAACCCTAAACCCTAAACAGGCCCTTTAAACCCTAAACCTCAAGCCGCCGAAGGCAGCTCTACCAGGAGGACCCGGCGGAGGCCGGCGCCAAAGCCCAGCGCTTCTGTTGCCTCGGGCGAGGGCGCAGCCTCCGCCTGCAATCGGGGTTCGTTGGGTTTAGGGTTTAGGGTTTAGGGTTTAGGGTTTAGGGTTTAGGGTTTAGGGTTTAGGGTTTAGGGTTTAGGGTTTAGGGTGTAGGGTCTAGGGTCTAGGGTCTAGGGTCTAGGGTCTAGGGTTTAGGGTTTAGGGGTTAGGGTTTAGGGTTTGGGGTTTAGGGTTTAGGGTTCAGGGGGGGACCGGGTAACCCTAGACCTTAAAACCCCTAAACCCCGAAACTCCTGAATCCTAAACGCTATAAAGCCCGAAGCCCGAATCCCAAAACGTTCCTTGGGGTTTTAAGCGTTTCTTTTCATGGTTGCGTGCCTACGGTGGATCAGGCTGATCAGGGCGTTTCCCGAGAAAGAGGGGGGTCCCGCGTAATACCTGAAGTTGTAGGAACCCCTCAGGAAGGGTACGCAACCCTAAGCCCTAAACCCCGGTTTGGGATACCCCCATGAAGGATTTGGGGGGTGTCTTAAATGGGTTTAGTGGAGAGTTCAGGGACGACTAGATGCTAGGAGGGTCTTAAGGCCTTAGGGCTGAGGAGCCTCTGCCAACAGCAAAAGCTGGGCTGCGGCGCCCCCACTCTGCGTCCAGAGCTTTCGGACCTGGGAACTCACTTGGTTCGGGGGTTTCGGGTTTAGGGTGTAAGGATTAAGGTCTAGCCGAAGTCGGAAATACAGACAAAATAGGCCCTGTTGGTAAACCCAAAAAGTGCCCTCAACCCGATTACCCCCACAAAGTGTTGTTCTCAAGCTAAATGCGGCCCATCTGCTGCGCCTCACAGTCACCCGTTTAGGGTTTAGGGTTTAGGGTTTAGGGTTAAGGGTTTAGGGTTTGGGTTAAGGGTTTAGGGTTTAGGGTTTAGGGTTTAGGGTTTAGGGGGCTCATGGAACAACTTCCCAACCTTAAAGGCCCGGAAGCCTGAAGCCTAAACCATTCGTCATCAGGGTACCTTGTTCTGACAGAACCGACGTCTAAGCCCTAAACCCCCCTAAACCCTAAACCCTAAACCCTAAACCCTAAACCCTAAACCCTAAACCCTAAACCCTAAACCCTAAACCCTAAACCCTAAACCCTAAGCTTGCATTGAGGGTCAGGCCAGGGAGAGCTCGTAGCCGCGCCTTTGTAGGGTGCGGGAGGATGTAGGGTTTAGGGTTTAGGGTTTAGGGTTTAGGGTTTAGGGTTTAGGGTTTAGGCAGGCTAGATGATTTAGCTAGGCTGCGTGGGCCTGGGAGGGCCTGGAGGGCCTGAAGATCCCAGGCAACCCAAGCGGTCACAAGTGCCCAATGCCCAGGTGACTGCAAGTCCTTCCACTTTGAACAATGGAAGTGTTCCAACTTCCGCCCCAAAAAGTTGGGCCAACAAGTGTTGCACCAAAAGTGTCCCAACTGACCCAAGTGATTCCAGAGTCCTAAGCATCCCAGGCGACTCAAAAAGCAAGTCCCAAGCGTCTCATGGGCCCCAAGTGACCCAAGCGTCCTCTGCAATCCAAGGTCCCAAGCGGTGCAATCGTCGCAAGTGACTGAAGCGAGCCAAGCATCCCACATGTCCCCCCATGAAGTGACGCAAAAATCCCACAAGTCCCACGTGATTCCAAGTGTCCCAATGAACACAATACCCTAAACCTAAACCCTGAACGCTAAACCCTAAACCCTAAACCCAAAAACATGTAGTCTGGGATGGCTATGGCTTGGTTTGGGGCTGGCTCCGGTTCCGCTGGTTGTGATGTTTGGGCGGTCTCGGGGTGGGCATGACAGCCCACTACCGCGTTCAGCTGACCGCTGCTACACCCTAAATCCTACACCCGAATCTAAAACCCTAAACCCTAAACCCTAACCAAGAATTCAAGACTGTTGGGGGGGGGGTATATACTATAGGGCTGAAAAATTAGAATAGGGTTTTGGGGGTTAGTTATAGTATAATGATAAGGGGACCCTAAGGGGACAAATTTATAACTTTTCCGACCCCTGTATCCTAAAACCCTAAAACCCTAGAACCCTAAACCCTAAACCCTAACCCCTAAACCCTAAACCCCAAACCCCAAACCCTAAACCCTAAACCCTAAACCCTACGGAGGCTCAGCTAAGGTCTCCGCTCACCACGGGACCACTCGCTGCTCTCGGGGGCTGGGGGCAAGCCGACCTTGAGCAGCTCTGATGTTTCAGTGAAGTTTAGGGTTTAGGGTTTAGGGTTTAGGGTTTAGGGTTTGAGGGTTTGAGGGTTTGAGGGTTTGAGGGTTTGAGGGTTTGAGGGTTTGAGGGTTTGAGGGTTTGAGGGTTTGAGGGTTTGAGGGTTTGAGGGCTTTAGGGCTTTAGGGCTTTAGGGGTTTAGGGCTTTAGGGCTTAGGCCTTTTGGGTTTAGGGTTTAGTTTAGGATTCAGGGTTGAGGGTGTAGAGTTATCACCTGATGATAGGGTTGGAGGATGATTATTTTGGGAGTGCTTGTTGGTTGTGTGCCGGGCTGTGAGTGCAGGGCTTCAAGGGCGTCTGTGGGTCTCTCTCTCTCTGTCCCTCTATCTCTCGCTCTCTCGCTCTCTCGCTCTCTCGCTCTCTCGCTCGCTCTCTCGCTCTCTCGCTCTCTCTCTCTCTCTCTCTCTCTCTCTCTCTCTTCTTCGTAATTATATATATATATATATACATATACATGTATATACCAAAAAACACATAAACATATTTATATATGTATGTGTAGCTAAACCCTAAACCCCAAACCCGAACCCTCCCAGGGACTTAAACGCAAAGCCCCGCGCGCGGCGGCGGAGGTGGTTGGTCAACGAGTCGCCCCAGGCCTGCACAAACCCCCTCACACCCGGAGTCTGAGAGTTTAGGGTTTAGGGTTTAGGGTTTAGGGGTAAACCCTAATCCCCAATCCCTAAATCCTAAACCCTAAACCCTAAACCCCAAACCCCAACCCTCCAGAAAACCAAGCAAAACCCTGGCCGTGCGAGCGCCTCTTCGGCGAGCACGGCGAGTGCCCAACGGGCGAGGTCTGGCCGGCGGAGAGAAAGGCTGCGAGCCTCTCAGGAGCTTGCTTAGGGTCAGGGCTCAGGGCTTAGGGCTTTGGGTTTAGGTTTTAGGGTTCAGGGTTTAGGGTTTAGGGCTTAGGGTCTAGGGTTTAGATTTAGAAGCATTCCTAAACCCTCAGAAGGTTCTGACTCGCACCCCCCCTAAAGGTTCCCCTCAATGTACTCCTAGTATGCCCCTTGTATTACCCTTAGGGATCTTTAAACAGGGTCCCCAAACCCAAAGGTACCACCTTAGATTCGTTTATTGATATATATAGATATATAACTAACCATCGTACATAAGGGTTTAGGGGGTTCAGGGTTTAGGGTTGAAATGCGTAAGCCCTAAGCCCTAAGCCCTAAGACCTAAGACCTAAGCCCTAAGCCCTAAGCCCTAAGCCTTAAGCCCCAAGCCCGAAGTCCTAAACTGCGGTCTGAGACCCACGCAGTTGCAGCGTTGAGGACCTCAGCAGAGCGCCAGCTGAGTTTAGGGTTTAGGGTTTAGGGTCTAGGGTTTAGGGTTTAGGGCTTAGGGTTTGGGGTTTAGGGTTTAGGGTTTAGGGGATTTGTGGTTCCAGGTTTGCGGTTTAGGTCGGCTCACTGTCAGGGCCTAAACTCCAAACCCTGAGCCTCAAAACCTAAACCCGAAAACCTAAACCCTAAACCCCCCCCCCCGCCAAAAAAAAAAAAACTGAAGTCTCCCAAGCCCTGGATCAATAAACCCCAAAACCCCAAAACCCCGAACCCCGAACCCCAAACCCTGAACCCCGAGCCCTAACACCGAAGCCCGAAAGCCCAAACTTTAAGTTTAGTTCGGGGTTGTGTGGGTGTGGAGTACAGGCGGATATTGTACTATACCCTTAGCTTCTTGCAAGGCGACACCCAAGGGGTACGTTGACTGCAACTTTGCCAGGGTTGCATTGGTTGTGTATAGGGATTCGGGCCCACAGAACCCTAAACCCTAAACCCTAAACCCTAAACCCTAAACCCTAAACCCTAAACCCTAAACCCTAAACCCCAAACCCTAAACCCCTACACCTATGACCACATCCAGCCAAAACCCCTAAAACCCTTATTGAAAGCCCTAAACCCTAAACCCCAAACCCAAAGACCCTAAACCACCTGATCCCCTGAAATGCCCTAAAGCCCCAGAACTCGGGATGTTACCCCTTATACTAAGAGTCCTTTAGGGTTTAGGGTTTAGGGTTTAGGGTTTAGGGTTTAGGGTTTAGGGTTTAGGGTTTAGGGTTTAAGGTTTAGCGTTTAGGGTTTAGGGTTTAGGGTAATTCGGGATTCTAATCGGATTGTAGTACCCCCCCCCCCATCACAATCACCCTAAACCCAAAACCCTAAACCCTAAAAGCCCTAGAAGCCTGTTAGAGACTGCTAGTACAAGGGGGAACATCCCAACCCTAAACCCTGGAACCTAAGCCCTCAACCCTGAACCCGAAACCCGAAACCCGAAACCCTAAACCCTAAACCCTATACCGAGAACGTTTTCTCAAGTTGAGACATCTGCCACAGTGCTTCGCGGCACGCCATCGCAGTTGTCGGCAAGGCCTGCCCCAGTTCCCGAAACCCGAAACCCGAAACCCGAAACCCTAAACCCTAAACCCTGAACCCTGAACCCTGCAAACCCTGAACCCTAGAAAAACCCGATAAGCCCTGAACCTTCAACGTACCATTTAAGACTGTAGGTCCCTAGGTAGGTGGAACTTCTATGCTTGGAGCTCCTGTGATAAGACAGCCAAACTCGCCCCCTTTGGAGCCGGATGGAAACAGAGCAGGCCTGAACAAAAGGGTTTAGGGTTTAGGGTTTATGGAATCCCCAGGAGATTAGAGTGTAAGGTTGGGTTTTGGGGGTTTAGGGTTTAGGGGCTTGGGGATGTTGTGGGGATGGGTTGTTGGGTTGTTGGGGTTTGGGGTTTGCTTGGAGGTTCGGAGTTTAGGGCTTCTGCGGCCCTGAGCCAGTGAAAACCCGAAGGTCTGTCTTAAGATGTTGAAGCAATATAGGTACTTCACAAACAAACGGTGCCCCGTTTGTACCCCAAATAGAGTAGAATCCCTTCAAAGGGACCCCCAAAAAGGGGACCCCTGTTTCGGAAGCACCCTATCTTGCTGACGTGAGAAGTCCTGCATGTATCGCGAACGGGGTAGCGGCCTCGGAACGAGTCTCATGAACTCCTATGAGCCCACCCTAAAGGAACCCATAGACCATAAATCTCAACCGGTACACCCATCCACCTTAGGGAAACCGAGAAACTCACCCCAAGCCCGGAAACCGCAAAGGTCCTGAACCCGCTAAAGCCTGCAGAAACCTCCTATACTAAACCCAAAACCCAAAACCCAAAACCCAAAACCCAAAACCCTAAACCCTAAACCCTATACCCTAAACCCCACAGTTGGGGTTCATTCGGCCCCCAAAACGGACGCCCGAACCTGCCCAGCATTTCACTTCCAGGTCGGCGTCACCCGTGGAAGATGCACCGAAGAGCCAGGCCGCCCAGGCCTGGCAGGAAACAAGGGAGTAGGGTTTAGAGTTAGGATTAGGGTTTAGGGTTTAGGGTTTAGGTTTAGGGTTTAGGGTGTAGGGTATAGGGTTTAGGGTTCAGGTTTTGCTGTGATAAGGCGTAGATGCTGTGAAGGTTAGGCTGTGGAAAAAGCCCGAAAGCTTCGTGAGGCGCGAAGAGCAGCTTTGGCGATTGTGGAAGGCCATCTAACACTTTCCTCCCACCCTCGCCGTGCAAGGCGGCAAAGCCAGCCAAACCGATTCCTTCTAGGGTTTAGGCCTTTTCTCAGACAACAGTCCACTTCTAAACACTTCTTCCGTCCTGAATGTCAGGAGTTGTAAGAAGGTTTCTGGGTACAAGCTGTCTGAAGCAAATCTGGGAGGCCCAGGGTCGCAGGGCGTCTCAGGAGGGTCCCAAAAGGGGCGCGGCCTGACCCGGCACGCTGGGCCCTAGGAGTACCCTCGTGACCGAGGAGAACGTGCTCCGGTACCGGGCCCATCGTGGACGCCTGGGAGGCGGGCGAGCGACCTGGATCGGCTTGCGCCATCGAGGTCGAAGGGCTTAAGCGCCAACGCAGGGGGGCGGCCTTGGCCCTGAGTTTAAGGACCCTGGAGTTTAGGGTCGAGGGATTGCTTATACAATCCTAGGTGGTTTCGCGTTGCGGGTTTGATTCGAAGATCTAAACAAAAGGCGGTGCAGGAAGTCGATCCGGGAGGCCCGTGAGCCGGAACCATGATCCTATGTGCCCGAAAGCCAGAACCCCAACCTCTGCGCGGAAAGGGGTTTAGGATATCTGTAGTAGCTTAGGGTTTAGGGTTTAGAGTCTATAGGATTTAGGGTTTAGGGTCTGGAGTCTATGGGGTTTAGGGTTCCAGGGTTTAGGGTCGTGTTTGCCACCCAAAACCCTAAAAAACCCTAAACCCTAAACCCTAAACCCTAAACCCTAAACCCCGGTGCTTCTACACGCCCGCCTCGGTTCCCACCTGGATGTTGCCCAACGCCTTCGGCAGAAGCGGGGCCATGCCCTCAACCCTAGACAACCCTAAAGAACCCCAAGCAACCCCCAGTAATCTTAGGGTTTAGGGTTTAGGGTTTAGGGTTTAGGGTAACCCTAACAACCCTAAACCCGAACCAGTCCTACCACAAACAGCCCTGAGCCCTAAACCCTAGCTCTGAACGGCGGTTTAGGGTTCAAAGCTAGGGCATGCAAGGGCTTAGGCTAAACCCTAAACCCTAAACCCTAAACCCTAAACACTAACCGCTTAAGGGCCAAGGGCTTGAGGGGTTAACAAGTTGAGGTTTTGGGGCGTCGGGCTCCCTCTGAGCCCAACACGGGCCTCGCAAGCATCCAGCAGCGCTGAGGCAGCAGCTGGCAGGCCCAACTCCTGAGCCGAGACTTTCACAACTTACAGCTTCTTGGTTTAGGGTTCAGGGTTCAGGGTTTAGGGTTTAGGGTTTAGGGTTTAGGGTTTAGGGTTTAGGGTTTAGTGAGGGAATGAGGTACCCCTATACAATCCCTCAGAGGGTATACGTAGGGGGATATCCGGTACCTCATTCCAGCAAGTTCGGCAAGCTGCCCTCGAGAGATTTTTGGGTCTGTGACATAAGGGTTCGGCGGAGAGATCATGAAGTTTAGGGTTTAGGGTTTAGGGTTTAGGGTTTGGTTGGGATGTTTCCCTCATACTAGCAGGTGATTATGATGGGGGGGGGGGGGGTACTATAATCCCATTAAGGACTACTAGTATAAGAGGGAATGTTAATATAAGGGTTCCTAAACGCTTGTACATAGCGGGTGATCAATGCAGACGGTATCTAATGAGGAGAAGTTTCTTACAACAAAGGCGTCTTACAGTGGTAACCCTAAACTCTAAACCCTACAACCCTGAACACGGGATGTGTTGTGTGGCCAATCATAAGGGCTTAGGGCTTTAAGGAGAAGACACGCCAGAGTTTAGGGTTTAGGGTTTAGGGTTTCATGGTCCCACAATATGGTCCCTTACCTCTTTCAAGGGTTCTGAAGTATGGGCCCTTGGGATTTATGGGGCATATAAGGGGTATAAAGGATTCCCCGTTTAAGACCCATATTAAAAGCCATGTAAAATCTAAACCCTGAACCCTGAACCCTGAACCCTGAACCCTGAACCCTGAACCCTGAACCCTGAACCCTAAACCCTAAACCCTAAACCCTAAACCCTAAACCCTAAACCCTAAATCCTAAACCCAAGACCCTAACCCGAAACCCTAAACCCCAAACCCTGAACCCTAAACCCTAAACCCTAAACCCTAAGGCTTGCGGAAACACTTCCTAAGGGCCCGCGCGTACATCGACCGGACGACGGCGGCAATGTTCTGACCTGGCACGGGAAAGAAGTGGCCCCAGAAACCCCAGGGTTTAGGGTAGGGTTTAGGGTTTAGGGTTTAGGGTTTAGGGTTTAGGGTTTAGGGTTTAGGGTTTAGGGTTTAGGGTTTAGGGTTTAGGGTTTAGGGTTTTAGGGGTTTAGGGTTTAGGTTTAGGGGTTTAGGGTTTAGGGTTTAGGGTTTAGGGTTTAGGGTTTAGGGTTTAGGGTTTAGGGTTTAGGGTTTAGGGTTTAGGGTTTAGGGTTTAGGGTTTAGGGTTTAGGGTTTAGGGTTTAGGGTTTATTACATGGTCCCTTAGCATGGGCCCAACATGGGGACCCCATATTATAACCTATACAACCCAAGGGCCCATACCTCAGAACCCTTGAAAGGAGGTAAGGGACCATAATTCAGGGACCATGTAACTACTCTAACATATCTAAGCCCCATAAAACTGTAACTAGACCCCATATATGTATATATATATAACTCTGATGCCTTCCTGAACCAAATAAGCCCCATCAACCCCATCAACCGGGTAAGTATTTACAACCCCATAAGCCCTAAACCATACCCTTGTAAGGAAGAATGCTTTGCATTTTTGGGGGGGATCTTAAGAAAATAATAGGTGGATCTATGGCTTTTGAGGCGTTGGTCTAGGATGCAAGGTCAGGGCGTAGCGTGGAGGGATCAAGAAGAAACTTAAATGAGTTTGAGGGGTACCCCCCCATCCCCAAACCCCAAATCCATAACCTAAACCGCAAACCCTAAACCCTAAACCCTAAACCCCCATACCCTAAACCCGAAACCCTAAACCCCAAACCCCAAACCCGAAACCCTAAACCCTAAACCCTAAACCCTAAACCCTAAACTCAAACATAAACCTAAGCCCGTAGCTTTGCAGCCAGTTGCAAGGGCGTCGTTAGTAACTTGGGTCTGCAGTGGCCCAATATGCGACACAACACAACCCAAAAGCCTTACCCCAGGCCCGATAGAGGCAACAGTACATCCTAGACAGCCTAAGCCCGAAGCCCTAAACCCTTCACACCCAAAACCCTAAATTCTGAACGCGAAACCCTCAATCCCCCTGTACAAGCCCCATAGCACTCCCTGAACCCTAAACCCTAAACCCTAGACCCTAGACCCTAAACCCTACACTTACACTGGGCCATCGGACGCCGGCCCTCACTGAGCTCTTGGGCAGAACCCAAGAGCTCCGCGGCGAGGCGCGCTGGGGCGGCTGGGTGGGCCAGGGCCTTCACGGGTTTAGGGTTTAGGGTTTCGGGTTTCGGGATTGAGGCTCAGGGTCTAGGGGTTTTAGGGCTAGGATAAAAGGATTCGGGGTTTGGGTGATGTTTCAGGGATAAGGCTTCAGGGCTTTTCGAGGAGGGAGGGGGGGAGGGGGGAGGGGGGAGCGGGGAGGGGGGAGGGGGAGGGCGAGGGGAGGGGGGGGGAAGGGGGGCGCAACACTTGCCCTAAGCCCTCAAACCCACATCCTTTTTTGGGCTCAGGCAGATACATTGGTTTGGCCTTGACTTTCAGAGGATGGGCTTGCATCTCAAAGTCTGCGAGTAGGGGCACAGGGAGCAGGTTTAGGGTTTAGGGATTGGGGTTTAGGGTTTAGGGTTTAGGGTTTAGGGTTTAGGGTTTAGGGTTTAGGGTTTAGGGTTTAGGGTTTAGGGTTTAGGGTTTAGGGTTTATCCTCCTAACCTTCGCTCCTTACCTGCACTCCCCAGCGACCGAGGATAGAAAGGGCTCAATTTCGTCAAGGAAGCCGGGCCCTGAAACAAATGGCATAAGGCTTCTAACTTCTAACGTTTAGGTGTACGTAGTGTTAGGGTTTAGGGTCTAGTGTTTAGGATTTAGGGTTTAGGGCTAGGGCGTCCTTGTTTAGAATCAGAACTCAGATCAGTAGCAGCCTGGCCTTTTCGACCAAGCCGTGCTGAGAAGGCGGTAGACGCGCCGTGGCCCATACAATTGACCTCTAAACCCTAAACCCTAAACCCTAAACCCTGAACCCTGAACCCTGAACCCTGAACCCTGAACCCTAAACCCTAAACCCTAAACCCTAAACCCTAAACCCTAAACCCTAAACCCTAAACCCTAAACCCTAACCCTTTATGGTGGGGGTGGGGGGGGGAGAGGGAGGGCTGGGCAGGGGGGGACCTCGAGAGACGTAGAAAACTCAGGGAGTGTTGTGGGAAGTACGAAGGGGGTGGACCTCCTACCCTTGATGTTTTCTGAGAGCCCGCACCATGGAGCTTTCAGTGCAAGTGCCCTAAACCCTAAACCCTAAACCCTAAACCCTAAACCCTAAACCCTAAACCCTCAGAGAGTTCAAAGCTCGGCTTCCGAGGCCGTACGGGTAAGCTAAGCTTGGCTCGGGGCTTGGGCAATCCCGACATCTCAAGCACACGAATCGGTTTAGGGTTTGGGTTTAGGGTTTAGGTTTAGGGTTTAGGGTCTAGGGTCTAGGGTTTGGGGTTTCGGGTGTACGCATGGGGTATATATCACAATCAAATGGCGGATCATTGGGCTCGTGAAGCTGCAAAGTTGTTACCTGCCTCTGCTCTGCAGGCTTTCCATTCTTTTCGGGCTGACACGTTATGTATTTCTGCTACCAAGGCTGCTGTCGCGGGTCGTCTTCGTGCTGTATGGGATGCTTTTCTCTAGTTTTCTTCTATCTCACACGCCATCTGCAAGGGCAGGCGGATCACAGACTTTGGACCGTCCTGTTTTGAGTGCACCTGCCTAAACCCTAAACCCATTGAGCCCCAAGCCCACCCAAAACCCAAAAAAATGAACTCGAATCCGCTTCAAACCCACATCCCCAACAGACCGACAACCCTTGAAGCCCTCCAACCCAAACTCCACAGGGCAAAAGGCCTTTGAGCAATCAAACCTTGAAACCGAGGTTTAAGGCTTTAAGGCTTCCGAGCTTGAGGATTGCTTGGGCCTTTCAAGCTGGCAAATATGCACCAAGCCCTAAACCCTAAACCCTCAGCCCTACACCCCAAACCCCTAACCCTAGACCCTAAACCTAAACCCTAAACCCTAAACCCTAAACCCTAAACCCTAAACCCTAAACCCTGAACCCTGAACCCTGAACCCTAAACCCTAAAAACCCTAAACCCTAAACCCTAACCCTAAACCCTAAACCCTAAACCCTAAACCCTAAACCCTAAACCCTAAACCCTAAACCCTAAACCCTAAACCCTAAACCCTAAACCCTAACCTACCAAGCTCGCCAGGCAGACGCTAGGTGTGCGGGGCCGTCCCTCACAAGGCCAGCCTCAGGGGTGGATCCGCAAGAACAGGTCAGGGTTTAGGGTTTAGGGTTTAGGGTTTAGGGTTTAGGGTTTAGGGTTTAGGGTTTAAGGCTTAGGGCTTAGGGTTTAGGGTTTAGGGTTTAGGGTTTAGGGTTTAGGGTTTAGGGTTTATGGTTTAGGTCGGGATTTTTGGCTTAGACTTTGGGGTTTCGGCTTTGGAGTTTTGGAGTTTGGGGGTTTGGGGTTTACAGGATTCATCGTTGGGGTTGAGGGCTTTTGGTTCAAGGTTGAGTTGAAGGGATTAATTAGGGTTTAGGGTTGAGGGTTTAGGGTGTAGGGTGTAGGGTTTACGGTTTAAGGTTTAAGGGCTTCGGGCTGAGGGTTTCGGTTCCAAAGGGTAGGGAGGTTAACGTTCACCGGGTCTGGAGCGTGTGCGGTTAAACCCCAAACCCTAACCCTAAACCGTAAACCCTAAACCCGAAACCCTAAACCTGTTTAGGATTTTGGCGCTGAAGGCTTCTGATGTCGGCTTTCGGGTAAAAAGCATCATGGTATGGTTTAGGGTCCAAACCCCTAAACCCTAAACCCTAAACCCTAAACCCTAAACCCAAAACCCTAAACCCCGAAGATGAGGTCGCCGCCACACCCTCGTGCGCGGCTGCGTGTAGAAGGAGGTCCACCAAGCCCTGGTGTGGCTCGGAGAGGGCCTCGGTTAGGGGTTTAGGGTTTAGGGTTTAGGGTTTAGGGTTTAGGGTTTAGGGTTTAGGGTTTAGGGTTTAGGGTTTAGGGTTTAGGGTTTAGGGTTTAGGGTTTAGGTGTAGGGGTTAGGGGTTTAGGGTCTAGGGTTTAGGGTTTGAGGGTGGAGGGGAGTGAACTTAGCAGTATTGGCTTCAGAGGGCCTGAACAAGCCCTCAAGAAAATGACTTTCGGGCCTCTCAGAGTTGAGAGTGTGTAGGGCTTTGGGGTGTTTAAGGCGTTTAGGGCTGTAAAGGTCTTTAGGGAGTTGAGGGGTGTAGGGCTTTAGGGTGTTTAAGGCGTGTAGGGCTGTGAAGGATTTTAGGGTTTTGTGTGTTTGGGATCGGGAAAAAGAAAGATTCAATCTCCGAAGGCAATGGGCTTTGCTTCTGAGAAGCCGTCAGGGCGTTGGAAGTCTCACTCCTATTGCTTCTGTTTGGGATTTAGGGTTTGGGACTGGGGTTTAGGGTCGGAAACCTGAGATATCTTGTGTACTAAAAACCCTTCAAGGGCGGCAAGAACGAAGTGACCTTCAGGAGGTCACGCGGCAGCAACCGCCTTATCAGAAAAAAAAACAACAACAAATGGACGAGGGGTTTGGACTTCCAGTCCGCTGCGTAAGAAGAGGCTGGTGAACCCCCCCCCAAGTTCTAAACACAATCTAGATATACTGTTCAAGGATACGTATAAGGAGGGACGACTAGAGGACCCTTAATCTTATTCCCTCATACAACCCCTATACATACCTTCTATAGTATTCTAAGGGTCCTTTTAGCCCCTACATTACCACTAAGGTCTCTTAAAAGGGTCCCTCCTTTTATGTTATTCAGGGCACTGTCGTCTGGTGGCTTCTTCGGGCTTCGAGCTTAGGTCAGGGGAGTCGGGTGTTTGGGAATTAGGGCGCAGGGTCTTGCCCATCCCTATCTGTTTAGGGTTTAGGGTTTAGGGTTTAGGGCTTAGCGTTTAGGGTTTAGGGTTAGGGTTTTTGTGCATCCTCACTATCTCAGATGCCAGGGCGCAGGGCTTTAAGTTTCAGCGGCTTAGGGTCCCCCAACCCTAAACCCTAAACCCTAAACCCTAAAACCCAAAACCCTAAACCCTCAACCCTCAACCCTAAACCCTAAACCCCCTACAAAGCTCCCCGGCGGCTGCAGCCCAAAGCATCCCTGCAACCTGCGTGCCCCGGCGAGGAGTCGAACGGCTTCGGGTTTAGGGTTGAGTTTTGAGGGTTGAGGGTTGAGGGTTGAGGGTTTAGGGGTTACGTAGGGTTTAGGGCTTGGGGAACTACACCCTGCACTCTAAATGTCCTGGAAGCCCAAACAGCCCCAAACAATCGACTCACCTAGGGAACTTCCTCTGGGGCCCAACAGGGGCCTATTGATGGGTAATTACTTAGGACCCCTTAAACCCTACACCCTAAATCCTAAACCCTAAACCCCAGTTCATCGTGTAATATGGGGCCCTGAATGATTAGAATAGGGTTTTGGGGGGCCAAGATAGCATAATTACAAAGGGGCCACAAGGGAATATTATTGGAAATTATCCCGACCCCTATAGTACTTCGGATCCCTAAGCCCTAAACCCCAAACCCCAACTCATCGCGTAGCTACAAGGGACACAACGTTGGAAACCCCTATGCTCTTAAGTCTCTAAGACCAGTCATTTGGGGTTTAGGGTTTAGGGTTTAG
This sequence comes from Symbiodinium natans, assembly GCA_905221605.1. Taxonomy (NCBI): domain Eukaryota; class Dinophyceae; order Suessiales; family Symbiodiniaceae; genus Symbiodinium; species Symbiodinium natans. The sequence goes on from CAJNDS010000047.1 coordinate 387,931, forward strand.
GGTTTAGGGTTTAGGGTTTAGGGTTTAGGGTTTAGGGTTTAGGGTTTAGGGTTTAGGGTTTAGGGTTTAGGTGCATAAGGGGTCCCCTTTGAAGGGCCCAGACATAAGCTTGACATCGTACTTTCTTTCGAGGCTGTGCAGACATGCTCAAGCCCTACTAACCTTGAGCCCCAGGCCCTAACACCCTTACGGGTTGTATCAGGTCTCATACTGAAACCCTGAACCCTAAACCCCAGACCCGAGACCCTAAACCTTCCTTCAACTCTTCCTACACCCTAAACCCTAAAAGGTATACCTATACCCCTAAACCCTAAACCCTAATCAGCCATGTGGGGCTTAGGGTGTAGGGCTTTTTATTAAGGTTTAAGCGGCTACTCGGGTCTAGGACTACCGTCCATGCAAGGTTGTGCCCTCCAACCCTGAATTTCTGGAACCCTAAGACCCTAAAAACCTAAATCCCTAAACCCTAAACGTCTAAGAACAACCTACAACCACAAGACCACTAAATTATTAAAACCCGAACCCGCCCTCCGCAAAAAGTAAGAAGAATAACATAAAAAATGATCACAACATGAAACAAACCTGTACCCTGAAACCCCAAAAAACCCACTCTCAAAAAACATGACAAAACCCCCCCAAAAAAAACTCTAGAACCACACAAAGGCCCGAGACCCTCCCAAAAAAACCACTCTCAAAAAACATGACAAAACCCCCCAAAAAAACTCTAGAACCACACAAAGGCCCGAGACCCTAAAGCCGAAAACAAAACAACTAAAGCCCTTATGCCCAAACAGACAAACCCCAGACGAAGACCCGAAGACCCAAAAAATTCCCTAGGACTCTAAGATCCGAGAAAGCCCCGAGACCCTAAAGCCCTCAAACCCTACGACCCTAAAACCCTAAACACCCTAAACGCCCTAAAAGCCCTATGAAAATAGAAAACGCTAAACTCCTAAAAGCCTGGCAACAGCTGCTAACCCTAACACCACATACACCCGAATTCTAGCCCTAAAGTCCTAAAGTCCTAAAGTCCTAAAGTCCTAGAGTCCTAGAGTCCTAAAGTCCTAAAGTCCTAAAGTCCTACAGTCCTAAAGTCCTAAAGTCCTAAAGTCCTAAAGTCCTAAAGTCCTAAAGCCCTGTAGCCCTAAAGCCCTAAATCCCTAAAGTCCTAAAGCCCTAAAGTCCTAAAGTCCTAAAGTCCTAAAGCCCTAAAGCCCTAAAGCCCTAAAGTCCGAAAGTCATAAAGCCCTAAAGTCCTTTGCCTGGCGGCAGTCGAAGGTGGCCCTGGCTGCGCTAGCTTGCAGAAGGGTTTAAGGTTTAGAGTTTAGGGTTTAGGGTTTAGGGTTTAGGGTTTAGGGTTTAGGGTTTCGGGTTCACCCTGAGAAGTCAAAAGAACCTGTTTGGGTTTCGGGCTCACCCTGAAAAGTCAAAAGAATCTGTTTTGTTGTACATGAGGTGGGGTTTAGGGTTTGGGTTTTATGGTTAAGGGGTCTAGGGTTTAGATAGGGGTTTGTCTAGGGTTAGTTTAGGTAGGGTTTAGGCATCAGACTGGCGGTTTCGAGGGTAGTTTTAGGAGGATTTCTGGCGAATCATAGCGAGTCCGCATACTGGCCCGCGCACAGAAGGTTGCCATCCATCCGCCCACACCCAGCATACGTGAACTCATTCAGGCAACTCGCAAAAGAAAAAACAAAAACAGTTCATCTCCACCCACTACCCAACACCCCAAAACCCCAAAACCCCAAAACGCCAAAACCCTAAACCCAAAAACCCAAAAACCCTAAACCCTAAACCCTAAACCCTAAACCCTAAACCCTAAACCCTAAACCCTAAACCCTAAACCCAACCCCTAAACCCAAACCCTAAAACCCCACACCACCCCCCCCCCCCCCCCCCCCCCGCCCCCCCCCCCACAAACAACAATCGGACGTTTGGTCCGTCCTTCGCATGGCAGGAAGCAGGGAATCGACAAGCTTGCCCAGGCCGCGCACCTCTCCAGGCGAGGTTTAGGGTTAGGGTTTAGGGTTTAGGGTTCAGCATCTCAAGTCCAAGCATTCACTAGTCAAGAAATCACTCCAGAAAAATACCACCCGCCCAAAGAATCCCACAACATTACGAAAATATCTCACTTATGGAACGACCTTGCCCAGTGAAAAAATGACCTTGCCCCGTTAAAAAAATGACCTTGCCCAGTAAAAAAATCACCTTGCCCAATAAAACAATACCTTGCCCAGTAAAAAAATAACCTTGCCCAATAAAAAAAATGACCTTGTCCAGTAAAAAAAAGACCTTGCCCAGTAAAAAAACGACCTTGCCCAGTAAAAAAAATAACCTTGCCCAGTAACAAAATGACCTTGCCCAGTAATGACCTTGCCCAGTAAAAAAATGACCTTGCCCAATAAGAAAAATGACCTTTCCAATAATGACCTTGCCCAGTAAAAAATGACCTTGCCCAGTAAAAAAATGACCTTGCCCAGTAAAAAGATGACCTTGCCCAGTAACATTTTTACTGGGCAAGGTCATTTTTTTTACTGGGCAAGGTCGTTTTTTTGGACGAAACGACCTTGCCCAGTAAAATATTACCTTGCCCAGTAGAAAAATGACCTTGCCCACTAAAAAAATGACCTTGCCCAGTAACTCCTTAACATTTAAATTATATATGAAAGAGAGGTTTAGGGTTTAGGGTTTAGGGTTTAGGGTTTTGGGTTTTGGGTTTAGGGCTGATTAGGGCAGAAGTCCGCAACCTATCCTGTAACCACTAGGGCTCTGCAACTCCACCGACCAATCCCCCTCAACCGGGAACCCCCAACCCTAAACCCTATACACTACGTTGGACCCAACAGGGACCCTTGTTCCCTCAGTGGGGTTTAGGGCTTAGGGTTTAGGGTTTAGGGTTTAGGGTTCAGGGTTTACAGTAGGGTGTAGGGTTCCCTAGACTGTGAACTGGGGGGGTACCCTTTTTCAGGTCTCCCCCATAAGGCTTTCAACGCTACTTTCGTTTTCACCCTGAGCCCTCATCCCCAAACCCTACCTGGAACTCTCTTTACATACAGTTTTATGGGGGGGGGGGGGGGGGGGTCTGACTACTAGTTAAGGGGTAGCTTTTACTAAACAGTAGGTAAATAGAGTCCCGGGTAAACCTTCTTTCAGGGCTGCCCTTTACAACTTTGGGGGGGGGGGGGGGAGGGGGGGAATGCTCCACCAAGAAATCTGGCAAACCCCAAGCCAAACAACCTACGGATTTATGGTTTGGTTCGAGTTGACAAAGAGTACCCCATCTACGCCCTTTAAGAAGAGAAACGCACCCACAAAAATATGGCGCCGAGGTAAGTCTAGGTGTGGATTGGGGTTCAGGTTTCAGGGTTCACCTAAACCCTAAACCCGAAAACCTGAACCCTAAACTAAACCCTAAACCCTAAACCCTTCAGGGTTCAGGCTTTAGGGTTTAGGCTTGGCTGTAACATGAAAGTTTCTTGGAGCACTGCTCAGCCTCGAACCCTGCACCCAATGCCATTCTGCACCTGAAACAGACAACCTACCTTGATTCAAACCCTCAACTCAACCCCCCTAAACCCCCTAAACCCCTTAAACCCCTTAAACCCCCTGAACCCAGAGCCCAAAACCCTAAACCGAAAACCGAAAACCCTAAACCCTAAACCCTAAACCCCCCTTGCCTGGACAACTCCGAACGCCCAAAGGATGGATGACTGGTGCTGTGCCAGCAGCTCCCCCGCTAGCCTGGCCGCAAGAAAGCTGGGACTGTCAGGGTTTAGGGTTTAGGGTTTAGGGTTTAGCGTTTAGGGTTTAGGGTTCACGGCTTAGGCCTCAGGGTTTAGGGTCCAGGGTTTCGGGGTCAAGGTTTGAGGGTTTGGGGGTGTGACTGGTTCAGGGGGGTCGGGGTTAATCTCTTGCAGAAGTCTTAATAAGCCTATAGCTTATTGGCACTATGTGACAGAAGGACTGGGTACCGTAGAAAAGGACATGCAGCATGGGATCAAGGTAGCGCTTCATGGATAGCGTTTTGGTCTCGCAGTGAGAAAGTAGGCCCTACACCGTAGCCTACACCCTAAACCCTAAACCCTAAACCCTTAACCCTAAACCCTAAACCCTAAACCCTAAAGGCCCTAAACCCCTAGACCCCAAACCCTGCCTTCCATTTAAACCTTGCTCTCTTTCATCTTAGAGTAGCTAAAGGGGGGCCCCTCTTATGCCCTTTCTACTCTACACAACCCCAGGGTTTAGGGTTTAGGGTTTAGGGTTTAGGGCTTAGGGTTTAGGGTTTAGGGTTTGGGTATAACTACCCTTAGATTTGAGGGTTGTGGGGGTGGCGGGCTTGCCCGTTTAGGGCGGAGGTTTCCAGGTGCAGACCCAATGACACCAGAGAGGGCCTAAGCACACACAACGAACCCCCAAACCCCGCAAAGCCCGAAGCCCTAAAGCCCGCTTAGGGTTTAGGGTTTAGGGTTTAGGGTTTAGGGTTTAGGGTTTAGGGTTTAGGGTTTAGGGTTTAGGGTTTAGGGTTCTCTACTTATTAGGCTATAAGAATCTAGTAGCTCAGTAGAAGCACCCATGAGCCTCCGTTCTGAGGGTACTAAAAAAAAACTTATTCAAAGTATGCGTGAACCTCCAAGCAAGGGTTTAAGTAGGGTTTCGGGCAAATAGCGTTTAGGATTTAGCCCCCTTAACCCTAACCCCTAAACCCCTAAACCCCTAAACCCCTAAACCCCTAAACCCCTAAACCCCTAAACCCCTAAACCCCTAAACCCCTAAACCCCTAAACCCAAACCCCTAAACCCCTAAACCCCTAAACCCCTAAACCCCTAAACCCCTAAACCCCTAAACCCCTAAACCCCTAAACCCCTAAACCCCTAAACCCTAAACCCTACAGAGGGTCGAAGCAAACCAGGTCCAGCGCCTCGAGGCCGTAGTTGTGAGCGCGGCAAAGAGGGGTGCATGTCTTTGCCCGGGTTGGCGCAAGTCATTGAGCCTGGGGGCAGCAGTGGCTTGGTGTAGGGTTTAGGGTTTAGGGTTTAGGGTTTAGGGTTTAGGCTTTAGGCTTTAGGCTTTAGGCTTTAGGCTTTAGGGTTTCGGTTTAGGGTTCAGGGTTTAGGGTTGAGGTTTAAGGGTTTAGGGCTTTAGGGTCCAGGCTTAGGCCGTAATGAAGCTCTAAGCTGCAGGGGTTGAAGGGGAATGGGTTCGGGCTTGTAGGATGGAGAAAAAACACAGCGGGTAGTTAGCCTGAACCCTGAACCCTGAACCCTTGAACCCTGAACCCTTGAACCCTTGAACCCTTGAACCCTTGAACCCTTGAACCCTTGAACCCTTGAACCCTTGAACCCTTGAACCCTTGAACCCTTGAACCCTTGAACCCTTGAACCCTTGAACCCTAAACCCTAAACCCTAAACCCTAAACCCTAAACCCTAAACCCTAAACCCTAAACCCCAACTCTACAAAATTAGGGCCCCTGTTGGGTCTCCAGATAGCATGTAAGCTGAATTGAAGTGCTCAGGGCGCAAAGACACGTGCGGTTGCGAAGACAACCCTAAAACCCTAAACCCTAAACCCTACACCCTAAACCCTAAACCCTGAACCACAAACAAGCGAATCAAATGAGTCTATATTCAGAAGCTCGCGGTTCGCGATTTGCTAGACCTTCGGGTAAAGGGTTGAATAGTTTAGGGTCCAGGCCGCGGCCTGCTTTAATAACGAATATAGGGGCCTTACTATGTATAGGGTTTTGGGGGTTATTGTACTCTTTTTGTTTGGGGACCATACGGGAATACTGATAATCATTCTTTATTACCTATCTGATGTTTGGATGCCTTTTGGGCTTCGGGCCGCTTCAGCACGACCTCCCCAAACCCAGCTCAAGCCGCGGACTCGTCCGCGCGGGACACGTTCGCAAAGGACCAGCAGAGGTTGGCCAGATGTAGAGGCCTGGCAGACGGTTTAGGGTTTAGGGTTTAGGGTTTAGGGCTTAGGGGTTAGGGTTTAGGGTTTAGGGTTTAGGGTTTAGGGTTTAGGGTTTAGGGTTTAGGGTTTAGGGTTTAGGGTTTAGGGTTTAGGGTTTAGGGTTTAGGGTTTAGGGTTTAGGGTTTAGGGTTTAGGGTTTAGGGTTTAGGGTTTGCTACCAAGGAAGAGATACCCAGAAGAAGGCTAGTGGGCCTAGAGGCCTACAAGGCTTCTTCAGTCAGGCGCCAACCCCCTCAAATTGCTCGTGCTTAGGTTCTAGCCTACAGAGACCCTTAGGTCTAAGCTGAGGGATCAGGGTCCCGAAACCTTTCGGGGTCCAAACAAGCCTAACACTTGGGGAGTTGTTCCACCATGAAGACAAAAGTACTTTGGGGTATATAAGGGGTACCGCTATTTTGGGAGAAAAATAACTTGAAAGGGATTTCGAATACCCGAAGATACCCTAAACCCTAAACCCTAAACTTAGGCCCTAAACCTAAACCCTAAACCCTAAACCCTAAACCCTAAACCCTAAACCCTAAACCCTAAACCCTAAACCCTAAACCCTAAGCTCCTCTGAACCCTAAACCCTAAGCTCCTCTGCACCCAGCTCGTCGCACTTTGGGGCGGCTCCCAGAGGCACGGAAGCGAAATGATGCGAAGGCTCGGGGAACTTGAAGTCTCCAGGAACCGGAGCACGAAGCGCAGCCGGTTTAGGGTTTAGGGTTTAGGGCTTAGGGTTTAGGATTAGGGTTTAGGGTTTAGGGTTTAGGGTTTAGGGTTCGAATCCTACCCTACCCACTCCTTGAGCTCTTCTGCGCCAGTAACAGCTGGTGACACCATGTGTTTTCTTTCTCTCTGCTGTCACCTTCAACGCCACAAGAGCGGGGGAAGTCTCCGCAACTAAACCTTAAATCCTGATAGTGGGGTTTATCGGGCATTGGATCAGTCTTACCCTAAACCCTAAACCCTAAACCCTAAGATGGGGTCGGGGGATGGGGGTCAGGGGGCATTGTGTTAAACATACTGCGCAGTGTTCATGAAGCCGAGTCTGAACTGGGCCTGAACCGCTATGAGGAAGCCTTTTTTGGGGTTTAGGGTTTAGGGTTTAGGGTTTAGGGTTTATCGGAAAACTTTCAAAAAGGGAACCCCCGGACCCGAACACCCAAAACCCTAAACTCTTACAGTTTGGGGTTTGGGGTTTCCCTAGACCGCCGACACCCCCCTAAAACCCTAAACCCTAAACCCTAAAGCCTAAACCCCAAGACCTAACCACGCCCCGGCTAAACTGGCCAGAGGTGCTCCAACTCGCGCTCCCTCTGAGCCTCTGCGAGTTTCGGGTTTGGAATGTAAACCCTAAACCCTAAACCCTAAACCCTAAACCCTAAACCCTAAACCCTATAAACCCTAAACCCTAAACCCTAAACCTAAACCCTATGGCGTGAGTCGCCCCTGCCAGCCCCCCCAACCCCCCACCCCCAACCCCCCCCCCCCCCCCCCGCCCTTCTTCCTGCAGTATGGGGGGGGGGGGGGGGGGGTTCTCCTTTTTTTTGTTCATGTAGGGTTTAGGGTTTAGGGTTTAGGGCTGGTTTAAAGGGTTTGGGGGAAGTCTTTGTGGCTTGGGATCTTGGCTGCAAGAGAAAAGAAGTGCAATACCGTGGCCACGAGCAGGGCACATTTGGGCGCCACCTGTGGTGCAGACCCGTGCTAAACCAAGTCGGCCTGAAACTGCTATCCTGGTTAAAAGCGGTCTTTCCAAAGTTGCATCTGAGTCTGGTGAAAATTTGTGTCCTTTGGCAGGAAATCTGACAGCGCCTACTGCTGTCTTGCAAACCGACACTGTGTGAAAAGTCTTACCTACCCACGATCCCGAAGCGATGAGGATCCTGGTCTCAAGCGGTCTTTCAAAAGTTGCATCTGAGTCTGGTGAAAACTTATGTCCTTTGGCGGGAAGTCTGACAGCGCCTACTGCTGAGTCTTGCAAACGCGACACTGTGTGAAAAGTCTTACTTACCCACGATCCCGAAGCGCTGAGTGTCCTGGTTAAAAGCGGTCTTTCCAAAGTTGCATCAAGTCTGACAGCGCCTACTGCTGTCTTGCAAACGCGACACTGTGTGAAAAGTCTTACCTACCCATGACTCCGAAGCGCTGAGCTCTGTCTTGCATACGATGACGCTGGCCCGGCAAACTCAGTGCACGAAACCGGTGTCGGCACCTGGCACGATTTTGAAGGCATTGGGTTCAGGGTTGACAAAGGGCTTAGAGGTGGGGAAATAGACTACCCCAGCTACCCGAACCCCTGTGTGAAAAGTCTTACTTACCCACGCTCCCGAAGCATGTGAAATAAATCTCTGAAGGCATGGGGTTGAGGGTTGACAAAGGGCTTAGAGTCTCAGAGGTTCAGAGAGAGGGGTCTAGCTACTACCCGAACCCTTGTGTGAAAAGTCTTCCTTACCAACGATCCGGAAACACGCGAATTTCCTGAAGGCATGGGGTTGAGGGAGACAAAGGGCCTAGAGTATCAGAGGTTCAGAGGTTCGCTTGGGCAGAGAGTGCGGGGGGAGGGGTCTAGCTACCCCAGCTACCTGAACCTCTGTGTGAACAGTCTAACTTACCAACGATCCGGAAGCCTGCGAATTCCCTGAAGGCACAGAGATCATTAAGAAATGGCTTCGAGGCTTAAAGTTTTACAGGTTCAGAGATTCGCACCGGGGGGAGGGGTCTAGCTACCCCAGCTACCCGAACCCCTGAGTGAAAAGTCTCACTTACTTACCAACAGCGACTCCGACCGCCGCATCTGAAACGGCTTTGCGTGGCATGGGGTTGAGGGTTGAGGGTTTAGAGGTTCACATGTTCTGGCCCTGGGCCGGGCTTTGCGCGCAGCAGGGGTCGACAACGTCTGTTCAGGCATGGAGGCCGGACTTCCACAACTTCATGTGAGCTTCTTGGTACCGACGGCCCTCGTCACTCTTCAACCATTCCAGCAGATGACTCTTCATGCTTGACGGTGCCACATTGCCCTTCCGTCTGTCGTGGGCCAACTCCTTCGACTGGGGCAAAGCTTCCACAATCCTTTGTTGCAATGTACGAACAAGTCATCGTGAGGAGAACAAAAACCCGTGACCCAAATTCAGGGTCTGAAATACAACACGTTTTCACGCGCGAACAACTAAGACCTGGGCCCTCCCTTGGTGACCCTCGCAAGTGCAGCTTGGAGGTTGTCTGGCAATGCTGTGGGAATTGACGCCAAACGATGCTCTCTCAGTATCTGGCGCAGCCTGCCAGCGCCCATCTCAAGGTCTTGCATCCCGCCTGGGGCCACGAGAGCAACCATATCAGCTGTGGAATGTCCAGGAAAATACTCGTGGAAGCGGCCGCTCTTCTCCAAAGCCCCGCTCTTGTCAAGCACCTGCTGAACCACAGGAGTCTTACGGCGCAGCACTTGCTTCCGACTCTGGCACATGCTCTGCATCACGGCTGATTTGAGCAGGTCATCCCTCTCGTTGCCGAGACATGTCACCAATCCTTGGGCCAGCAACGCCCTGTCCACAGCCTGCGCTGGAGCCAACTGTGCCATGGTGTTGAATTGGTGATGGAGAATCGAGCCGATCCGTTCCACCGCAGCTTCCGGAGCCCGGAGCATGCGAAAGCGAAGGAAAGCTCGCGCTGCGTGCCAAGCGGGGCGGCTATCGCGCGTGGGAAGTGCAAAGAACCGCTTCATCATCACATCTCTGGCCACTGCTGCATAATCTATTTGACATTCGACATCCACAACCATGACCATCTTGGCTGCCACAGAAGCTACTTCTCCAGGCCTGATGATGGCTCCCTCCTGCGCCAGTTTTGGCGACTTGCCTCTCACTCGCGCTGACCCCTGATGCCCAAAAGCTCAATATACAAGGATTTTTGAAGCAGGCCAGGCGCAGTCTGCTTCCACGGTAAAGGTGTCTGGCTTGCCCGCAACAGAAGCAGAGATCAGCGCAATGATCTTGCAGAGGTCTGCGTGGCCACAGTTCTTCAAACAGCCTCGTAAAGCCATCAATCCAGCATGAACTTTCAATGGCAACACGACGTACTGTTCCGGCAGGGCCCATTCTTTTGCAGCTTTTCTAACGTCTGCTGGGACAGAAAGCAAGCCTCTCCACGCCACTCGAAGTCTGCTCACGAAAAGCTTGTATTGCTGGATCAACTCAGCGTCTGGCATATCCCATGTGCGCCTGCCCAAGCGACAAGAAACGTCCCCAAGCCCGAAAGCAGCCGTGATACCATTTTTAGGAGCTCAACCCTTATAAACCCTATTTCTTTGGACAAAAAAGAAAAACACGATCACGTATGATCAAGGCCCGCCTGACAACGTCAAATTCTTCCTTCTCAGGCCACGCGGTCTCTTTCAGCATGGGCTTCATCTCTTTGCAAAAAGCCAGAAAGTCGTTGCACTGCTGTTGGGTCGGTCGATCAAGAAGGACCTTGTGCCAATCGAAAGCACGCAAGCCGAGACCCAGCACTCGCTGCATGTCATCATTGACGCCGACGTCGCCCTGCATTTCTGACACTTCGAAATGCAAAGCCTCCAACATTTGCACTGCATGGGACAAAGCAGCACTGATGTCATTGCTCACCTGATACACGCCCTCTGGCACCATGCAACGCGAATACTCTGTCAAGTGCTGCCTGAAAAAAGGGACTGCGGGCGGGTCCCCAGGCTTGGCCGTGGGCTTTGGGAGCATGATCTTGTCTGACTTGCTGTGGATCTGCGCTCGAGGTCCAGAACACTCGCCTGCGACATCCTTGGAATCAAGAGTCCACAGTGGCACATTCACTTGCACACGCCGTCCAGTCGCATGCGACCGGAGTGTCAAGGGCGCCTTATTGGCTTTCAAGGAAGCTCTGCTGCCTCCTCTGAGCAAAAACTGATTGCGGCGTTCACACTGGCAGTGTGGCCCCAAGGTCTGGCGCGAGTCATCAGGACTTTCAGTGGTCTGCAGAACGCAGCTCTGGAACTTCGCAGGCACTTTGTAGATCATCTCCATGATGCCCCGAAGCACGCCTGGCGCCAGGCGCGCAGCTGCTGTGTACCGCAAAGCTGCCAGAAGTCTGACAACATCACCAGGCCCAACGTGTTGGCGGATCAACGTTGCGACCCGAACCATTTTCTCAGTGTCTCGCAAAGCCTGAGCGTGCTCCTTGAGCTGCTTCAGAGTCTTGTTGGCTAAGCCCTCGATGTCCTGGACCTCAACAGCCTTCTGCGCCATAAGAGTAAAAGGTACCATGACCTTGGGCACCACCTCTTCAAACGCAAGGGCGAAACAGACAAAAGCCACATTCGTCAGCCGTCGTCCAACACTGTAGAGCATGTGCAGTGGTGTCTTGCCGTGGCCAGTGTGTTTCCATGATAATTTGGCGTGCATTGCAGCCACCACTGACTTAAAGTTTTTCATGAGGCCCATGTGAAAATAACTGAAGAAACGGGTGCCTCCGGGAGTTCGCAGAGATGGCTTTGCCAGTCCCAGAAAATCTGCAGTGCCGCGCAATAGAGCCTGGGCTGACTGACGCCGGGCGGTTAGAAGGTGAAACAAATTCTTGTCTTACCATAGGCAGCCTACACGGATTGCGACAACGAATGCTGGGGCCCAAGAAGCTTTTCCATCACCCATGCAGAACAACTTGTCCAGGACTTGCACCAGGTCAGACAGTTCGGCCGCGGCCGGCACATTCCGCATGGCCCTGTCGCACGCAGAGTTTTCTCGGTGCATCAGGCCCCACTCTGTCATAACGGGCGCAGCCCAACACGCAGAGTCTGGGAAAATGTCTTGCCACAGAAGCTCTGCGCAGGAGGAAGAGCTATGCCTGTGCCTGGGCCCACCAGCCGCTATTGCCCCATCCCCCACAATGATGGAAGCGGATTGGCGAAGGCGTTTCCTTGGCTGACTTCTGATCCCCTCCTAAAAGTTTAACTTTTAAGCTCCTTCTTTTCGGTTCTTCAACAACCCAAAAGGTTAAAGTCCTAAGAGCCAGCCAGAAGAAGGCCAAGTTTCATGCTCAGGTCTGACGGGTGCTTTCCTAGCACCTCAAGCGCCAGCTGCTTCATGTTCAAACCTGTGTGATCGCCCAAACCCAAGGATTTAGCACCGATCATGGGTGTCAACAGCTGGCCCGAATGCGGGCTCACCAGCTGCAAACTGACAACCAAGACGGATTCTCGTCTGGCAAAGGAGTTTCGGCCCAAAGCCATTCCATCCATCATGATAGCGAAGTCTGACGCAATGTCCAGGCCTGGTAGCCGGGTCTCCAGGTCTAGAGTGTCCATGCACTGCAGAGCACGTGCGGCAAAAAACTCTATCTCGGCACACATCGCGCGACTCTTAGGCAGCTGGCCCAAATCGACGCCTCTGCGAGCATTGCGTTCCTCACATCCACAGACGAACAAACCAAGGAACCCTCAACCCCAAACCCGAAACCCTGAACCCTAAACCCTAAAGCCATGTATTCCTGACCCTCTCACCCCTAACTTTAACAAAGCACAAGCTCGAACAAAGAAAGTGAAGTCCTATTCCTGTCAAGACTCAGCGTCACGTTCGAAGGCCTGAAAGGTTCTGCCCTCGCAGGCGTTGCTGAGGGCGATATCTACCAGGTTTCGTAGGGCAAAGTCTTGCGTGACGTCCACAATGCCTTTGTCTGGCTGGTCCTCCTTCTTGTCATGCGTCTGACTGGACTGGCTGCGTTCACCTTCATTCGGAACAGCAGCTGGAGCATTTGTCTTGCAGCTCACAGGGGCCGGGAACTCCATCTTCTTGATGCGGTCAAAAGAAGACTGGCTCACGCCAGTGAGCCCTGCTGCTACCTTCGTTTTCAAAGAAGTGCTGTGCGACTTTCGCGTCGGCAAGAAGGGAAGAATCTCTCGCAATATGTTCACAGGAAGCGTCTCTACGTTGGCAAGTACATTTGCCAGGACCACTTTGCACTGAATGTTTAAAGGCAGCGTGGATGTTACATAAGCACCACAATTCATCCCACGAGTCCATACCCCAGGCTCCTCAGTCTGGCCAGGGCAGTCGGTACATTCATCGACATCGACATCAACCATGCTTTCCAAAATCGCCCCATCCTGCTCGCTGCATTCCGGTTCCAACTGGATGACATCAGCTGTCAGGTCCAGGTCCGGGTCTTGCGGCTGGACAAGAGGAGAGCCGGTAGGCCACGACAGAGTCATGGAACTCGCATCTGACATGGCAGCAGCATCCTCCACTTCCAGCGAAATTGGCGGATCCATTCTCGCAGCCTACTGACGGCCCTTACACATGAATCCGAATCTCAAATGCATGCCTGGTTGCCTGCAGGAGTCTAGCAGAACTACCGAAATTCTTCGTTTATTATAAGTTCAGGAAAGCCACGTCTGTCTGAAACAGCTTCGGCAATGTTGCAATGCGAATGCACAGTGACACAGCCCCTGCCACACTTCACTCGGAACCCAACCGCATCCCGTTCCCAAAGCGCCACTCCAAAACCTTCCCAGATGCAGTTTGCAAGCGTGCTGGGATGCACAGTCCGGTGTCGCAGACGTCTTGCGTTGCAGCAGAGACGTGTTCAATGCTCGCGGCCTGGGCAAGCGGCCAGCAAGCAGAAAGCTCCATGATGGGGAAGGCGAGGCGTGCTATGAGGAGGTGGGCCGATGCATCGCACGAGAGTGAACCTGGACCACGCGCCCTGCAACCCAAACCCTTCCCCAAATTAGCCGGAGCACAGCCGCCAACTCGAAATCCCACGCGTGCCTGCTGTAAGGGGCGAAAAACCTGAACTCACGCACAACCAAACTTTGGATGACTCTAAACCCTTTCAACCCAGGTTCCTCTCAAAAATGCTGGGGGCCACGACGAAAAACAGATAGAAAAGATGCACCCTAAACCCAAGAAACACCCTGAACCCCAAAGCCTAAACCCGAAACCCTAAACCCTAAACCCCACACCCTCTGAGGTGCCCGGCTGACCCAGTGGAAGCCCAGCTCCCAAGTTGTACTCCTTGGACCCGGAACTGTTGCTTTGCGTATGTTTAGAGGGCCTTCGGAGGGGTTTTCGGGGTTTTCGGGGTTTTAGGGTTTAGGGTTTAGGGTTTTCGGTTGCTGGGTTTTAGGCCTGGTTTCTTTTTTTTGGTCCCAAGGGCGGGGGGGGGGGGGGGGGGGTTGGGGATTAGGGAGGTTGAGCACAAAACCCTAACCCTAAACCCAAACCCTAAACCCTAACCCTAAACCCTAGAAACTAAGGGAATCACGCACTGTTCGGGCACTGGGCTTCTGAGGAGGGGCCCAGTCTGGGTGTCTGAAGTCTACCCTGTGTGACATCATTCACTACGCAAATGCTTGAATCATTGGCGGTCGAACGGGGAAAGCTGGGCAACCGGCCTTGATGGCAACCCGATGCGCCGTGGCCTGGGCAAGCAGGGGGCAGCGCTTTCTGGGCCTGGGCCTGGGCCTGTATAGTTATAGAGTGTTTGTTATTCATGAGCAGGCAGTCTGGCAGTTCGATGCATGCCCACTGGCATCACCCTTTCTGTTCTCAATCTCAGCAGAAGCGGCCATCGCAAATCAAGGTTGGTAATCCAGAGCCCACGCTTTTTACTGGTAACTAGCTGGTAATGCTACTGTCTATCCTGTGTCTGTGTCTACGGTGCCACGTGAGCTCAGGATCACGGAAGATTTCTGTGTCACTGTCTGACAAAACGACACTATAGCAGTCTGGCTTCAAGAAGCTACTACCATTCAGTTCTGGATGTCTGAATCTGCTGCGGGCTCCACCCCTGGCGGTGTCTTGCGTTTCTTGTTGGCATCTCCCAGACTCTTCTCCAGCTTCTGGCAATGCTGTTTCATGTGCTCAAGGCGAGTCTCGGTCTCCAGGATGTCGTTCTTCAGGAAATCGATGCGCTCCTTCACGTCTTGGTCATGAATTTTTTGTAAGATGTCTGGCACTTGCATCGTCTCAACCACGTTGACGACAATCGTGATGCCTGCCTGGCCTACCACGGGCGGGCAGTTGGTCGGCTGTGCGAACCAGAACTCCTTGGCTGGCATCCCTGCTGCATGAAAGGCTCTTGAACAACCTTGTCTTGTCAAGTGTCGCTCCTTGCTAACGTGGGTGCTAAATGGCCAAGCATCTGACAGGGGCGAATCGTTGATGCCCACAAAGGTCATCTTGGATGGATTGTCGGACCCCAGAACGTTGAACTGAATCCTTGGTCGGCCCAGGCCATGAACAGCACATCCTGCAGGCGCGCACGCACACAGACGCCTACCTCTCAGATGAGAACAGACCTGCCGAGACACGAGTTCTCCGAGCCCTTGTCTGTCACCCATGCCAACATCGCCAACGTGGAAGGCTGGTGCCAGAACATCCGCCATGGTTTTTGGACGAAGCCAGCCGGCTTCACCCGGACGTGGCGTTTCACCAGCAGCGACGTCCGCTGGTACACTTGGTCTTGCGCAGGGCTGAACCAGCGCAATGCAGTCTGGCACAAATCTTGCGGCAAGCTCAGATCCGAAGAGATGGTAGCGCTCAAAAGCACGCAGCGCTCAAGATTTTCCTTGTTGCTCAAATCCAACATGGGAATGCTGAGCGACTCTCCGTCCTGCAAGATTTTGGCCCCCTGCTTCTGACACAGCACCTGCAAATTTTCCGTCAACTTCAAGACGTGGAACTTTGTGCATGTCAACACCGTGGCCGAGTTCGAGGAGGGGTCTGGCCGAAATTTGCCCAAGTTCTCGGACAGGTTCACGCCGAACCTTGGACAGAGAACGATGAAGGGAAGATTATCTAGCTGCTAGCTAAGCTCTGCGGTGAGTCTGCATTACTGTACATCGAGCGCGTTCCTGCTTCTGAGGGCTGCGGTCAAGGCGCTCGCGGCCGCGCCACTTCATGAAAGACTTGACGGCGCCCTCGAGGGTCGGCTTCAAGACAAGGTGTCGAAGGATAGGGGTGGCCAAGTCAGCCTCAGGCGACCACACAGTGAAGTACTCAGCGGCTGTCATGGTCGGTCACAAGGCAATATTGAACACGAGCTTGGGGATCGATGCTGGCAGCGGTCTGTCAGGGCCCAGATTGCTGCAACATTGGTGAAGGCTCACGAATGGAAGCTGCGAGATCTTGCGACCTTCTGACGCGCCAGCGCCCCCAGTAACACAATGCAACGCAACTGCTGACGCGTGACGGGCCCCCAGGTTTGTCTCTCCTTCGCTCCCGTGTGCACAGCTTGAGGGGTTGTTGCTGCTGCAGACTGTGCTGTGGTGTCAGCACGAGCCCCTTGAAAATGATGGCAGCTAAGTACTAGCCTAGATCAAGAAGATGCAAATTCACAGCAGGCTCGTCTGGAAAACACTGACACACACACACACACAAAGACACACGCACACGTGTCCGAGAGACAGAATGTCTGACTAGGGATCGGTCCATTAATAGACCTGAGCTGTCGGCCAGATCACAAAATGAGCCTGGTTGTGGCCTGATGAACAGGCTGCGAACTTTCCCACAGTCTTACCCCCCCTCTTAACCCCGAAGCCTTGAAACCAAGCCTCAGAACCCTAAACTTTCTAACGAAAAGTATTTATAATAGAGCCTGAAACCCTAAAAAATCTAATCCAGCCCCAAAGTTTAAAAACCCTATGAGATCAGTCACGGGCCACGGGCTCTGATGTCTGGCCAACGACTACTGCATCTGTATCACGTCCGTGCAAGGAACAGCATCAGGGCTAAGATCAATGATAAACAAACAAGTAATGCTGTAGTGTAGAACAGCAAGAACACCCTGGGAAAGTATCATGTCGTGATGAAGTACAAGCACGTCAAGCCCCACAGTCTGACGCTGTACAAAATTTTGCACGGCAAGGCTGACAGACTAGAGCTGCAAAATGCCGCTCGAGCAGGGCACGATGACCTGCTTATCCAGGACAAGAGCCAGCTTTTGTGGGGTGACTCTGCCATTCAGAACCTTGACAGCCCACATCCACTTCACTTTGGAACTCTTTTCCACCAAGGCATGAACCTGCGCACCACCATGTCAAGAAGAATCAATTACAATTACTCCTCATGGCTACTAAACCTTCAACGCAAAAATCATGCACAATCTGACAAAGGCCTGCTTCTGCAAGCCGTCTAGCACAAAGAAGATGTTGGGCTTCGTCATTGTCCAAGCACTCACAGATGCATCTCGGGCGAACTTCGGATACTTCCAGAACTCCTTCACGTCCTTTTCCTGGGCCAGCGCCTCCACGGAAACCATCCTCAGTTTGTTGAAGTCGCCGTCTGGCCCATCCGCCACGATCACTTGCGAGTTCAACTTGTACACGTACTCGAAGCTGTCTGGCGGCTTCTCGTGGCATTGCTTCATCTTTCCATCGGCTGTCAGGTGAAGGATTGTTCCGGGGAAGATTTTTTTGTTTGTGGTCATGCGATTCTTCTGCAGGGAAGTGATGAGGAGCTCTGGCGACAGGGCGTAGGTGTATTCCTGCGAAACGAAGGTGGCAAGGGTACCTTCCGGGACAGGGTCCACCTCATTCTTGGCTTTGTTTGACTCCTTTCCCTTACCCTTTCCCTTGGGCGTCTTCTCCGCCCCACCATCTTCTGCTGGATCTTTGGATTGGGGAGGTTGAACGGGTGTCTTGCTAGCAGGTTCGCTGCCAGGCTTGAGCCCCTTGCCAGGCTCCGGCCCCTTGCCAGGCTCCTCCTTGTCTTTCGAGTCTGGCTCTGACCCTGCGGCCTTGCCATCTGCGAACCACGACTGCACAAAGCGCTTCAGGCTGGTCGACTCACTGGCTCTGACGGCAGACCTGCAGTTGCATCGAAAGCTATTGTGGATAGACACAAGCCACATGGAACAACGCGCTGTCTGGAAGTTATACACAAGTAACTGTGTTCAGTATGGACGAGTGACATGTCCCAGCTGGAACCAAAGTCCATGTAAAAAAAGGACCCGCTGGCGACCCCGCACTGGTTCCTGGTCTTGACCACGATCTGGTACAGGCTGTCTGACAAGCCTCGAGACAAATCCATCTTCAAGTGACAATTGGCTCTTCTGCCCGAGGAGACTGGCTGGACTCTTGCCCCGCATCCCACCATGACGGAATACAGATCCTCATTCACATGCCCCGTCTCAAAGGCCACGCCTGAACTGCAAAAGCACTTGCCCTCAGTGACTCAGAGACCAAACAACGCGACAAAAGACACAAAGGTCACAGCTGCAAAGTCCTGCCTTGTGCTCTGACAACTCGTGCTGCGAGGTCAGGGTGTGCATTCACGAGTTGCACAACTGCAGCTTGGCTATCGAAGTGGAGAGCCGAGACGGAGCACACAATCTCTCCGTCCCTGTATGACTTGCGGGCTTGCAGTGCAACCTAAGCCACGTGTGCACTGCAAGGGTTAGTCACCTGCCTGTAACACCGCCCAAATGAAGCCGAGCAGCAGTCTTGCCATCTGACATGGCCAACGCAAGGTCCCAAGCCGAGAGTTCTCTGCGCAAGAGTTTCTCCATCCCAGTCTCCAAGTCTGACACCCGGCGGTTAAGCCCATCAAAGGGCCCAGGCGAGGCACCCAGGCTCACTTCCTTCACATACACGACCTGTTCTTGCCAAGGAGGGGCCTGCATGAAGATGTACGGTATGTCATCTGCCTGCACAGGCCTCGCCCTCTTGTTGCCGATGAGCCGTTTTGCTTCATCCATTTTCAAGTGCGCGGCCATCTCTTCCAGCAGCACCTTGCCGTGCTCCATGCTGTGCCGTGAAGGACCCTGAACGAGGGCGACCACCTGAAGGCAGGGAGCAAGACACGGCAGCAGCACGAAACCCCGAGTAGAGACTGACACAACGCCTGCAAACGCCACAGAGGACCAGCCTCGCCGGTCTGGGTCTGGCATGCCACAAGAGCCCCCGGGTGCGAAGTTCGGGTGGTCACCACTGACCAGGAGGCCTGTGAGCTCTGGAAAGCCCCCTGCAGGAGTTTGACGTAGTGGTCTTGCGCGTTTGCAAACAACCAGACATCGACCTTATACTCCCGGGCCAGCTCTCTTTCGGCCTTGCTCTTCTTCTTCTTCGGGGCTTTGTCGATCTCCACATCAAGGTCTGGCTCACAAAGCTTCTCTGTGACGTCCTGCTCGTCTTGGCCTTGGTCGCGGCCTTCCAAGTCGTCTGACGGGAACTCTTCGTCGACATGCGGCGGTTCGTCAGTGTCCTCCGGGACGGGCGCCTGACGTAGGGGACAGGTGGGATCTGTGCACCTCAACCGCAGTTTTTCCCACGAAAACGCCCGCACTTGGTTGCACGGGACGGTTGTTGGCACCATGTCTTTGTCTGACGAAGTGCTGGGCTGGTAGATCAAGTAGCTTGGCCTCTTGTTCTTTGTCTGGCCATCCCCGGCCGTCATCTGGACGACGAACGGCTGACGGTTTGGCAGGAGTTTGTGGAGTCTGGCGGTGACCAAGGGGATGAGGTCGAACCGCCGTCCAATGGTGATGCCCACACTGACGTACTTCATCGGGTCTGGCAGAGCCTGTGCGACTGCATGCCAAGCCAAATCCAAGGAATCAAGAATGATTTTAGCCTTCGAGGTTGGCTGATCCACAAGGATGATGCCACGGCAGTGCGCCTTCAAACCCTTCACGGCCTCCTTGAAGTCTGACGGACAGTTAAGGACATGGATCTTCTCGAGGATGGAGGCCGAGAGCTCGGTCGCCTTCACCACGAGTGGGTCCTCAGGCTCAGTCTCAGGGGCCACCACCACGTCGCACGCATGGTCTGCCAGCATGTCAACGTCCTCATGCTGCTGGTCGTCTGGCTTATCCTGATTGACAGGCTCCTCCGCGGCAGCATCTGACGCATGCCCTCCAGAATCAGTCTTGCCGCTCTTCTTCTCCTCGAGGGCTTCGATCGTCTTGCGACACTCTTCGATTCCAGAGTTGGGGATGTTGGCCTTGCCATTCAGCGGATGTCCGGCAAGGATGCAATTCCTTATGACTCGTAAACTCAAGTGAAAGAGGCAAAGAATTCACAGCACTGTACACCTCAAAGCTAGCTGAGCCATTGCCTGCAAGCAGCATGATCTTCACACGGCCCCGCTCTGAAATAAGCATCTTTACAGTGCGATCGAAAGAAGGGACTTGCTTCACAACCGAGCCGTACTTCTGCGTTGTGAGCTTCGCCCAGTTCTGGGCCTAAGTTTGTCAGTGCCCCCCTCTAATGCTCGTAGACTAGACTAGCAGCAGGCACTGTAAGCGAGCCGAGGTGCTCTCAGCATGGGCGCACAGAAATCGGTCTTGAATTGCTCCTTCGTGACGCCCCTGTCCAGGTCTAGCGTGTCGAATAGGCATCTCAAGGAAGCTTCGGCGAAATCCACCGAAAGCCTCTGACCTCAGCATTGACCAAAAGATGAGTTGCGAAGCACACATGCATCACGACCGTGCACTGACGTGCAACCGCAGCGCGAGATTCCTCACCCAAGCCAGTCAGGAAAGGGTTGCCGAAGACGTATCCTTGGGTGAGGTCAGGTCCTTGGCCACCAAGCACATCGGAAACAAGGAACTGGGAGCCAGACCACTGACAAGACAACTTAAAAACGACTGAATTCACAGAAAGTGTCGTGTTGCCAGCAAGCACAAAGTAGAGTCTGTCAGTGTAATTGCAGCCTTCATCCAAAGGTGCACTGTGGATCGTTTGGATGGCCCCAGCTGCGCCACCATGGCAGCCTCAGCCTTGGCGGTGTCTCCGCCAGGCGTCTTCTCCATGAAGGTCTTGCAGATCTGCACCTTCAAGTGCACGCTGTGGGCACGCACCTTGGTGTTCTCACCTTCGTGGGACATGGACCAAAAGAGTCTGACGGCGGCCTCATCATCATCCTGGAACTTGATCTTCTCCATCGGAAGGCCCATCTGAAAGACCTCAAGAAGGGGAGCAGTGACCCAGTCTGACTGCTCTGCGTCTTGCCAGATGACCTTGGCACGAACGAGTGCGCACACCCACTGCTTCCCGTCAGCCAACTTCAGCAGGCCATCGGGGCAGCGCATTTGGTTTCCTTCACTGTCGAGTCTGACAGTGGGCTGGGCAACCGATCTTGCAGTTCCGAACTCACCTGCTTGCAGTCTGGCGAGAAGCTCGGAGACTCTGTCCTGTCAAAGCAAAACTCAGCACGGCATCATAACCCTACAGGTCAGAACTGAATGACTGCTTCAAGCTGCCGGCCTCATCAATGTCACGGTGGCCGGACTCGATGCTGAGCGAAAGGTCTTCCAGCCGGAAACGTTCATACCCACAGGAGATAGGGCGCAGCGCCATGGCCCGTCTGACACAGGAGTCGGAGCAACCCCTTTGCGGACGAAGTTTCTGTGAACGGCAGGGCCCTCCCAGACCTGATTTGCACACCTGCTTGCGACTAACCCCAAATTTAGCTTGCTAGTGGTTAGGCTCCTATCTTCTGGGTTGTTCCAGAGGGACCCTGGCAAGCAAGTCTGACAGCCTCAATCTCACGCACAAATTGCATGCCAAGCTGCCAAGTACCATGTTGCATCAAGTGAACCCCGAATTTAGGGGCCCAACCACTAGCAAACTAAACTGTTGGTGGAACAAGAGTAACCTCCAGGTGCGTGTTTCGGCCGCCGCGGGGGTTCCGAACCAAAAAAATAGGGATACAACCGTTGTAAACCTAAGTTCGGGCTTCGGAACCCCCAGCCGCCAGGATTTCAGGCTTCTTCATTTAGTCCCGCAGCCATTAACAACCGAAATTCGTGGTTCGGAACCCCCTGCCGTCAGATGTTGGGGCCGTGTTATTTTGTCTGGCATAGAACAGAAGGGTTGCTCTGTCGAGGCTCTGGCAGGACTGTCTGCGGCGGCAGCCAGCGACTGAAACTGGCCGAAGGCCTGACTTCGACGCACATGACGAAAATGGGGGGGGGGGTTCTCTTTGGCTGAGACTTACGCTTTGCAGGCTCTGGCTGAAACAGCAGCTTCGGCATCCCCTTGTGCGCGTGTGTGTATGCAGAAAAGCTACAGTCTAGTGTAGACGACACAGACATAACGTAGTCGTGGGTGTGAAGTGGGGCTTTCATATTACAGCAATGATGTGTCATGGCCAGGAATGATGCACATCTAGCAATCCCCACAAAGCCATTGTTTTTGCACTGCGTCGGGCTTCGAGAAAGCAAGTGTTCATACTCATGTGACACCTGGTCATGACTGGTCTTGCAGCAGCCACGACATCATAACTATGCACAAGAACTACGACCGGTCTCGTGCACACGCGAGAGCGACAAGTGCGACCAGCCCAACACATCCCACATGCATGGCAGTGCCTACCTGAGACCGGGCTGGGCAAAAGATGTCTGGCACCCCGTACAAGTTCTTCAGAGGCTCGCTGCTTGGAAATCCCATCAAAGCGGCCAGCTCCGCATCTACAAGCCATCTCCTCCGGTCTGGCATCCACAAGAGGGAACCACTTCTCAGACATGGCAAACTTCCTGTCTGCTGCGAAGTCTGTATTGGCCTCTTCTCTGGGTTCTGGCTCAGGTCATAGACGACATTCCTGGTCTGACGCACAGCGCCTTGCTCCTGGTACTTTTGCAAATAGCCACGTTGCTTGTCTGTCAACCTTAGAACTTCGAGAACTAATGTCAGTGGTAGGGACAGCAGGGTTTCAATAGTTTAGGCTGCATATATTATATAAGGTTTCCAGGTTTGTTTAACTCGGGCCTTTGAAGGTTTGGAGTTGGAAGGGCAACACAGTCTGGGCATGAACAAGGCCAGAATCTACCCTTAAAGTTCAGACCAAGGGCAGGTAAGCCCATGAATCACTGCAGCCACTGACAGCTGGCAACTTCTTGCTGGCCCTGGCCTGGTTCTCCTCTTGCAACAGGCCCTGCTCGGAAGTCAACAAGAATTCTTCAAGATCCGGCTGCTTCTGCCAGTCCGCCAAGGATTGCGAAAGCTGACGGTACACCTCATGGACGTCTGACACTACTTCAATGTTGCGCCGGCGAAAAAGCACAGAGTACTTTCTTGGTCTGGCTATGATCCTGAAACCGCAATGCCAAGGATGTACTTCCAAAGTCACCACCTCAAACGTGTCTGACAGCAACTCTAACAGGATGCCCTCTTTGAACCCAGACACGTTCTCGTGGATGATAATCTTGCATTCACCCGTCCGAATTAGGTAAGCCCATGCGAGGAACAACACTATTCGGTTGTCTTGCGACCCCCCACGTGAGCCCATGGACGACCACACCTGGCAGGGCGATCCAGAAATATCCAGGTCTGGCGGGGCTGCCAGTCGGCATTGCGAGTGTAAGTGCTGCCTGCATCTTGCAGCGATACCCTGACCGAGAAAAGCGTCTGGCATTCTGCTCCAGATGCCCCTCCAGTCCACTGTCTCGGAAAGTTCCGGCAAGTCCCGAAATCTCTCCATGATGTCATCGAATATATGGCAATCCTGGGGCAGCCGTGTTCGAAGCACCCTCTGGCGACTTGGTTGTTTCTCGCAAGCTGAGACAAGGTTAAACTGAGGACCCACACCACCAGTAAGACCAGCAGCAGCGTGCTCCAATAGCTGCAACGCCAGCTCAGCAGAACCCAGACCAGAGAAATGGGTCGACACTCTCCAGGTTCTGGTCAAACACGACCGTTGCAGTTGGGCAGGCAGCATATGCCGGCCCAGCGCTTGAGCTGCGAGGTACGGCCAGCGAAAAGCCTGCATGATACCTGGCAGGGTGTCTGGCCCAGGGCCCACATGCTGTGGGATGTCTGGCTCCTCCACGTCCATTTCGTCCACGTCCATGACACTGTGCTGAGACACATCCATGTCAGAAGCATCGTCGTCGTTCAGCGCATCCAAATCTATGACATGCCCACAAGGCTGCGACATGATGGGCCATGTGTCTTGCAGGCACTGTGGTCGAGTTCCCGAAAGCTCAACCCCTAATTTTTTAAACCCAACACCACTAAACTAAAACCTACACTGCACCCTGGTCAGATTAAGTCTAAGTTGCAAGCCTAAGTAGCAGGCCCGAACTCAAAATCTGAAGGCGGAGAGCATGGCACTACACAACCGCAGCGTGCAGCAATGCTAATGCTGATTCGGGTTTTGAAGGGCTTGACTTTCAGGAACCCCAAGCCCCGACAAGGAAGAAACACTGTGAGCTGAGACTCCAGCAGCCTTCAAACACCAAACTCCGGCAGCAGCGTCGAGCTGAATGTCCAGCAGCCTGCCACAGGCAGACTACAAGAGCTATTTGCCCAGCCGGCAAGGTAGTGCAAAACAACATCAACGATCCAACCGGTTTCTTTTCACACTGCACACGCAGCCCCTGCTGTGCTTGGCTTCCCAATGGCGCCATGGTCTGACAGTTGAAGGCAAAACTGTGTTGCTGGCTACTTGTCTGACAGTCGAGGCAAAAACTGTATTGCTGGCTACTTGTCTGACAGCTCAGGCTACAACTGTCTTGCTGCCTACCTTCCATCTATCGCCAAGGCCACTTTAAAGTCGCGCAGGAGCGTTGTCTTTCTTTTGGGGTTGTTGGTCTGACGCGAGAATCTGGCCTGACGAAAGACTTCGTAGCTGATAAAGGACTCCGCTGCTGTGCGCAACGTGTCCCAGGCCTCCGGGCTCAGCTTATGTGAGCTTTGGATGTCCTGGTCTGACGCCAAATTCGCGACAATGGCATGGCAAAGCCTCTTGAACTTTGCCCTGGGGATCTGGAAAGGCTTCTTGAGAAGCCGTTTGTCACGTTCGACACGAACGGACGTCTGGCCTGAGGACTTTTTGCCTGGCGTCCGCTTCTTCACGGTCTTGCACTCGGACTTGATGTCTTCCTTCAGCTTCTTCACAGCTGGGCCATGGTCGATCTTCTCTACCTTCACCTTCTTTGCTGCCACTAGGCCACACTGAACCTCGGCCTTCGCAATCTTCGAGCCAGTCTGACGACAGGAACTGGCCTCAGACTCAACCTTGCTGTCTGACTCCAGCTTCCCCGCCGGGATTATCTTGCCCTTCACAATCTTGGAGCGCATCCCGTAAACAGCCAGTAGTCGGCCGGCAATGGCAGCAGAAACTACGTTCCCCTGCTCTAGCTCAGCTTATGCTAGCGATGTGCAAAGCAACACCTGTGGGTCTAGCACATGCGAAGCAATCTGGCAATGCGGCTAAAGAAAGTGGAATTGAAGCATCGTGAAATTCCAATCGGCCTGCCAGAGCTTGAACGTTGTCTGAAAACGCCACAAGAAATGCCAGCACTTAACAAGCGGTCTTGCTCCAAGCAGCACAGCAGCACGGCTGTAACAAAGCAGCCGTACCAGGAGAAATGCTTCTATGTCATGACTGTCAATGAACTCTGCAATGTATAACGCTAAATCCATGATCCTTCATGCTAAACCTGACTTGGAAACCAGTCCAGGAAACTGCTCAAAGCCGGTTTCGTGCCTGGAATGTGTCCCGGAGCATGGTCTTGCGCGGAATGAAGCCTGCAGGTAAACCCTAAAAAGCTTCAAAACCCCAACAAACCCTCAAAACCCTCGAAAGCCTCAAAACCCTCGAAACCCTCCAGCCCTCTAAACCCTAAACCCTAAACCCTATAACAAGCCTCGGAAACAAGCCCGAAGCCGCTCTCATGCCACGAAAGTGTCCCGGAGCTTGGTTTTGCAGGGAATGAAAGGCCATTTGTACGTTTTCTTATGAGCGTAGTCATCCTGCCCTGAACCCTTAACCTGGTGCAGGAAACCAAGCTTTGGGACACTTTCGTGCCACGAAAGTGTCCCAAAGCTTGGTTTTGCTTGGAATTCGCTTGCAAAGCACGGTTTGGAATCAACAACTTGGTAGCCTTGAATATTAAGGAATCAGACTGCACAAAGTAACCGCACCTAAACCCTTAACCAGGTCTAGGAAACAAAGCTGAAAGGCAGTTTCGTGCCACGAAAGTGTCCCGGAGCTGGGTTTTGGTTGGAATTAGGGTGCAAAGAACGATTTGGAATCCACAACTTGCAAAAGGAATCAGACTGTCTGGCCAGAGTAACCGCACCGAAACCCAGTCTAGGAAGCAAAGCTGAAAGGCAGTTTCGTGCCACGAAAGTGTCCCGGAGCTTGGTTTTGCTTGGAATTACGGTGCAAAGAACGATTTGGAATCCACAACTTGCAAAAGGAATCAGACCGTCTGGCCAGAGTAACCACACCGAAACCAAGTCTAGGAAGCAAAGCTGAAAGGCAGTTTCGTGCCACGAAAGTGTCCCGGAGCTTGGTGTTGCTTGGAATTAGGGTGCAAAGAACGGTTTGGAACCAACAACTTGCAAAAGGAATCAGACTGTCTGGCCAGAGTAACCGCACCGAAACAAAGTCTAGGAAACAAAGCTGAAAGGCAGTTTCGTGCCACGAAAGTGTCCTGGAGCTTGGTTTGGCCTGGAATTCGGAATGCAAAGAACGGTTTGGAATCAACAACTTGTGAGCCTTGAAAAGGAATCAGACTGTCAGACTGGGGCAGAGTAACACCGAAACCCTTAACCAAGTCTAGGAAACAAAGCTGAAAGGCACTTTCGTGCCGCGAAAGTGTCCCGGAGGCTGGTTTTGCATGGAATTTGCAAAGGACGGTTTGGAATCAATAACTTGTTAGCCTTGAAAAAAGGAATCAGACTGTCAGACTGGGGCAGAGTAACACCGAAACCCTTAACCAAGTCTAGGAAACACAGCTGAAAGGCACTTTCGTGCCGCGGAAGTGTCCCGGAGGTTGGTTTTGCATGGAATTTAGAAGAAACCTGCAGTTTCATAGGAATAAGGCGTTTGTCGCCACCATCCATGCAAAACCAAGCTCTGCAACACTTTCGTGGCACGAAACCGTCCGGCAACACCCCTGCCTCCAGGGCCACCGCCAAAGGCTCCGCCCAAGGCCCCGCCAAAGGCTGTCAGCTTGCATCCTGGAAGAGGTTCAGGGCTTAGGTTGTTGTGAGTGTCGTGTTGTTTCTCTCTTTGTAGTCGTACTCTTAGTTGATTGGACTGTAAAAACCACAGGCTTCGGGAGACTTTTAAGGCACGAAACCGACTTTCAGCTTAATTTAGGGTCGGGTTCGCTTTGCTTCCTAGACCAGGTTTCGGGTTTCAGTTTACGCCGCTCACTGACTCATTCTTTCTCCTGAAACCTTGCAAATTGTTGATTGGGTGCATGTTTCCTACCTTAAACCCCAAGGCAAAAACTGACATTCCCGAACCCAAGGCCGAAAGTTGGTTTCGTGGCACGAACGTGTCCCGGAGCCCAGTGTTGCATGATTTTGCATGGATGGTGGCGAACGGCTGCCCACATCATGTTTGGCACACGTGGATTCCCCGGAACAACCTAATCCTCAAGTTCTGAAGCCGGATTCCTGGGGCGCCCGGCTGGAGCAAAGGGCATCGAGGCAGCCCAGACGCTTGGCCTGCAGGAGTTGGATTGCACAATTTGTTTCGCTTCGGATCTTGTGAATCAGCACAGAATCGCAAACAGAAACATGGGCAGAAATAGTTTTCACCGCATCGCTCCGGGCAGGCCGTAATTCGGCAGAATGCGGAGCACATCGCTCTGGGCAGGCCGTAGTCGGCAGAAAGCAGAGCAGCACTGATTGGATCCAGGGAGAAGATTCTTCCCGAATTAATAAAAGGTCCAGTCTGGCAGACAGACAGAGGCCGCAGTCCCACGAATCAGTGAATCAGCCGATTACAATTATTTACATGTTGAAGAGGCTGTCTTGCTAGCACGAGTTTAGAACCGTCTTACGGCCCCTGCCTGCGCCAGCGCCATCCGTCACCATCATTCTGACTCTGCCAGCCATCGGCCTGCCAGCCTTGACTCTGCCACCCATCGGCCTGCCAGCCTTGACCATCAGTCTGACTCTGCCACTGCCAGCCCTGACCATCAGTCTGACTCTGCCGCCCAGCAGTCTGCCAGCCTTGCTGCCATCCATCGGTCTGGCCCCACCAGGAGCCATCTCCTCTCTGACTCCAACTGTCCTTAATTACACACAGACACAGAAGCTCAGGCAGCCGCAGGAAAAGACTAGCATGACCAACCGCAGCACATGAACCTGACATTGCAAGTTGCTTATTGTAGCAAGTGTCTGGCTGCCACTGCCGCTGGGACTGGGATTGCGAGGATGTCCAGTTTTGCTGGCCCTGCTGCTGATGTTGATGATCCTGCAGCCATGAATGCAGACCCTTTGAACCCACACAGAAAAAGGCCAAACCCCTAAAGAACAGCTGTAATGAAACAGCTGAGCAACAGCAGGCGTCTGGCCGCTGTCTGCCTGCGGCTGAGGCTGGGGGCCAGCTGTCTGGCCATGATCTCGGGCCTGCGGCTGAGGCTGGGGGCCAGCTGTCTGGTGATCTCGAGCTCTGGTGTCCTGAGCGCGACATAGCGCAATGTTCTGACTTGTCGACACAACAAAAATCACCCTGATTATCCTGCAGCCCTGAATTTAGACTTTTGATACCATGAACACCGAAAAAACCCAAACCTCCCAAAAAACAGCTCCAATGAAATGGCTGAGCAACCGCAGGCGTCTGGCTGCCATCTGGCTGCTGCGGCTTGGGGCCAGCTGTCTGGCCGTGGTCTCGCCTTTTGGTGTCCTCAGCAGGACATAGCAGGACGCTCTAACTTGTCGACATTAAATTATCCCTGATTCCCCTGCAGCCATGAATGTAGACCCTTTAACCCCATCCCTTTATTAAGAACACGGAAAAAGCCCAAACCCCTAAAACCAACCTAAAATGAACAGCTCCAATGAAATGGCTGAGCAACCGCCGCTGGCTTCTGCTGGGCCTTGGGGGCAGCTGTCTGGCCAGGTGCCTGCGTTGTGAGGAGGGGGAGGGGGAGGGGGGAGGGGAGGGGGGGGAAGGGGAGGGGGGGTGAAGGGGAGGGGGAGGGGGGGGGATTAAAAAGAACTTGAAAAAAGCATCTGAGTTGCTGTTGCTGGCTGCGTCATGGTCTGGCTGCCACTGCCGCTGGAGCTTGCCTAACCACACCCCCTCTAAGCCCTAAACCCTAAATACGAAAGAAACCCAAATGGCACCAAAGTTGACTAAACCCTCCACTCACTCTAAACCTTAACAAAGCCCTGAATACATCCTCTTCGAGCTACTGGAGCATCACGAGGCGGCGGTGGTGGCTTTGTCAAGTCTGGCGCCCGCCGCTTCTGCAACATGTCGCACCATTCGCTTCTGGAAAAGTCCCAACTCTGCGGGTGTGTCGCCACTCAGTTGTTTCAGGGATGCTCACTCAGATGATGTGATGTAAACATGTAGAAAATAGGTGTGTCATGACTGCACTGCCAGTTGACATTGAATGATTCAAGTCCAGTGGCTGAGCAGGTAGCATTTCTCGTGAGACCAAGAAGCGATCACGTAGTTGGGGTCAGAATAGGTGTGACTGTCCTTGTAGCCAATGAACTGTCCTCAGTGATCGGAAGTTGGGGAGGGAGGGGAATCCGGGAAAGAATCAAACATGAATCTGACAACCGTGCACACAGTATCCCTTTGTACGCAGTCCAAGATACTTACGAGTTTCTGAACCAGCTCCTCGGCGAAGGCCTTCGCGAGCACCGTGTTGGGGTGCCGAAGGACGCTCAGCACGACCTGGGTTCACGGTTCAGTACGCGTGAGGCGTCAACCATGGAACTTCGTACTGCCACAGACAAGGCACAGCGTAGCTGGCCCCGTCACATTGCAGACGATGAAGGACCCAATAAAGACTTGGGTTTGCCAGCGCCAAATGGCTCATCACCTTATTATGAGTGACATGCAATGCATAGAAGTGACTAGAAGTGCCAATTTTAGAGTGCAATGCTGGCAACCAAGCTACGAAGGCATCGACGGGGTCTGACTCGTTGGCGTGCGGAGCGAGCGGGACTGGCGTCGCAGGAATGGCGTTCCAACCTGAGCTTGGGCATCTAGAGTTCTTTAAGGGGCTTTGCGGAGTCGCTACTGCACGGCTGACAAGGGGCAGCGTTGAGGAAGGGCCAAAAAAACCCAAAGCTGGAAACCCCTCGACTGAACCCTCAACCTTGTAGTTCTACAGCCTGAAGTCCTCGAACTTTACTAAGCCAAGTAGCACTGTCTGACGTTTTCGTACACTTCCCGACGCATGTCAGGATCGGAAAGCTTGGACAGAAACCTCGACAGCAGGTTGTGCCAGCGCACCATGTCGTCTTTCGAAATGGGCAACTTCGTCATTTTCGGCTTGGTCTGGCGGGGTGGGTTCGGGATGGGACCCCCGTCATTGAGGAGCGCCAACTGCAAGCCTGTGTCGTCTGGCACGTCTTCGGGCTGCAAGCCTGTGTCGTCTGGCGTGTCTAGGAACTGCAAGCCTGTGTCGCCTGGCACGTCTGGGTCTGGCACCGAGATGGCTGGCGCTGGGTCTGGTTCTGACGTGGCCTGCTTTGGGGCGCCCTCCTCTGGGACGGCTGGGTCCGGCTTTGTGGTGGCCTCCTCTGAGATGCCAGGCGCTGGGTTTACTGGACGCGGGTCTGGCACTGGAGTGGGTTCTGGCACTGCGTCCATAGCTTGTTGGTCAGGCGCCGACATTTTGTTGGACATGGCTGCAAGGCAGCGACAGTGAGTCCCGGTGGAGTCTACAAAATTGCAATGATCTGTGACATCACATCGTCTTGAGATTTTTTTGGGGTGTTCTGATTGCTGTCTGGCTTCTTGCTTACATAGTACAAT
This sequence comes from Symbiodinium natans, assembly GCA_905221605.1. Classification (NCBI taxonomy): domain Eukaryota; class Dinophyceae; order Suessiales; family Symbiodiniaceae; genus Symbiodinium; species Symbiodinium natans. The sequence goes on from CAJNDS010000047.1 coordinate 418,573, forward strand.
CTGACATTCGCATCAGCGCTGGACCTTTCCTGAACCGAGACCAATGTGGTGGTGGGGATTTAGGGTTTAGGGTTTAGGGTTACACCCTGACCCTTGATCCTAAATCCACCACGAACCACAGGGCGGGGAGATCGAGGGGAAACCCAAAGCCCTGAACCTAAACCCTCAACCCATCCTCCGAAATGAAATCACATCCTCATAAAGACACCATCCAAACCCCCAATTCCCCTTAAGCTTTGAATCCCTGAATCTTACTCAGCCCTTCTGAACGCCTGGGGTTGGGTTATGTTAGGGCTTAATTTAGGGGCTACCGCAGGCCTCGGCCATCCGTGTCGAATAGCTGGCGGGTCGGACCTGGGCGTGGCAGGAACCCTAAACCCTAAACCCTATAAGCCCTATAAACCCTTTAAACCCTATAAACCCTATAAACCCTTTAATAACCCGATAAACCCGATAAACCCTATAAACCCTATAAACCCTTTAAACCCTAGAAACCCTATAAACCCTATAAACCCTAAACCCTATAAACCCTATAAACCCTATAAACCCTATAAACCCTATAAACCCTATAACCCCTATATGCCTCAGCAAGACCGCAGACAGGAACAGCAGACGGCAGAGTGGCCAAGAACATCGCCTACCACCTACCAGTCTGCAACAAAGTGAGCCGCCGCACCAAGGCCCCGCGCAGACGTCTGACGATGCCCCGGCCTGCGCGGCAGTGGAATCTGTACTTCGGACTCCACTACATGATTTATGGGTTAGTTTAGTGAGTGGGCGGGCCGGCTTCGGGACGCAATTACAGTCTGGCAGCATCCTGGTCTCCTTTTTGCGCACAGTGACAGGAAGAGTCTGACTGAAACAATTCAGAAGCTAGCGTGGGACGTAGTAGAAGGGCGGCGAGAGCTTACCACTTGGCGCCTGCAACGGCGTCTGACATGGTTGCTGCGTCTGACGCGGTGGCGGTGTCGGCGGGACGTAGAAGGGCACAGGCGGTGCTGGCGGGAGGTGACCATGCTGCGTCTGACAAGGGGCCGCTGGCTGCTGCTGCGTCTGACAAGGGCCTGCTGGCTGCTGCTGCGTCTGACAAGGGGCTGCTGGCTGCTGCGGCGTCTGACAAGGGGCTGCTGGCTGCTGCTGCGTCTGACAAGGGGCTGCTGGCTGCTGCTGCTGCTGCGTCTGGCTTGGCAGAGGTGGCGGGAGCGGGGATGACACATTCACGGAGTGACCTTGCTTGTGCTGATCAAAATGAAAGGTCAATCTTAGGGTATGAAGGGGTTTATACACGAGACAGCAAGAAATGTCGAAAATTATCTGCTGAGACTCTTAGCGTTGATTCATAAAGTTTAGGGCTTCGGAGTTTAAGGTGTTTGATGTCGTTGTTATTGTTTTTAGTTCAGGCTCAAACAAAAGAAGACTGCATCAGCCAGGTAGCCATTGCTGTACTGGTCCATCCAGCTGCGATGCTGCTCAGCGGACAAGGTCCCTGCCACCCGGTTCGCATGTAAATGCGTCATGAAGAGGCTGGTGCGAAGCTGGTCTTGCAAGGTGGCATTGGAGGAGATGGTGCCCAGCGTCACGTCGGCGAGTCTGACCTGAGATTCACCATCGAAGGAAGAAACGAAATAATACTATAACCAAAGAGATGGGAGAAACACAAGTCTTCCCTTGAATTCCAATGTGAGCGAAGAAACGAAGGCGTCAGCCACAGAGCCACAGACGGGAGGGCCTGCCGGCGGCGCCATCTGCAACGGCGGCACCATCTGCGTCTGGGTCTGGCCAGGCTGCTCCGTCTGTGTCTTGCCCTGGCCCTCGCCCTTGCCCTTGCCCTTGTCCTTGTCCTTGTCCTTGCCCTTGTCCTTGCCCTCGCCTTTGGCTTTCGTCTTGCCCTTGCCCTTGCCCTTGCCCTCGCCTTGGGCTTTCGTCTTGCCCTTGCACTCCTTTTCCTTTTTCTTTCTCTCCGCCTCCTGGGCAAGCTTGGCCCTCAGTCCAGCTTGAGGGCGTCTGACGGATGACGCCGAGTCCGTCTTGCCGGACTCCGTCTCGCCAGCCTCGACCGTCTTAGTCTTGCCAGAGTCAGGGTCTGACGACTGATGCTCCGCCCCCGCTGCTTCCGCCTCCGCTGCTTGCGCCGTCTCAGTCTTGCCAGAGTCAGGGTCTGACGACTGATGCTGCTCCACCCCCGCTGCTTCCGCCTCCTCCTTCTTCTTCTTCTTCAGCTGATAGTGCGGTGTCCCATGCTGCTCGGCTGCCCTCTTGCGCACCATTGGCAAATTTTCAAACGGGTGCGATGGTCAGGCGAGAAAACAAGACTTCGAGTCTGACTAAACCGTGTTACAAAATGGTATTACGTATTGTGCTACTATTATAAGAAGTTACAGTTACAGGCTTGCGTGAAGCCTGATTCTGAGTCTGACATAGTTTGGAAAGTGAGCCTAAGGCCCTATATATGGCTTACATTCTTGAATCGTGCTGCTGGGCCGATGCGCTGCATGTGGCAAGTCACAAGCTTGCCCCTTCCCAGGGTGGGGATTTAGGGTTTAGGGTTTAGGGTTACACCCTGACCCTTGATCCTAAATCCACCACGAACCACAGGGCGGGGAGATCGAGGGGAAACCCAAAGCCCTGAACCTAAACCCTCAACCCATCCTCCGAAATGAAATCACATCCTCATAAAGAAACCATCCAAACACCCAATTCCCCTTAAGCTTTGAGTCCCTGAATCTTACTCAGCCCTTCTGAACGCATGGGGTTGGGTTATGTTAGGGCTTAATTTAGGGGCTACCTGTGGAAGAAACCCTTTAGGCAGGCCTCGGCCATCCGTGTCGACCAGCTGGCGGGTCGGACCTGGGCGTGGCAGGAACCCTAATCCCTAAACCCTATAAACCCTATAAACCCTATAAACCCTATAAACCCTATAAACCCTCTCAACCCTCTAAACCCTCTAAACCCTATAAACCCTATAAACCCTATAAACCCTCTAAACCCTCTAAACCTTCTAGACCCTATAAACCCTATAAACCCTATAAACCCTATAAACCCTATAAACCCTATAACCCCTATAACCCCTATAACCCCTATAACCCCTATAACCCCTATAAACCCTAAACCCTAAACCCTATAAGCCTTCCAAGCCCTATAAACCCTAAACCCTATAAACCCTACACACCCTATAGCCCCTATAAACCCTATAAACCCTCTAAACCCTCTAAACCCTCTAAACCCTATAAACCCTATAAACCCTATAAACCCTCTAAACCCTCTAAACCCTCTAAACCCTATAAACCCTATAAACCCTATAACCCCTATAAACCCTATAACCCCTATAAACGCTATAAACCCTAAACCCTAAACCCTAATACTGGGCTCTGCGCTGTCTGACAGTCCTGAGTCTGAGGGCTTAGCCTGATTAGGTTTAGGGTTTAGGGTTTAGGGTTTAGGGTTTAGGGTTTAGGGTTTAGGGTTTAGGGTTTAGGATTTTGTGAATGGGCCACTGGCGCGCCCAGCCGGGCTGGGGCCAGCAGCGCACCTGTTTTTTGTGGGCCGATGGCTCACCCCGTGCTGGGGCCAACGGGCACACCACTCGTGTGCCAGGGCCACTGGCGCACCCAACCACGTTGGGGCCAGCAGCGCACCTACACTGAAGTGGGCCGATCCACTGATTTGCCAGGGCCACTGGCGCACCCAACAACGTTGGGGCCAGCAGCGCACCTGACTGACTGATGCGAGGGCCATTTGGCGCACCCAATCATGTTGGGGCCAATGGCTCACCTCACAGGTCAGGTGGGGCTGATGGCTCTCGCAGCCAGGCTGCGGCCAACAGCTCGCCCACTTAACTCAACAGGGCCATGGCGCACCCAGCAAAGCCGGGGCCATGGCTCACCTCACAGGTGGGGCTGATGGCTCTCGCAGCCAGGCTGCGGCCAACAGCTCGCCCACTTGACTCAACAGGGCCATGGCGCACCCGGCAAGCCGGGGCCATGGCTCACCTCACAGGTGGGGCTGATGGCTCTCGCAGCCAGGCTGCGGCCAACAGCTCGCCCACTTGACCAGGGCCATGGCGCACCCGGCAAAGCCGGGGCCATGGCTCACCTCACAGGTGGGGCTGATGGCTCTCGCAGCCAGGCTGCGGCCAACAGCTCACCCACTTAACTAACAGGGCCATGGCGCACCCGGCGAAGCCGGGGCCATGGCTCACCTGCTTCAGATGCGTCTGACGAATCGAATGGTTTAGGGTTTTAGGGTTTAGCGCTTACAGTTTCAGGGTTCAACGTTTAGGGTTTAAGTTTAGGGCTTATAGGGTACCAGGGTCAAACCCAAGGTCCTACATTAAAGCCTAAAACCCTAGACCCTGGAACCAGGGCCCACGCAGTTGCCAGGTGAGGTCTGGCAGGTCTGGCACAGCCTCCTCCTGGCATGATGGCTGTCACGATTTTTGGGCCTGACCTGCCCCCCCCCCCCACCTCCCTTTCAAAACTTGCAAGGCACACCTCTTCATGTTCATGGGGCAAAGGGAACATGCTAGGCTTAGGGGGCTTGGCGTCTGACAGGAGCTGCGGTCTGGCGGCGGCAAACAATGACATGAAACATCCAAGTCTGTAGAAAAACCCTGTTTCGCAACGTTGCCCCTAGTTTCTACGACTTGCTCCGAAAAGCGACTTAGCACATGTCTGCTAGTGGGGCTTGGGTTTTCTTTTGGGAGGTTTGTGCACCAATTTTTGTCAGGTATCCCTATTTTGAGAGGAGAGTTGGACTTGCCAATAGAGGATGGTATTGTCCAGGCGGACCATACCTGAGGAGGAGTGGCAAATACGTCATTCTTCTCTTCTTTAAGGCATATGGAAAAGGAGTGGGACAGGTCAGTGTGGGACGGGGCGGCGTCAGAGGCCAAATGGTTGAGTCTTTCATAGGCCTCCGTGAGACAGGATGCACTCCAGTGCAGGCGAGGTCGACCTCGACGGTAGCGTAACGAACTCCGGTCCAGTTGTGACGAAGCTGGGCGGAGAGCTGACACCCGTCTGTTGTTGTGATAAGTAGTTCTGATTTGATAATGCCTTAGGTCGTATGCTTGCGCACAAGCGCATGGTTGCATAAGACTTTGTTGCATGCTCCCTCATGGACAAAGAGCAACGAACACAGATCCCGGGGCTGGTTGCATGCATGTCGGCAAAGAATTTTCGGCCATTGCCTGCGCTACAGCGACGGACAGCTTTCGAGCTGGGTGTCAGTTCACATCATCTATTGCGATTTGCCAAGGTGCCTAGCTTGAAACAGGGGGTTGCCTAATACAAACTGAAGTGCGAGCCTAAAAGGAAAGGCATTACAGTACAATGCCTTACAAACACTGCCTTCCTTCTTTCCATGTGGTCGCCTTTCGTGTGCTCGCTGTTGAATACTGCCTTTTTCAGCTTGCGTTTCAGCACTGCATTCACAGCTGTCATGACAGGTCGGTGCAACACCAGAGTGTTTGGTCAACTCAAAAATGCATCTGGAAGCACAATCCAAGCACGCGAGTCATCTTCGGCAAGTTTTGCAAAGAGTTTTGTCGAATCTGACCTAGGGCGTATCGGAGGTGGCCTTAGTGCCTCCAAAAAGCGTTCTGGGTCTAAGCCGGGAATTGACCGGGACATAAGAGTTCAGTGGTTGCAGAAAGGACAAAAGCAAGCGTTGACCGTCTCAAGCCACCCCGAAGAAAGTTTGAGCGCGGAATTCCAAATGTGAACGTCATCTAGCCTGAGCTTATCCAGGGTGCTGGAGTCTTGCTTCCGGACTATGAACTTCGATGGAACTTTCTGGGGTTTCCTTTGCTTTCCCAATGTGCACTGACACATTTCTCAGTCGTTTGTTTGGCTTAGCTGCTGTATGGATCCTTCCACAGTACAAAATGAACTCAAAGCTTCCCACCGAAACCCTTCTCTAAAACGTAGGCTCCACCACAGGTCCAGTTTCTTGCACACCCCCCGATTTGCGGAGCAGTTTTTAGTGTTATATGCAACCCAGCCAAATTAGCATGATGTCTGGCCCAAGTGGAATTGCACGGGCACGGGGATCCGCAACGACGCGTCCAAGTGCAAGAGTCTCTACTCCGGAACGTTGAAGTCAAGTTGCCCGCAAAGTTGTCTGCAGGTCTTCTCCGATGATCTCCGCTGCACTGGGAGCGCTGGGGTGCATCGGATGTGCCTGCACACGGTGCAAACAGTACAGTACGGGTAAAATGAAGGTTCAGATTGTGTCGACTTTGACTACTGCAAGTGGCGCTCTTGTTGGCTGCTCACTCCCTGCATGTTCTAGCAAGCTTTATGTCGCCGAAAAACACGTGCTTGCAGAAACGTTGCCCTTGTGTGCAAAGGCTGTGCCCACAAAGCTCGCGCAGACCCAAGCTCCCACAACCTCCTATGCTAATTAGTCTTCTTTACCTTTGTGGCGACCTTGTCACGTGCTTTTTCGTGGCTGACAGCCGAAGTCGGAATCCCGACGCGCGCGTCCCGTGGCTCGGGCCGGCCCGGCTGCCGAGGTGGTGCGCGCAATCGCGCGCAGAGTGAACAATTTATGTCTAGCTGCGGGCCAACAACACTCAGACCTCGACAATATGACAATTGACCATAATGGATGACTTCAGCCATTATTCAAGCAGTGTCAATGTTGGTTCTGGCCTCCGTAGACGCAATCGCCGGTGAAGTCTGCCGAGCACTGCACTCCTGAGGAGCCGTGGAGGCGAGTGAGGGGGGGGAGGGGGGGGTAAGGCCCGAGGCTCTTGCAGATCAACCGTGCACGACCGGCTGTGACAGATTAGGAAAGGCGCCTCATGCCGAAACTCATGCTGAAACGCTTGGGCTTCACGTAAGGCACGTTCATCGGTCTCACCGGGAACCTCAGGCTTCATCTCATGTGATATGGAAGCACAGAAGGAGATCAGAGCTTCAGAAACCATACGTCCTGCGCACTTCTACACTCGAAAGAACCCTCTTGGGTTCCCCCCGACTCTCTGACCAACCTTCCAAGCAGCCGGGGCCGGTCTGCAGATGCGAGAGCCGGACCTGAGATTGGGATCCTTTTCCTGATGAGTTTGGCTAATGCTCAGAAGGGAAACTTCAAAGCTGACGGCGTGGTTTTGGCTGTTACCTGATAACGGGGAGTTCTGCAAAGGCACGACGGATGCTACTGGCTTCGGTGACGGCCAGTCTTCCAGGAATGGCTGGTTGGTTGAACTGGGTGGGAGTAAGCCTCCCTGGCTTAGGCGCCCCTGAGGATGGTGGGGCGTTTCGCTCTTGATTGCTTGGGCCAATTGGCAGTGCTTCTCCACCCCCACGTTGCAATGTACTGTCAGTACCGGAAGGGGGGGGGGGGGGGGGGTGGGGCTTGTACGTGGTGGACCATAGCCTTGGTTTGGGGCTTCGGCTCTCACAGAGGACAAGCGCTGAGCACTGCTAAGGGGTGTAGGGCGGGGCATCGGCAATCGACCTCAGACAAACTGCAGCGGCTTTTCTCTTCAACCTATGTAAACCACCGCGGCCGCCCAGAGAAAGCAAGGCTTTCAAACACGGCCGGACGGGCCAAGAGGTGGCCCAATTGACCGGGATTTTGATTTTAGCTCGGCTCGACCTGTTATTGTATCCTATCTCGAGCAAGAGTTCCCACCTGGCTGTGATCGCGAACTGCATGTGCCCTCGTGGAGAAGGAAGGGGGGCAAATCCGCCCTTTGCGGGAGCATCCGCAAAGGCAAGCTCCATCATCGCCACCGTGGGGACGCGGACGATGCCCTAATTAGAGCATGCCAATGACCCCTCCACCGCTTCAATGGCTGCTTCATCCACGGAATCGGAGAGATCTTAGAGAATGGTAGGACTGCTGGCTAATCTCCAGGCAAAGTTTGCCTTACCAGTGGAGTGCAAAATTGGCTGCGGCGACCTGCCCCCTAGCCCTGCAACGCAACTGGTTCCGGAACGAAGGACAACAACTGGTGAGGTCGGCACAGGGGATGCGATGCGGACGACGCATTGGCTGGCCCCTGCTGGCCTGGACACTTCAGCGCTGAGCCGTGCAGAGCACGAAAGGCACACGCCACCCGCTAAGCTCAGCACTCCGTGTCTGCTGCGACTGCCCTGAACTCACCTACCAGCTGACATGACAGTGCCCCAACTGTCAGCACAGCATCCAGAACCCTGCCTCCGCATCTGTGCCTCCCAGGCGTTGGCCATGTCCACTCCAGCGAACATCTGGGACCTTGTTCAGGAACTTTTCCAAGATCGGATTGACTTGGCTGTCGCCGATGTCGGCATAGTCGTTCGCCGCAAGGATCCATGCCTTGAACTGGTCACCAATGCGTGTCCTCTGCCCTGCTTTCAGCTCCTTGTAGATGTATTCCGCTTCTCGCTCCCCGATGGTGATGGTGCCAACATTGTGTTCCCAAAGCACTTCCTCCAGCGCCTTCTGTACTTTCTGTATCTCCTGTCCATGCTAGAGGCATCGTGCACAGGGCAATAGAATGTGGCCCGGGGCCCAATGCAAGCGATCTATGTCAGCACCGAGCACAACACGGACGATAATTTGGGTCTAGCCAGCAGCATGTAGACTCTTCAAGCAGGCTGTTTAACCGTGGGAAGTACTAGCAATGTTTTCCTCGGACACTCCTCAAAAACACCAAGGACTCAAAAACACCAAGGAATGCCACCTGACTTCTCATGCCCCGATCGGTTCAAGCCCAGACAACGTGCAGACATCCTGGCAGTGCAGTGCATACGAAGCATGGCATGGAAAAAGGCTGCTCTGGAGATTTGCATGCGCAATGCCAAGAAGAATGGAATCGTCCAGACAGGAGGCAAGGGTTGATCAGCTGCTAACTGTGGTGGGAATCTTAGCATGCAACCAACACGCTGGCCACTCCCTCCCTTCAAAAACCACCTTTCCTTATTTCCACCTGCTCTGAGCTTCTGCAGCTTTCTTATTTCCCTCCTTTCCCGACCCTCCCTTCCCCCAGGCCCAGCTCAGGCTTCATCGCTGCATCCTCCTGTTTCAAATTTCTGTCGTGCTTCACATGGTTTCACGCACCCCGCACAGCATCGAGGAAGCATGAGACAACATCCCCGAAATCACCAAGAGACTAAAACTGACCACACACGGACACAAGATATTGAAAACTGACCATGCATTTCAGGTGGCTAGTCGCGGGGACTGACCTGAGCATTATTCTGATATGACCTGACAGAGATGTCAACAAAGATCTGAGGCTACAGAAGAGGGTCCTCAGCCTGATACCTCAGAGACACATCATGAGCTTTGTGGGTTTTGTCGTCTTTGTCTTTGTCCTCCACCTCGACCTGCAGTGGGTCAGACACGGAATCCATGGCACAGGGTGCTTCACACAACATGGCAGGTTTCTGGATGTGTCCCGCAGGGTCCGACTACGTCAAGAGAGGAGAACAAGTTCTCCAGCTCGTGCAAGGATTTACACACCAATGGGGTCGCAGAGTCGTCCAAAACAAAGGTCTTTGGAAACTCTCAAGATACGTTAAACATGTCGACACACACTCCTGCAAATTAAGGCTTTCCAATCTCAAGAACCGTGGTCAAAGGGCTTGTGACTCCCGACTTCGAGTCTATGCCAGGAGCTTTAGCCTTCAAGTGTGTCTGGTCCGCGTTGTGTTGGAGTGCTTTGTCAAACATTCCTGGGATCCCAATCCACGAGTTAAATTTGGGAACAAACTGCACATGGGGGAATAACTTTTGCAACAGCACAGTGGAAAGCAAAGGAAAGCGCCATCTGGGAAGATGATTGAGGAATTTGTGTGCCAGCCAGCTTGCATATTGCACGGATGCACAAACAAACTTCGGCGTTCGAGCTACAACGTAAGCGCGTTGAATCGCTTGTGCAGCCACTACAGAGGGCTCAGGGTTTACACGATCCCTCGGCTCGAAAAATGCAGTTGCTGGTCTGGCTTTTCACTGCTAGTTTGAACAGATGGGATATTGGGTGATTGAAAGTGCAGCTTGAGCTACAGGGCTGTTATTATCTTAGTCATTACTGATTCCATAATCATAGTAATAATGAGAAGAACAACAATAACAGTAGTCATAGTAATAAGATTAAGAACGATTATTCACACGTCTCTTATGTTTTTGCAGTTGTAATGCTAGTATGTTTGTTGTCATTATCCCTATGTATTTTGACCTCTATAATAATAGAATAAACAAAAGCACCAAACAATAACACTAAGAATAACACCAATAACACATGGCCATCATTCTCATTTCTATTACGCTTTATTGTTAAATTCTTGTTGCGAATATTATTGTTGTTGTTGCTGCCTTTCTGGCCACCTTCCCCTTTGGGTTGCAACCTTCACCTGCCCTGCAGCGTTAAGTGACAAATCTTACCAATTTTGCGCCTGGGCCAAAGGATCCAATGCTCCTGCGAGTGGGGTGTGGCGAATGTAGCACCTCGTACAGAAACTGCCGTGACTCAGGTTGGCAGGCATGCAGCTTGGCCAACACAAAGCTTCGAGGAGGCTGCAGAAGAACTGCGCCACGAGTCTTCTGTATCTCCTACTGGCACAGGGGCTGTTGCAAAGTCACTAAAGTAACGGCGAGCTGTTTGTCTCAGTCCTGCTGGGTTACTTCACTGACCTGGTGGTCGTTGCATCTCCACCACGTGCCCTTGTCTGACTTCCGCTCGCAGATGTAGTGCCCACTTCGAGCACTGGGCGAGACGTGCACTGCTGGCTCTCGAGCTCGCGAAAACTGCCCGTGCCTTTCGCCAAAACGGCGCACCACGGCTCGCAGGTGGTATGAATGTTGATCCACCTGGCTAATCCGGCGCTTGAGATGAGGCTACACCAGGCTTCCCAGCCAGCCTCGCTTTTCTCCCCCATCTTCTTGCGTGTGGGCATCTGCAACCTGGGTAAGTGCATCACTCGCCCAAACACTCCAGCAATAGGGGTTTGGGATCCGGACGTCTCTGCAATCTGTCCAGGGATCCGGACTTCTTGCCCATTCTGGCGGCAGAAGAAGCACAATATTAGCACAAGATGCAGCGCATAAGCATGGCAAATTCGTGTAAGGCCTCGTCAAAGCCCTTGAGCTGCAGAAGCAAGACTGGACCCTCTTGAACAACTTGTTTGTCCTGCGCAACTGGCCGCTGAGCACGGTCCTTTCCTGTGGCAGCTGCGCACCTTCTGCATCCTCGTGTTTTGGTCGCACCCGACGCACCAGGCCTCCAGAACCACGTCTTTTTGGTTTTTACTGACTTTCGCAGCAAGTTGTATTCCTCTCTTGTGCCTCGACTTCTTCGGCTTCAAAGTAGTTCTTCAGCATACTCTCCACAGTCTCATTGCCACTGCCTCTCAAGCTGGATTGCTCACTCAGACTTTTGAGAATAGTGTAGTGGGGCCAACTAAGATCCTTACTGGCCAGCTGCAAGCTAAGGTAAGGCTGTTCAGCCTGCGCGGACAATATGGAAGATCCCCACTGCCACCACCCGTTACACCTCGATGGTCTGGCCTGCCAACCGTCACTGCGGCCACACCTCCAGGAGGGTTTTTTGTTGAGGGATTTTTTGGGCTCCCGCATAGCTGGACGAGTTCAGGGCTTTTAGGGCGTAGGGTTTGGAGCCGTGTCGTGCGCAAGTGCAGGCTTGCTTGTCAGCAAGAGCCGTCCGTGGTGCTGATGAGCGCCCGGCGTTTTGCACTCGAGCCTATCCCGTTCCACACCACCAAAGAGGCTGCGAATGGCCTCATCTGTCAAGACCGCTTCGTCAGCTAGGATGCGGCAGCAAAAGCCCTGCGCTCATCAACGCATCTAGGAATTCGAAGCCTTGTACTGTGGCAGAATCTCCGAGTCCTGCCACAGGAAAACTGCCGAGACTCCCGAGCACGAAGGTTTGCCCAGGTCCTCTGGCGGCTCCAGCAACCTGAGCACAAGAGCGCGCGCTGTGATGCTGCCACATACAAGAACGAAGGCAATCAGGCGTGCCATCATGCAGCAAACACGGAAATCTGCACAACGAAGCACCCCCCCCCACCCCATGGCCCTTCGGTCCAAAGTCCAAAGCTGCAACTGTTCCAGCGAAACCATCCAGCGCACTACAGCTATAGTATCTATGGTGAGGCTTGTTGACGCTCTTGCGACACTGGTGCCCTCAGCTTGCCACAGTACATGGAGCATAAGACATCTTGAATGTCACAGGTGGAGGAACCAGCTCACAAAACCAAGCACGTTCAGTTAAACGTGGGGAAGCCTGTGCAATAAGGACAAAGGCTGCATAGTCCGCGAAGCGTTGTGCCAATGACTCTGTATTGAAGCCCCTCCGTGTCCTTTGAACTTCTCACATCCACCCCAGCAGAAACCAAAGTTCAGCGATCGCGTGGTTCGCAACTGGATCTGAAACAGCTGATCCTGCATGCACCCCGAGCACCAACACAGCCCAACCCTGCACGGTGGCACAGATCTTTCGTTTCAGGGACGGCAAGTTGGGTGGAACAGTTCATGCGCTTTCTTTCATCTCACTGACACGGGCAAGGCACTGCAACAAGAACTCTGCCGCATCTTGCTGTTCGTTCCAATCTTCTTTGTAGACCCGCCTAGGCTTGACAGGCACAAGAAGAAAAAGCCCACAACACCCCAACCAAATCAAGCATCGCACCAGGTGAGGTTCTCAACTTTTGATGCGTCAGCCTGCCTGGCAGTGGGTCACACGTCTGCCCAGGTACGCCACGGCCAAAAACTCGGCAGGCTTGCGCAGCGGGGTCGGTCACAGCGGATAGTGCCTCTGGCAAGCCATCGTGCACAGCGCAGTGCAGGCAGTAAACTTCTCAGGCCTGCAAGGCTGCGTTAGCGTAGCACGTGTTGCCTGATGGCTGGACGTGGCTGGACCATGGAGCTAACTCGACGTGTCTCTTCTGGCAAGCCTCGGTTGGGCAGGCCAGCTGGGCGCTCATCGTCCTGAGCTTGGATACAGCGATGCTCTGCAGGCCAATACCTTGACGCCATTTTCACACACACACACACACACACACACACACACAGAGCGCCCAAGCGATTCTGCAACCCCTGCCCCCTCCCCGTGTTACTAGACCTGCGCGAACCGCGCATGCACCAGCGTCACCTGCAGTTCTGAGCAGAGTTTCCCAAAATGCAAATTCACATAATAGGCATCTGCGTCCACAGAGGCAAACCCAGCCCTGCCGGTCTTCGGATGCTTCCAAACTCTTTTGGCACTAGCTCCATTCCCGACGTACCCCAGTGTCACCAACCTCCGAATCTGGCAGTTATGCCTGCAGGCTTCTGCAAAATCATCTTTCCACCTACAATATTTCCAAGTCTCTATCCGATTCTACGTATCATTTCAATTTGAGGCTGCTCAAGGCGGAGGAGCAGCCCATCTAAGAGCAGCGATGATGCCCTCTGCAGTTTGGCTCTGGACAGATTGGAATGCACTTGAGCTGCCAAGTGTGGGGAGAATGCGATTTCAAACAAATGTCCTGCTCTTCGCCTCCGCTCACTTGACAGCAGCCTGTCCTTCGAACGAGCAAGGCATGCAACGTGTGTCCACTGGCCAAGTATCCGCAAAGCGCAATCAGGATCGTCTAGTATGACTGGAACAGCGTGTATGTGCTTGATTCCAGGCCGCTTCCTGCTGGAAAGGTCGTTGTCCGCATCCTGCGCCGGCAGCAGGTGCCAACCACGCTGTAATCATAGAAGAAGTAAAAACAGTTCTTCAATTGGCCATCTAGCATTCAGGCCCGACCAAACAACCAACATACTACGCTGGCTTTTGCCCGATAGCACAACCCACTCACACCTTCACTCATACAGTGCAACAAGCGGACAGCATGACAGCACCACAAGCAATGATTCATTGGCCTTCGGGGAGTCAGAGGAAGCGAACCTCTGCCCTCCGTTCCGTTTCCCACCGAGAAGCCTCGGCCTGGACAGGCAACCCCCAAACAGCAGGCAACCATGAAGTCCGGCCTGGTCCCGCGCCTTCGCCTGCAAGTAGGGCCGTGGTTCGGCGACTCCTATCGAGTGAAGTCAGTGAAGTCGTCACTGCAACTATCTCTCTGAAAGCTGTGTCGGGCATAATGCCACAGAAGACAGTCTAAGACAGCGAAGCAGAACGGAGAACTGGGCCGCGAGGAACTTCAACTTGAGAGCATCGGCCGCTGTTGCACGCAAAAGCTCCGACAAGCAGCCCTCCCACACACCGCGGACACGGAGCTGCGTACTTCTAGCAACTTCTCAAACCCCTGCATCGTGCATGTGCCCCTCACTGCCTGGGCTGGAGCATCACCATGAAGCCTCGGCCTGAACGACAACAGCAAGCAGGTTTCGCGTCGGCGCCGGCCTCATGTGGAAGCCAACCCAATCCGGACCTACTTTTTGGTTGCCTGCTTCTGCGTGGGGCCTGCAGGTGTCAAAAAACTCCAAAGCATTCAGTTTCGTTGCAAGCAACATGTACTGCAAAGCGCGGCTTTAGATTTTCAGAGTTCTTTACTACTCTTTATCGTCTGTTTCACGCCGCTTTGCGGGGCTTCCACGGGCTGCCCCCCCCCCCCCCCCTCCCGGGTTGCTGCTGTGACCGTTGGCTGGAGGTGCGGGTCCGACCCCGACGGTCCAAGCTGCGGAGGCCGTTGCTTTGCATTGTTCAGCATGCTCTGCTCAGAGCCTGTGCCATGCGCTTGCGTCGCGCTGCTGGGCAGACGAGTCCCTTGCTCTGTGGCTTATTCAGTCGCCCGCGGTCTCTCTTCGTGCATGCCGTGCATGTCGCCCGCTGAACAATATGTGGGCTGGACGCTGGCATCCAGTAGCTGTTCTTTTGTCCCGTTTTGATGCAAGCCGTGCAAACCCTCTGTGAACCCATATCTCAGATGCTGACCTTCTTTGTTGCTGCCGGCAAGCGCACGGAACAGGGTCTTGCACCCTCCAGGGTCTGATTGCAATGTCTGCGCAAATGTTATCTCATTCCATGCAAGCGCCTGCAGATGAGAGCGCGCCGCTTTGGCTTTTTTTTTTGGCGGCCTTCTGCGCTGCCTTGTAGCAATCCCACCCTTGCCCGTGGCACGAATCCTTGCCCTTGCTCAAAGCCTTCAGAAGCCTTTAAGAAGCTGGCTCTCTGCTTCGCTTCAGCCTGCAGCCCGTAGCCCGCAGAAAGCAAGGCAGCTCCGTGCCGAAGACCGATGCCACAAAGCTTTTGCCTCCTCGCGCATCTTTGTCGCCTTCGCCCAAGCCTCCCGGGCCTGGGCCTGCGCCAGTCTCGCCTGCAAGTAGGGCCGATGTTTGGCGGCTCCTATCGAATGAAGTCGTACCAAGGCCCGGGCAATCGCTGCAATTATCTCTCTGAAAGCCGTGTCGGGAACAATGCCACAGAAGACAGTGAAGCAGGACTGAGAACCGGGCCTCTTCGAGCAACTTGGGTTGAGCGCCAAGCTGCGCTACGCCCTGCCACACACCGCGGACACTGAGCTGCGTACTTCTAGCATCTTCTGAAACTTAAACCACCCTATAAATGATAAACCATAAACCCCAGCATCGGCAACGTGCAGGATGCATCCAGCACTGCCTCTGCATGAGCCTCGAGCTTTCGATACTTTTTCGCCGCAGCTTGCTCCTCCCCAGGACCCTAAGGATTATTCCGGAAACTATACCAGAGAGCCTGAATACGAAGTGGGGTAGATTCCTTATTTCACGGCTTTGGAAGATTGGGTAATCTTTACCCCTCAGGACATGCAAGGCCTCAGGGGTCAGAGTGGAAAGTGATCACATTCCTTTGTATCCGCATATGCCGCTTTCCCCTTTGGCTTGGTCAAGCATGTGTTTCAATGACCAGCCGAATCCACCAGCACTTGATGATTGTGTTCCAAAATAAGTCGCCATCCTGAAGGCGTGAAGTGCATGACATGTACCCATAGCATGGGGGACACGGCTAGCACTCTGCAGCCTTAGGCTTGCTCCTGGCCAAAATGAAAGAACTCAACCACCGCCATCTCCAAAACCACTTATCCAACTTGACCCTGCTTCAATATTCTGTCGAGGAAGTGTGGGTCAAAGATGGCCAAATGTGCCTCTTTGCGCTCATGGGCCACGACCTTCTTGTGATTCTTTACCTGGAAAGAGCGTTGGTTGCGCAACCGTCGCGAGCAAGCTCTTCTACACCCACCACCCCCACCCGTGCCACCCCAACCCAGGACCTTCCAAAACAACTTTGCGACGGCGTCCCTGAGGGCCCTGGGCTAGTGTGGTTTCCGTACGTTTTGTTTCTGCGCGATGACCTACGCTTGCTTAGTTCCCCGAAGCCAGCCACGACCTGCTATGTCGAATGCTTACCAGTGCTGACCTGCAATGCTTCCCAAGCCAACGACGATCTAAGCTGGCCCAAGTAGGGGCGACCGGGATCTGAACAAAAACGATTAAAAACTCACCATCGCTGCAACGAGCGGCAGCAAGAAAGATGTTTCGGTCGGCTTCAATATGCACCTAGAATCGTCGTTCCGCTGTGGCAAAATGCAGGAACAAAGGGGCACATTCACAGTGCTTTGCAAGGGCCAACTTGGCCATGCCGCCCATGAAAACCGGTAATCCCTGCGTCTGTTTGCAAATTTCTACTGAAGTCCGCAGCGCCTTAGAAATCCAGGGTCTGTTGCGGCGTTCGAACGCCATCACCAAGTTGTTGGCACCTTTCATGAAGCATTGGAGCGCGCTGGGCAGCGTAAGCAGCATGATGGGCTCCCTTCGGGGTCGGACGATCAATAAAATGCGGAAAATTCCCGACATCTGTGCAAATAGCAGCTCACGTTTGAACGCCATGCTCAACTTGATCGAGCATGAGGGCACCCGGACCCCCGTGCATGAGATAGTGAAGGCATTGGTTTCAAACGCTCAAGATGGCCTCCTCCCATCTGCCCCAGAACCGGACCTGAACCATCCCAAGACGTCCGCCTTTAACTCAAACTCTGGCAGAAGCATACCAGTGGTGCCGATGATGCACGCGGAAACTTGCACGTGGGCACCCGGCTTGTCGTAAGCACCATTCAGGTCAGGATGCTTCCAGAACGCACCGGCTGCCGCAGTTCGAGACCGCTTCAGGCAGCGCCCTCTTTCGGCCAGCAAGGGCCGTCAGCCTTAGAAGCGCCGTTCAGCCTCTGCATGCATCATGAGCACACTGGCCCACACACACGCAGGATTCCCAAAGCACGAGCTTTTTAACAGGATTGCGTGAGCCCAAGAGCGGGGATGTCGATGATTCGGTGCCGTTTTCGAGGACGACGCGTGGGCAGGCTGAAAACCGTCCCAAGCTCAAGTGATGCCAGCTGACGCAGGATCATGTGAGGTTCTTCGCCAGGCTGTGCATCAGGGGAGCGTCGCAGTGTTTCCAATGCCAGACGGGGTGCCAACAGGCAAAGGCAGAAAGAGCAAAATAGGGGCAATACGAGCTATATACTGTATATTTTATATATATATATATTATATATATATCTATCTATCTGTTTATTTATTTCTACTTTTTCATTCATTTAGTTGTTTTGCTTGTGGTGTGTGTATATATATGTATAGCGAAGAGAGAGGAGAGAGAGAGAGAGAGAGAGAGAGAGAGAGGAGAGAGAGAGAAGAGAGAGAGAGAGAGAGAGAGAGATAGAGAGAAAGAGAGATGGAGCGGGTCGGAATACAAGCCCGTGTGTTCTCGAATTAAACTAAGCTTTTGTTCGTGATTTTAAGACCTTTCAAAATATCGTATGAGTCTTGCATAAGCAGACCAGCAGACCCCTTTCAAGTGAACCATTTTCTCCCTGGAATACTCGACGCTCGTAATGCAGCAAGTGCCCCGCGCGCCATAACGTTCGGGCCTTTTTCTTTCTGGGGGGGGGGGGGGATTCGGGTTTCGGAGCAGGACTGGGTCATTTTTTTTGGGGAGGGGCGGGGGAGTTCGGGTTCGGGTACAGGCGCGGGTACGTTGGGTGGGGGGGTTCCCAGGATGATTTTTTCCCGGGAGGGGGGGGGGAGGTTCCGGTTCCGGTTCGGGTTCGGGTTCGGCTGAGGCTGGGGAGGGGCTGAGTAATGGGTTCCGGGCAATTTGTTTGGTTCCAGTTCGCATTTCGGTTTCTTCTAACTGGCCGGAAAAGAAAAGCTGCAGAGGACCTCTAGTCGACGCCGCAAGCCTGGACTCAGAAAGCCGTTGGCCTGGGCGAGAGCATCTTTGATGGTCTTTTGTCAACATTTGACCAAGCCGTACTGCCTGGGATTTGTGGAGCTTTCTCACTTCTGCTATCTCTTGCAGCCTCCACTTAACAAGTAAGCCAGTTGATCAGGCGTAGGCGCGCTGCCGAGTGCAAGAAAAGAGGCTCCGAACCTTCGCCAGCCTCAAGGCCCGCTTGAGGCTGACTGCGGGATGCTCTCGGTGTCCGGGTACGAACTGAGAAAGTTCATTTACAGAAATTTTCTAGCTGTCAGGCCCGCCTTGTCAACCTTGTCAACCTTGAACTCAGTTACCTTGAACTTGGCAGTGGCCTCAAGTGCTTGCAGGATTTGTGCCTGCAAAAGAAGCTAAGCGCGGCCCAATACAGAAATAATCAAGCTCTTTCAAAGAAGACAAGTGAGGGCGTGATATCGGAGACAGGCTGAGCTGAAGCTCTCTCTAAGCCTCTGACCAAGGCCTCCAAGTAGGCGACGTCTCAAGTGCAGCGGAGGAAATCATATAGGAGCCAAGCAGCTACATCTCGGGCATTCTAGGGCCCTAGCCACTGTAGCTGAAGATGCAGCGACTGGCGTCCAGACCACAGAACGTCGCAAAGTGCCCGAAGAGTTGCGAAAAATGCCAGACGAAGGCGACGCACGGCGAAATGCTGACAAGGCTGACGCGCGCCTAGTTGGCTTGGTCTTGGAATTTATGTAGGGGTCCCAGAGCTCCTGATCGTGGTCGCCAAAAGGATAAAGCTGATCCGAAGTCTGAAAAGACACATACGTGAAGAAACTTGGCACAAAGCCCCCCTGCTCTGAATGTAAGATGTCGGTACTGTGTCCCCCTCCTGTATGGTTTCTGCCTGCGCGAGCTTCTAGGGTGATGACTAGTGAGTAGTAGGCTGTCTGCCAGGCTACACTCAGCCAGGCCAATCGCTTCGCGGACGCCCCCCCCCCCACCCGACTCCCTTGCGACGCTTCGTCCACCAAGGTGCACCTCAGCAACCGTGTGCGTTCATCATGCACGAGACAGGTGAAAGGTTGAACCTCGTCGCTCGTAATGTTGTTGCTGGCAAGCTCCGGATTGCTGTGCGTAGTGCTTGGCCCGCGTGGGCCCTCAGTCGTCACCATGCGACGGGCAGGCGCGATGTTGATTCTGTCGACTGCTTCGGCAATGAGCATGCGCGGCGTTATTTTCAGACCAAACACATACTCTCCGAAGGGTAAAATCTGCCCTTGGTATGGTCTCCCGTAGACCAATTGGAAAGCTGTACTCTGCGTCCCTGAGTGTAGGTGGTACCTGTTGAACAACCATGCTGCGTGGTGAATTGCCCACGCTCGTAAAGCATGATCTTCAGGAATCTTTTCCCCAATCCGATCCTCGACCATTTCAATCATCGTGAGGCTTTGTCTCCTGAGGTTCTGAATGTGGCGTTCCACTCTCGCTGTTCTTCCTTTGTGGTAGGGCTTGTTTGGATACTTTCCAGCCTTGTAGCCTAACTTTTGTCGTATTGCTACAATCAAATCCAGTAAGGCTGTTGTCGCTGGCTCCACATCAATCGCAAACAGAACTTCGTCGCTGGGCGTTCTCGAGTCATGATGCGCGTACGCTATCTGTTGGTGCTTGGTCGCCTGCTTGGGTGGACGCATTGAAGCCGGGGACCCCCCGCAATCGCATCCGGCATCCTTGTGGCTTGTGGCTTTCATCCTCTAATAGAGCTTAGGTTGTTTGGGCGGTCCACTTACCTGTGGCTGGCTATGTCACGGAAGTCGAAGATCTCCGCTTGTAATTTACCTGTCAATTGGGGTACCTGCACTACAAAGTTTTCTATGCGCAGACAGTCTCGAGGTTCTATACACAAATATTGCCAAGCCTTCGGGAACCAGGGTCTTCACGACAAGGTCTTGGATTAAGTGCCCAAAGGCCATCAAACACCATACCAGCTCAGAAAGAGAGGCTTTGCGTGAGATATCCCCGAAATTACAGGCTTCAATCAGGGTAGTTCAGATTCCGAAGGCATGAGCCGTTCTTGAGGTCTATACGGAGCCCCCGACGCAGAAACCACGCCAAGATCTCACGAGAAGTCATACACGGTTTCAGTGCCCCCGCTGTGCACGCACACCAAGAAGCTGCTTCGAGTATACATGAAACAACAGTTCTGCTTGCTGGCTCTCATGTCCAGGGGAAAATACACTGAACAAAAACCAGAATCCCAGCCACCAAATTCCGGCCTTATCTCGGAAGCGTTGCGAGCACAAGATGATGCATTATCTGATTCCTCTACTCACATTATATCCCCTGCCTAGGGCCTGCACGGCTCCAACAAAGTGATGCACTGGCATTTCCCTGAACAAAGCTTTTATGCACCTGGGCATGAAGGTTTCGGACTTCTTGCAAATGATACATCGTGATACAAAACTGTGCTTGAAGAAAAGCCTTCATTGGGGTCATCTGAGTGCTTCACCTCTTCGAGCTCATCGGCCTTGGTCTCCGTAAGGGCCATTGCCTGGGCAGCTCGGCTTAGGACTCAGCACTCGGACATGCGGAAATGTCGGAAATCCGAGCTGCGGACACTTCAAGCGCGATGACCAGGCACAGACCTCCGTCTGCACAGTGAAGGTACGGCCTTGCAGTACTCGTAAATCTTTCGCCCTGTTTGCCACTTGATGCCTCTCGCCCAAAACCAAGACCGCGCGAAAAGATGGGGCCTAATTGCCCTTGAAAGACTTCGCCACCCTCGCCTGTCAGTCAGGCATAGTCAGGCAACATTCAGACATCGAACTTATCAGAAACCATCTCTGGCTGAAGAACATCCACGCCCTGGGTGACCCCATACGACACGCTAAACGCACAAACAGCCTGCTAGATATCCGATATCCTGTCACGCCAGCAAGCAGCTTCCACAATTGCCGTGACAGCAGACCTTTGTGGCGAGGAAGTCTGCTCCTCCACGGAATATAAAACTTTCACCTTGGCTCGCGCAAGTGTGCAAGATCACTGGGTCTGGGTTCTACTTGAAGCAATAACACGTGCCCATCTCCTACAAATCAGTGCTGAAACAGCGGAGAGGGTTCAGCCAACCTCGCACATTTCCCGAAATCCCGCACCAGAAATGGAGTTGCGACTCAACGGAAACAGAACTGCTACTGTTCTACGACTGGGCGGGAGGAGTCAACTTTGATGCCTTGTGCATCTTCGACCAGATGACCAACGTGCTGCCGAATCTGACTGAATAAGGCCCCGGCAACTTCTAACAGGCACAATGCTGTCATGCACCCAGCACAATTGAGCCAGCAAGTCAAGCAGACAAGAGAGATTTGCCTAGCACCTCCCGTGTCCATGTAAAGAATCACCGATACTGTTCTCCACCTGCTTAGAAGCGACAGGCCTATATAAGGCTCATCGTACCTCCCTTCGTTTATCACCTTATGGTCCAGAACTTCCCGATGCCTCAAGCCAGCTGAGCCCCTAAGCAAGACGATCCAACCGAATCTCACACTTGCTTGCAAGAAATGAAACTGTCACTACTACTAGTCCGACTAGTACTACTAGTACTACAAGTATTACACTACTACTAGTACTAGTACTAGTACTAGTACTAGTACTAGTACTAGTACTAGTACTAATACCACCTACTACTACTACTACTACTACTACTACTACTACTACTACTACTACTACTACTACTACTACTACTACTACTACTACTACTACTACTACTACTACTACTACTACTACTACTACTACTACTACTACTAACTACTACTACTACTACTACTACTACTACTACTACTACTACTACTACTACTACTACTACTACTACTACTACTACTACTACTACTACTACTACTACTACTACTACTACTACTACTACTACTACTACTACTACTACACTACTACTACTACTACTACTACTACTACTACTACTACTACTACTACTACTACTACTACTACTACTACTACTACTACTACTACTACTACTAGGCTAGCGCGCCGCAGGGCGCCTGGTCGGCTTGCTGCGGCTGAACCGCCGGACATTGGTGTTTTGCGTCATTTCCAGTAGAGGCCGAAAAATCAACTAAAAAAAGCTACTCGCGGGCACGGACAATGAAGGTTTCAGCGTTTGGAAGCGATGTGCTGCTGTACCTAAAGGCTAAACCTTTCCTAAACCTTAAACCCTAAACCCTAAATCCTAAACCCTAAACCCTAAACCCTAAAGCCTAAACTCTAAACCCTAAACCCCAAAGCCTAAACCCTAAACCCGAAACCTTAGACCCTGAATCCTAAACCCTAAACCCTAAACCCTAAACCCTAAACCCTAAACCCTAAACCCGAAACCCTAAACCCTAAACCCTAAACCCTAAACCCTAAACCCTAAACCCTAAACCCTAAACCCTATCCCTGAAGTCTAAAGGTGTGTGTCGGCAGCATTTTTTGAACTGCCAGGCGTTCCCCTGCTGCACGGCTTTCGAAAGAGAAACATTCACTGCTGCAGTGCTTGAAGCACAGCTTGCAAAAGCAAGTTTGGAGTGTCACCACACCAAGACTTGCGAAAGACCCACTGGTGAATCCGATTTTTCAGGAATGGCGAACCGTCTTGTGAGGGTTTCACGGATTCAGGGTTGCGGGCACAGGCTTTGGGCATAATTAACTTTCGGGTTCAACGTTGAGAAGAAAACCGAAGGCCTCCACACTAGAACATACCGCCGCAGCGAGCAGGGCGTCAGAGATGTCGCCGGGCATGGATGCGCTGGTTACGCACATGGCAAAACAAAAGCGAGCATCATGAACACAAACGCTGCCGCGAGCCAGACGTTTTTTTGCGCCGAAAACAACTAAAATTCCTTCCGCCCTAGGCAGGTTCGGAAAAGCATGGTGGCATCTCAGCGATCGACCTACTAGCCAGGCGTGGCCGCGTGTCCTTTCCCGGAGGCCAAAACACTGTAAAACACGATGTATTCGGCATGTGCGACATGGCATGGACGTTATCATCCCCCCCCCCCCTCCCACCCTAGAAGAGCAAAAAAAACGCACCGAACTACCAGGCGCCTGAGGGCGCTTTTTGCTTCTACTACTATTACTACTACTACTACTACTACTACTGCTACTACTACTACTGCTACTACTACTGCTACTGCTACTGCTACTGCTACTACTGCTACTACTGCTACTACTGCTACTGCTACTGCTACTGCGACTGCTACTACTACTACTACTACTACTACTACTACTACTACTACTACTACTACTACTACTACTACTACTACTACTACTACTACTACTACTAACTACTACTACTACTACTACTACTACTACTACTACTACTACTACTACTACTACTACTACTACTACTACTACTACTACTACTACTACTACTACTACTACTACTACTACTACTAGGGGTATTGCGCGTATTTGACGCTGTGTCATCCTTCATTTTCCATGCTTTCCCATGTTCTTCCAGAGACGAAAACACTGCTATTTGCAGTGTTTTCTGCTCATGCATTGAATGCTCTGCCACACTCCGCCAATTCCCAACGGCGACGCCCATGAGGGCCTTTGGCTTTTTTGTGAGGGTCTTCGGTTCCATGAGGGCCTTTGATTTCCCATGAGGGCCTTGCCCCAATAATTTGTGATTAAAATTGGCTTTGGCTTGGCTTGGCTTGGGGGGGTGGGGGGGGCTTGGGGGGGGGGGGGGGGTTACCTGGGGTTTTGGGTTTAAGGCTATAGGAGTTTTGGCCTGGCACTTCAAGCTTCGGGATTTCTGGTTTTCGGTTTCAGGGGGAAATGAGCACTCTGCCCAAGAACGCTGCATTTACCGATGGAAAAGGCACTTCGGACGCAGACGGACGCGGCGTCAAATACGCGCGGAGCGCGTACTACTACTACTACTACTACTACTACTACTACTACTACTACTACTACTACTACTACTACTACTACTACTACTACTACTACTACTACTACTACTACTACTAATACTACTACTACTACTACTACTACTACTACTACTACTACTACTACTACTACTACTACTACTACTACTACTCCTACAACTACTACTACTACTACTACTACTACTACTACTACTACTACTACTACTACTACTACTACTACTACTACTACTACTACTACTACTACTACTACTACTACTACTACTACTACTACTACTACTACTACTACTACTACTACTACCTACTACTACTACTACTACTACTACTACTACTACTACTACTACTACTACTACTACTACTACTACTGCTGCTACTACTACTACTACTACTACTACTACTGCTACTACTTCTCTGTGAAGCCCTCAGACAAAGGCCCCGAGTTGAAAACCTAAACCCTCAACTCTACACTCCTAGGGTAGTTGCATGGTCCCTTAGTATAGGCCCTTAGCGGGTTCCCCCTATATACCCCTTATATCCCTATGCAAGTTAAGGGCCCATACATCAGAACCTCCCCATGAAACTACCCTCAGATAAACCCGAAACCTCAAACCCTGATCTTAAGCAGAGTGATGAGTGATAAGGGCTCTTGAATTTTGAGCCGAAGGTGGTTCAGAGGGAACACTTCTCCAGCTTGTGTTCGGTTCTTAAGTCTTAAGGTCTAGGGTTTAGGGCTTAGTTGGGCGTCCCTTAACTCTTAAGTGAGTCTAGTGAGTATGGGGGCCTCCTCCTCATCGAACCCTTCTTGTGGGCAAACCAAACTTCCAAAGCCTAAACTTTGATAACGTGGCTCCTTGGCAAGCCAGAAATCCAAAACCTCTGAAACCCTATATAAGCTCTGTAAGCCCTAAATCCGGTTTAGGGTTTAGGGTTGGGAACCCTACACCCTAAACCCTAAACCCTCAACCCTGACCCTTTTGCATCCAGGCTTGGGCGAGCGTGCCGGGAAAGAGCTCATGCTGCCCAGGTTCATTCCCTAACCCTAAACCCTAGATCTCCTTGGGACGCCAGGCCCAACACCCTCAAACCTCAGCTCTGTGACCCAAGCCGCCAAGCCGGAAGCCCTAAACCCCCAACCGCGACTGCGCCCAACACTGAACGTTACGGAAAATGGAAATCGTGCACAGCGGCCCTGTGACGCAGCTTCAAAGCTTTTTTCGACTTTGTCAGCACGAGATGAAATCAAAAAGCATCTCCATCGCATCCCTTCCGCACTTGTAGCGAACGGCCCGCCGAATCTGTGGGCGTAGGGCCTGACGGCAGCCCGTGCTAAACCTCCCGAGGTCGCCAGCATCTTTGCATTGCGCCAGACAACAGCAGGCTTCGAAGAAGGCAGTTTCATCGCTGTGAGACAAGAAGTGGCTTACGCCCTTCGCGAACGCGTGCCGCAAGTCCTTCCGACCCGAGGCAAATGCCTGTCTGGCAAAGCGGAGAAAGACGAAGCGGAAAAACACTCCCAAACGCCCTTTCTGACTGCAAGCGTGGCGTTGCAGAATCACCACGAGCTTCAGAATCACTGTTGGCGCGTGCGCCCACCACGACTCTAGATGAGTCATGATGATGCGCAGGCCTGGCAAAGTCCGCCAGACGACAAACGCATTGAAGAATGCCGTGGGCTGCTACGTGCTGGCCTTGGTGCACGGGCTCCGTCCAGGAGAGCTCGCCGCGGATAACCATCTCCAGCCTGCCAGCGGCTGGCATTCAAGGGCCGGAAGGGATTGCAAGGGAACAAGCACAGGAGAAAGTTGGATCTCAGCTGCCTGTCTGGCTGGATTACCATCATGAGCTGCTCGATTGGTGCCTTTCCAAGTGCGGCACAAACACAATCGAAGCTGGGCTTTGCCCTGCTCTGTGCTGCTGCGGAGCCCTCTGTAAGTTTGCTGGAGCGGCAGCACGATATGCGGCAAAGTCTGGAACCTCAACCAGCAGAGACACGTGGCTAATTTGGACGCAAAAAAAGGTGAAGTCGCCAAGCTAGTGGTGGGCGACAAATCCACCGAGTCCGCCGCATGGGGCGTCTTGATCTATAGGGTCTGCGGGGAACCAAAGGATGGTGCCCAAACATCTGTGTTGGCCCCTGCCCCACCCTGGCCGCCCTGCGCCTGGCCCCCCTGCACCTGGCCCGCCTGCACACATGCTGTCGTCAAGCCTGCCCACACCCACCACCCCGCCCCGCCTCCACCTTTTCGTCCACCCAAGCACCCAAGCCCTGCGCGCGACCTCAGCCTGCGGATGACTTCCAGATTGTAGGTCCCTATACCAGAACAGCTAGGACACAAAGACACTGATAAACAACAAACAGCATGGAGCGCTTCACCTGGGCACCAGGCCGGCAAGAAGTCGTTGATGCGATTTGTGAACCTTGGCATCCGACTCAGAACCCAACTGTGGAGCTCTCTGCTTGCAGTTGGCAAACAGGAAACTTCGGCTGAGGAAATAAAAAGCCGAACCTGGTGGCAGAGACAGATTGATTCCTGCAAGGTGAGCAGCTGCTCTCAGCAGTGCCTATCAGACCTAGGCCCGTCCCTGCCACTCCAGGCCCAAAGACGATCACGGCGGAGCTTTCATCTAACAAATGTAGCACCCCAGCCAAACTCCCCACGTGACTCGTGACGACTGTGGCTTCAGAACGGATCAGCTGGCAAAAGCCGCAACGGTAAAGCAACAACTCACACGATGCAAAGCTTCAGTTGCTCACAAAGTCGGACTAGAGTCGAGTGGCTGTGGTTTCGCTAGACAGTAGGTAATAGGGACAGCGGGAGTCTCGTGAATCCATTCGTGTGCGCCACCGATGAGATGACGATGTAGCTTCACGCAGCCTTGAGAGAAGCCGCTGTTCAGTCCAAGTGACCCGGGAAACAGCTCTGTGCACAGGCACAGGGCCTGCACGCCATGTTCGCGCATGGCAGCCAGTTCAAGCTACACTCCAAGTACCCACCCTTCTCAGTATCAGTTTCAAGCACCAGCATGTGTACCAGTGCTTGGAGGGCCTTGAGTTTAAGAAGGAATACGTCTGGTACTGCAGCCCCAGCCGCAGAAGGATTAAAGCGGAAGCACTCTCGCCTGCTCCGTCCGCTTCGCTCGCGCCACCGCGAGCTCCATGTTCGAGCCCTGCCTCAGCAGCACGGCAACACACGCAACGAACCATGGCAAGCAGCTCTGTGTATGCACGTGTCCTCTCCCTTCCTACGCATGTGACAACAGTAGCTACGGCCATTTTTGCTGGAAAGCAGTCCCTGACGTGCATCAGCACACACCGCACCACAGGGTGGGTGGGTGGGTGGGCAAACTTCAAATGGTTTTACTGCAATTGAACTAATTGCCCCTGGAGCTCTGACTTCGCAAGCTGCCACATGCGCAAAATGCAATCTTGTTACACACAGGAGAGGGAGAGTTGGGGCTGTTGCCGAGCCCAACCAGCCGCTACCCCCGGCACCTGCTTTCCTATCTCAGCTCACATGCGCGTTTCTTTAGGAGTGCTTTCGCAGAGATGGCATTCATTCCAGGCAAGCTGCGGCGAAGCCACGGTTGAGGTGGCGGCGCTGCTGCATCGCTCCTGCAGCACGTGCCCCACACGGCGCAGGGACGAATCCTACACTCTACAGCGCCAGTGCTTCACAATGCCAGCTTGCAGCTCTTGAAGCGCCTCCCTCACATCGGCCAAGGTGATGTACGGACGTCCCGCTGCGCCCCTCATTGGGCTGTTCAGGACGTCAAGCTCCTCTTGCAGGCTCACGCGACTTCAGCTTTCTCGCCATCACCGTCTGTCCTGCAATGGCCAGCTCTCTGACAAAGAAGTAGAAGCCCCCGGCGAGTCCGTCCTGAGGCGCGTCAAAACAGTTCGCAGACTTGGGAGCTTAAGCCGCTGTTCGATCGCCAAGTGACCCGAGAAGCGATTCTGCGCACAGGCACAGGGCCTGCACGCCATGTTCGTGCATGGCAGCCAACTCAATCTACACTCCAAGTCACCGCCCCTCGCAGCAGCAGTTTCAAGCACCAGCATGTGCCCAGGATGCCAAACAAGGAATATAGTCTATATTACATTAGGACATAAGCACTGCCTTTGAGTACCAGTGCTTGGAGGGCCTTGAGTTGGACAAGTGCGAAAACAGTCCACCCCTCCCTGCAAGGCATTTCCAGCTTCGACGGCACTTAGCAGCTATGACAATCACAACACTACTAGCCAGGCCACAATAACAGTAGCAATGCAAGCAACAGTAACAAGAATAACCATCAGAACGCCAATAGCAATCATAACAGCAAAAGCAACCATAGGCCATAGGCCTAAAATGAAGCATCCTGGCCCATCCACGGACGGAAAAATGGAATGCCTTTCAGCGGGGCGGAACCTCTAGTTGGCAGCCTGGCAACGCATTTCAGAGGCCTGGAATCCTCGAAGGGGCACCGCCCAACCCCCCCAAAAAGCAGGATCTGTGGAGCCTAGAATGAAGCATCCCAGACTGTTCTGGGCAAGCAGTAGAATGCCTTGAGGGGGGGATCTGGTGTTGGCAGCCTGGCAAGGTGACTTTGGGGCGGCTGGAAACAACAGCACCATCTGCATTTTCGTGGTAGTGGAATACCGTTCTTCGTAGTTGCAGCACTATGGGCCTTCTGCTATTAGAACGCCGATTGCACACACTGCGATAGATAAGCACACGATGGAGCCAATAGGTTTAACAAACATTGCTGCAAGCCTCCTAAGTCACGGATGACATCGCAACAGAACATTGTTGCCCCTCTTGGTATTTGATTTGTATTCCGGCGGGGGGGGGGGGGGTGGTAGGAAAGGCATCCATGAGTAGTGGTGCCTCCGAAAGAACACGTCTGGTACCGCAGCCCCAGCAGCAGAAGGACTAAAGTGGCGCACTCTCGCCTGCTCCGTTCGCTTCGCTCGCTCCACCGATAGCTCCATGTTAGAGCCCTGCCTCAGGCAGCACGGCAACACACGCAATGAACCATGGCAAACAGCAAACAGCTCTGCATGCACGCGCTCTTTCTGAGGAGCTGCATTCGGCAACTGCTCTTCGGCTTTCAAATGCACGTTGAGGAATGTCTGTGAGGGTTCAGAAAGACTCACAAGGGTCGAGCGGTGATGCCGCAATGGGCTTTCAGCTAATGACGCAGCATTGCAAATCAGGAAGCGCGTATTCTGAGGATCTTACCCCATGTGTGTGTGTGTGCGTTTACAAGTGCTTGCGCAGAGATGTTATTAATTCCAGGCAAGCTACGGCGAAGCCTCGGTTGAGGGCAGGTTGTGAATGGCGGCATCGCTGCTGCAAAGCTCCTGCAGCACGTGCCCAAATGGCTCAAGCACGTCTCTACAGCGCCAGTACCAGCTTCACGCAGCTCCTGAAGTGCCCGCCCCACGTCGCGCAAGGTGATGCACGGACGTTCCACTGCGCCCCTCACTGGGCTGGTCAGAACGTCAAATTGCTCCTCTCGCGAGCTCATGCGACTTCAGTTTGCTCGCCATCATTGTCTCTCCTGCAATGGCCAGCTCTCTGAAAGAGAAGTAAAAGCCCCCGGCGAATCCGTCCTGAGGCGTGTCAAAACAGTTCGCAGGCTAGGGAGAAGCCGCTGTCAATCCAAGTGGCCCGAGAAGCGGCTCTTTGCGCCGGCACAGGGCCTGCACGCCATGTGCGGGGCAGCCAGTTCAATTCAATCTATATACACTCTAAGTCACCGCCCTTCGCAGCAGCAGTTTCAAGCACCAGCATGTGCCCAGGATGCAAAACAGGAACCAATATGACCTAATTAAATTGCGACATGAGCACTGCCTTCAGTACCAGTGCTTGGGGGGCCTTGAGTTTAAGAAGGAACTCGTCTGGGACCGCAGCCCCAGCCGCAGAAGGACTAAAATGGAAGCACTCTCGCCTTGTGTCGCTGCGCTCGCTGCTCCACCGATAGCTCCATGTTAGAGCCCTGCCTCAGGCAGCACGGCAACACACGCAATGAACCATTTCAAACAGCAAACAACTCTGCGTGCACGCGCGATCTTTGTGAGCGGCTCCATTCTGCAACTGCTCTTCGGCTTTCAAACGCACGTTGAGATGTCGAGGAATGTCTGTTAGTCTTCACAAAGGTATCGCAAGCGCCGGTCAGTGATGCTGCAATGCTTCAGGGCTTACAGCTGATGACGCTGCATTGGATCTGCATTGGAAACTCGAGAGCCACAGGCAGAAACGAAACCCCCTTTTCTGAGAATGGTGCCGGGCATGTGAAGCCAGAAGCTAACAAAGTCAATCACTGTCAGGGGTTGCGGGCAAGCGACCATTTCTGAGCAAGCACTTTCCTTACAGAACAATGTTCTGAATATTCTCGAAAACAAGAACAAACTGGGAGTAAGAACAGTAGAAACGACAGCAAGACAGTAAGAAAGAAGAAGAAGTAGTAGAGGCAAAGGAAAAAGACTGCAGCATCATGCAACATGCCGCCAAAAAGAAAAACCCTGCATAAGCCCACTAGTGTCAATAGTGGTAGGAGATGGTAGGAGAATATGGCCAGAAACCAGCGAAAAAGCAGCAGCAGACACCCGCATTGCCCCCGGCAACGTCCTCCCCAAGCTTGCTCCAAAACGGCCTGCGATGGACGCCCCACCCCCCCCCCCCCCCCCCAACCCCCCCACCCCCCCGCGTGTACCCCGCTTTACAACCAGAATCCCCACTTTACAACCAGAATCCCTACTTTACAACCCAGAAGCCTTTCCAGAATCCCTACTTTGCAACCGGTTGCGAAAGCTTCTTAACAACCCAATTAACTGATAACGTCAACGCTTAGAATCTCCAGCATCATCCCTTACGGCAGCCATGCAGGTTGGAAAGTGATGCCGGTTGCATTGTGGGCGTTCTTAACCCGAATCCACGACAGATATGTGTGTATATACACATGAAAGCCAATACATGAACCCCAAATTTTATTACATTTGATGTTGTATTTATGGTTTTAGGCCATACAAGTACTTTCAAAAAATGACTTTCCGTTCTTGTGTGTTTGTTTTAGGGAAAGCATACAAAAAATGCTTTTTAGAAACCCAAACCACCAACCCACCACAGGCAAATCTGGGAGTGCAAAACACATTAAAATGCAACCAAATTCCTACCCTCGCACTCCACAGCACCTCGCTTGGCGGACGGACGCTTTTTTCTCACCGGCGTGGACGTTGTTTGAGTCATTTAAATTTGATGTTGTACTTATGGTTTTGGGCCATACAAGTACTTTCAAATAATGACTTTCCGTTCTTGTGTGTTTGTATCGGGGAAAGCATACAGAAAAAATGATTTTTTGAACCCCAACCCACCAACCCACCACAGGCAAGGCTAGGAGTGCGAAGCGCATTAAAACATAACCAATTCCTAAATCAGCCCCAAAAACAAAATTGTGAAAAAGAAATGCTTTTTAACACTCGGGGAAAGACGAGACACAAAGATAACAATAAACATAATGGGGTGCGTTCCTTTTTAAACACAGACCTACCTAAACCAAGCCACGACAACCTGCGTCGGGTGAAGGCCCCATAAGTTAGACACTTGAGGGAGTCTCGAGGAACCAAACTATATGGAATCTAGGTAGGCTTGTTGTAAAAACTCATGAAATCCCAATAGGTCTTAATCATAGGCAGACGGGTTGCAAAGTGGGCGTTCTCAGGATCGGCAGTTGTAAAGTGGGGATTCTCACACCGGAAACAGTGCCTGTGGTTGTAAAGTGGGGGATTCTGGTTGTAAAGCGGGGATTCTGGTTGTAAAGCGGGTTAATCTCACCCCCCCCCCCCCAAAAAAAAAAAAAAAAGCTCGCGGATGAGGAGTTCAGTTCACATCCGTCTTTCGGTACAAGCGCTTGTGCAGAGATGGCATTAATTCCAGGCAAGCCGCGGCGAAGCCACGGCTGAGGGCAGGTTGTGAATAGCGGCATCGCTGCTGCATCGCCCCTGCGGCACGTGCCCCACACGGCGCAGGGACGAATCCTACACTCTACAGCGCCAGTGCTTCACAAAGCCAGCTTGCAGCTCTTGAAGCGCCTCCCCCACATCGGCCAAGGTGATGTACGGACGTCCCGCTGCGCCCCTCATTGGGCTGTTCAGGACGTCAAGCTGCTCCTCTTGCAGGCTCACGCGACTTCAGCTTTCTCGCCATCACCGTCTGTCCTGCAATGGCCAGCTCTCTGACAAAGAAGTAGAAGCCCCCGGCGAGTCCGTCCTGAGGCGCGTCAAAACAGTTCGCAGACTTGGGAGCTTAAGCCGCTGTTCGATCGCCAAGTGACCCGAGAAGCGATTCTGCGCACAGGGAAGGGGCCTGCACGCCATGTTCGTGCATGGCAGCCAACTCAAGCTACACTCCAAGTCGCCGCCCCTCGCAGCAGCAGTTTCAAGCACCAGCATGTGCCCAGGATGCAAAACAAGGAAACCAATTTCTGATCTAAATTGCGACATGAGCAGGCCTTGAGTTTAAGAAGGAACTCGTCTGGTACGGCAGCCCCAGCCGCAGAAGGACTAAAGTGGCAGCACTCTCGCCTGCTGCGTTCGCTGCGCTCGCGCCACCGATAGCTCCATGTTAGAGCCCTGCCTCAGGCAGCACAGCAACACACGCAATGAACCATTTCAAACAGCAAACAACTCTGCGTGCACGCGCGATCTTTGTGAGCAGCATTCTGCAACTGCTCTTCGGCTTTCAAACGCACGTTGAGATGTCGAGGAATGCCTGTTAGTCTTCAGAAAGGTATCGCAAGCGCCGGTCAGTGATGCTGCAATGCTTCAGGGCTTACAGCTGCAGTAAGAAAGAAGAAGAAGATGACGAATAACAATAGTAGAAGGAAAGGTAATACTACTGCGTTCAGTGCCACAAAACGACTGCAGCTTCATGCAACATGCCGCCGAAAGAAAAACCCTGCATAGCCCACTAGTGTCCATAGTGGTAGGAGATGGTAGGAGAATGCCGCCAGAAAGCAGCGAAAAAGCAGCAGCAGAGACCCGCATTGCCCCCGGCAACGTCCTCCCCAAGCTCTTGCTCCAAAACGGCCTCCGATGGACGGCCCACCCCCCCCCCTCCCCCAAAAAAAAAAAAAAACAGCCTCAGGTGCAGTCTAGCCCCACGTACGGACCGATTTTGGCTAGGGCCAGTCCCCCCACGCCCCCCCAGCTTCCCATCCTCACAAAGTTCGGAGAAAGTGCACGAAGGCGTGCTTTCGTATTTAGGAAGCTCGCGGATGAGGAGTTCAGTTCACATCCGTCTTTCGTTACAAGCGCTTGTGCAGAGATGGCATTAATTCCAGGCAAGCCGCGGCGAAGCCACGGCTGAGGGCAGGTTGTGAATAGTGGCATCGCTGCTGCATCGCTCCTGCGGCACGTGCCCCACACGGCGCAGGGACGAATCCTACACTCTACAGCGCCAGTGCTTCACAATGCCAGCTTGCAGCTCTTGAAGCACCTCCCCCACATCGGCCAAGGTGATGTACGGACGTCCCGCTGCGCCCCTCATTGGGCTGTTCAGGACGTCAAGCTCCTCTTGCAGGCTCACGCGACTTCAGCTTTCTCGCCATCACCGTCTGTCCTGCAATGGCCAGCTCTCTGACAAAGAAGTAGAAGCCCCCGGCGAGTCCGTCCTGAGGCGCGTCAAAACAGTTCGCAGACTTGGGAGCTTAAGCCGCTGTTCGATCGCCAAGTGACCCGAGAAGCGATTCTGCGCACAGGGACAGGGCCTGCACGCCATGTTCGTGCATGGCAGCCAACTCAAGCTACACTCCAAGTCGCCGCCCCTCGCAGCAGCAGTTTCAAGCACCAGCATGTGCCCAGGATGCAAAACAAGGAAACCAATATATGATCTAAATTGCGACATGAGCAGGCCTTGAGTTTAAGAAGGAACTCGTCTGGCACGGCAGCCCCAGCCGCAGAAGGACTAAAGTGGCAGCACTCTCGCCTGCTGCGTTCGCTGCGCTCGCTCCACCGATAGCTCCATGTTAGAGCCCTGCCTCAGGCAGCACGGCAACACACGCAATGAACCATTTCAAACAGCAAACAACTCTGCGTGCACGCGCGATCTTTGTGAGCGGCATTCTGCAACTGCTCTTCGGCTTTATGATGCCAGCGTAGACCCCAAACAGTGAAGGGCCAAAGACCACACCAAGATTACTTGAGAACCCGTTGAAGACCATTCCCGAGATATCCCGAGGTCAGTCACCACTTCAAGACCTCTCAAAGACCACACAAGAGTGCACAGGACCACTCAAAGACCATACTCAAGACCACTCGAAGATCACTCCCAAGACCACTCGCAAGACCATGGAGGACCACCCCAAGGCCACGTTGGACCACTCCAAGACCACCCAAAGAACAGTCCAGAAGCACTCCCAGGACCATCCCAGCGTCAGCGTCACTCAGAGACACTGGAAGACCACTCCCAAGACCACTGAAAGACCACTTCCAAGCCCATTTTTGAAGACCGTACAGAAGACTCCAGGACCTCACCCACACCATTCCGGACCAGTCCAGAAGACCACTTCCGAGACCACCCAGGACCAGCACTGCAGCCAGCAGAGCTCCAGAAGCCCTCCACATACCCAAGGTACAAAACAACCTCGACTTCCGACAAACCTCGACTTCCGAGCCACCAGAGCCGGACACGACGTGCTGCCATGACTCTCCCCCCCGGCCAGAAGTGACGACAGTTCCGCATTTCGCGACCAGCACTGCCAAGAGAGTGACGACAGGTCTGCACTTCGTGACCACCACCCACCCAAAGCGACGCCAGTTCTGCGTTTTGCGCCAATCATTGGGACGCCGCGAGCGGCACTGGGCGGGAGCACGATTCCCGACCCTAAATGGGCCGACGGGACTGTGGCGCTACAATGAACGAGGCGCGCACCCGCCGCGGTGTCCAGCACGGGGCTGTAGCGAGAGCGCGATTTTGGTCCAAATCGAGTCCGGCGTCTAGGCGGGAGCCGCGGCTTTTCCCTTTACGTAGGAACCCCAGAGTGTTAGTATGTTAATGAGTGTTACCACACAGTTTGGGGATAAAAGGCATGGTGCGGACTGTCTGACACGCAAGCGCCGAGCAGTGTTGCCGCAATGCTTCAAGGTGTAGCTAATGACGCCGCATTGCAAATTAGGAAGTGTATAAGAACAATGAAGATCTTAGCTCACATGCATTGTACTTTACAAGCGCTTATGCGGAGATGGCATTAATTCCAGGCAAGCTGCGGCGAAGCCACGGTTGAGGGCAGGTTGTGAATGGCGGCACCGCTGCTGCAAAGCTCCTGCAGCATTTGCCCCACACGGCTCAAGCACGTCTCGACAACGCCAGCGCGAGCTTCACGCAGCTCCTGAAGTGCCCGCCCCACGTCGCGCAAGGTGATGCACGGACGTCCCACTGCGCCCCCCACTGGGCTGTTCAGAACGTCAAATTGCTCCTCTCGCAGGCTCATGCGACTTCAGCTTTGCTCGCCATCACCGTCTGTCCTGCACTGGCCAGCTCTCTGAAAAAGAAGTAGAAGCCCCGGGCGAATCCGTCCTGAGGTGCATGTCAAGACAAGTAGCCTTCGGTGTCGACAGTGTAAATGCCAGCCAAGGCACTGCGCCTGGGTGCCTGTGCAAGGCTACGAATGCTACGACATGTGCACCACACGCCGCCAAAGTCGCGGCAGTCGCCTCGTGATGTTGCGGAAGCGGTCGAGATCGCATCAAGGAGACAGCCATCCAACCTTGGTGCATGCGTGCGGCACCACGAGAATGCAAAATGCGTATGGTTTTATGATCTTTGGATGCAAGCGGCCGGTACAACTCGTGCATCCATGGTTCGGCCTCATCGCAGGGGCTTGCGCACATGCAGAAGGGAAGCCTTCGAGACACTGCTGCCACAAGCCTCTTCAAGACATGGGCAGGTGTGGAGATCCCGCGACCTTGCCGCCGCAACTCATGCGAAGATGAGCCAGGCACTGTAGACTGCAGACATCACTTCCGTCGTCGCTGCAACCATGCGGCTTTCCGCTGGGAAGGCCGCCAGTGCTCTCCTGAAGCAGATCATGCGCGCAGCCGCCTTGGCCGCGTTGAGGTGTAGATGGCCTGCCAAGAAATCATCTGTTCTTCAGGCCCGTCGGCTGTCTGCACGGCACCGCTGCATGTGCTACGCGACATGCGCGGCCTGCGGACCTGATTCTTGACCCACAGCCAAGCCTGAGGGTGGTGCGCGCTACAAGATACGCTTCACATGGTCAGCCATAACTATGCGCCTCTTGCGCAGCCTTGGAGCATGCG
Organism: Symbiodinium natans; assembly: GCA_905221605.1. Lineage (NCBI taxonomy): Eukaryota > Dinophyceae > Suessiales > Symbiodiniaceae > Symbiodinium > Symbiodinium natans. Next base: position 454,931 of record CAJNDS010000047.1, read on the forward strand.
TCTGCTCCTGTCCAGGTTGCAGGCAAAAGCTCCATGAGATCGGAATATCACGAGATATATGCAACATGTGAGACGTGGACTCCTGAACAAAGCAGCATGGTGTTGGATCACGATGGGCCAAGCACCAAATGCAGCCAGGTTGTGTTGGAAAATGGACGCGCAAGCGTCGTTCTAGCACTTGAATGACAGTGATTTGATTTGGCTTGCGTAGCCAATGGCTACCTTTCTACGCTACGACATGGCAGCAAAGAGCTCTCAAAAAGGCGGAAGCTGAAGCCAAGAAATGCGGACATGACAGCCAGAACTGCTTCTCTCCCCTACAGCGCTGAATTCTGCAGTTCCCACCCTTATGGTTGGTGCAATTATCCCCCAAGGGGCTTTATCGGCTTTATCTCAAACACTTCACGTCTCATCAGGACATTGCCACTTTGACTCAAAGGGGCCACCAATTCAGCGCCGTAGCTGCGTGTTTTGGTTTTCGTAGGCCAACCCTTCCCCGATTCTCGACCCTGAGCCGGAGGTTTGGGATGTCGAATTTGCCCAACCGCACACATTGCTCTTCCTTTTTTTCTGTCTTTGCCATGCCCAAACTTTGCCATGCCTATGGCTCTGGCACTAGTTCAAGCGCTGAGCCGAGCACGCACGCCATGTCATGAACACTTCTTCTTCCTTCCCCCAGATGCGCTAGCAGTGCTCCACGGTCTGGGAAAGTGCCCTTCGCGGATACGAAGGCTGCTTACCGGCCTAATTCGCCTCGGCTTCCTGCCGAGAAGCTTTTATCGTGCCAAATTTTGTGACAGACCCCCCCCCCCCCCCCATCGCTTGGAGTAGCTGCAAACCGATGCCGCGGGGGGTCCGGCCTGTCGGCGGCTCCTTACGTACGCAGATTACGTACCAACTCATACATAAACAGACAATATACACAGTATGAGTACGAGTGTAATATTTGCAACACTACTACCTCGACTCCTCAACCACTCGGACAAAAAATTGAGATTAAGAATTCAGAGGCACCTTAGACGTGAAAATCTCAAACTCTTATCCTCTGGTATGGCATTTGAAAGTTTACTAGACCCAGGTATTGTTTGTTGGTTGGCGTGCTGTGTATGCTACGCCTCTCCCCCTCTCCTTAGACCTAGGCGTCATGGACCTTTTGTAGTTGACCGTTCAGCGGTCCGGAACGTTGTCACGATCTACGAAGAGTTCGAGGACGTGTGCGCCCTGACGAAAGGGACATGCTGTTGGCCCTGCAGGCGCGCCGTCGCAGGAGCCGAAAACGTGCACAAACGTGTGCCGAGCAGCGTGGAAGACGGACGAGGTGCTGGACGACCCTCGAGCCGTCTACAGATCAAGCAGCGTCACCTGGTCTTTGGTGAGTCGACGGAGGAGAAAAAGGCGCGAGTAGACAACGAGCATTGTTTGGGGCTTCCACAGCAGAACTGGAGTCGGTTGGGCTCGGGACCCGCGGGAGCTGTATCTGTCGTACCTGCGAAAGATGCCGTCCCCCAGAAGGCGATGCCGCCCCCACCATGGTATCCGGCCGCCCCCCCCCCCCTCCCCAAACCCGAAACCTCTCCCCTAAACCTGAAACCAGCCTGAAACCTCACACCCTTAACCTAAACCGTAAACCTTCAACCCCAACCGCCAACCCCCCATTCACAGCACAGGCAGGGGAGGAAACCTTAAACCCTAAACTTATGTACACCCTAACCTTAAACCTTAAACCTTAAACCCTAAACCCTATCCCCCAAACCACACCCACACCACAGGGGGGGGGGCGCAGGGGTAGCACGGGCGGCCGGTCTCTTAAGCGGAGCCAGGTTTTTTTTGGGGTAGTTTTGTTTTGGTTTTTTGTGGGTATGTTTTTGGGTTTAGGGTCTAGGGTTTAGGGGTTAGGGTTTAGGGTATAGGGTTTAGGGTTTTTGGTTTTTTTGCCACCCGCTTAGCTGACCTCTCGGGTTTAGGGTTTGGGGTTTGGGGTTTGGGGTTTGGGGTTTGGGGTTTGGGGTTTAGAGTTTAGGGTTTAGGGTTTAGGGCTTAGGGTTTAGGGTTTAGGGTTTAGGGTTTAGAGGGTGTAGGGTGTAGGGTTTAGGGTTTAGGGTTTAGGTTTAGAAAACCAAAAAACACCCAAAAAAACTCAAAAAAAAACACCCAAAAAGAACCCCACCCCTCTTAAGCCCTCAACCCCAAATCCTAACCCCAACCCCCCAATCACACCACGGGCCTGAACCTTAGACCCTAATCCCCAAACCTTAAACACTAACCCCAAACGCCGCAACCACACCCACAGGGGGGTGGGTGCGGGGGTAGGCCCTAAACCTTAAACCCTCAACCCCCACCCCCCAACCACACCCACACCACAGAGAGGGGGCGTGGGGGTTGGGATCCAAGGGACGGGGGGGGGGATTACCATGGGGTAGGGGGGGGGGGGGGGGGTGGCAGCCGCAGACCATATATGGTCGAGGGCTGCCACACCCCTCCTCCCTTCTCGTGGGTGGCTCAACAGGAATATGGTCTATTTGGAAGATAGTATTCGGTTCTTCATCTAGGGGAAACCTCAAGGTGAGATCGCCTTCACCTCATTGCGTTTCTCACGAACAAGTTGGTTAATTCATGTAATTTTTGAAACTGGTGGCAATTCAATAATTGATATACTTTTCTTCATACTAGAGCATATTAGAGCGTCAAACAGAGCAAAAAAGGCCCTCTCTCATATATACATAAGATATGCACGCACACACACTCTGTGCATACTGATACATGGCCCGATTGTTCTGTTGATGTGCCATCTAGCCTGCCACTTGAGTGGACTACACGACATACCACTATTCAGACCATTCAAATGTCTGCTTCACTGTACAGCTGCCAGCGTTTTATTCAACATTTTGCTGAAACGCCTCCTGCTGCAAAAGCACGTCAGCACCGGCCTTTCTGCCTTTTGATCTGCGCAGTGTCAAGAGATGCTACGAGCCCATGTCGTTGTCTCAACAATGGCTACTCGCACGGCACCTTGGGCATTAGCTGGAGTGGGCTGAACTGACAGATCAAAGCCCCGGAACCCTGGGCGAGAGGGGTGCCATCGGGCGTGCTCCCGTGACTCCCGTGGCGCCGTGCGTACTCAGGGTGCTCACACTGGGACTTACACTCGCCAAGCCCATGGGCTGCATTGGCATGGGTTGCAATTGAAGCTGTGGTAGCTCCGGCTTCAAAGTGAATGAAATGCCTGGTGGTGGGGGCAGACCGCCGCGCTGCCAGGGATGTAAGGGTGCCTGTTGCGAAGGTGCTGAAGCTTGACCAAGGACTTGCGCAGGCGCTTGCGCCGCTTGCAAAGGCAAAGCTGGTGCGGTCGACCGCGGGGTCCCGGGCTGGTCCAACCAAGCCTCGGTGCAGGAAACGATCTGCAGCTTGTTCTCTCTTGGCCTCCCTCGGAAATGCAATTCTTTCTCTCTCTCACACACAACAGCCACTCACAAACGTGTGCAAACCTGCACGTGCAGCAGAATTACGTGGCGTGCTTGCAGAAAATGAAGCAAATGAAACCTCTTCAACATTATGGATAACTACGCCCCACGTGCTTTATCCGGAATCCGAAGGCAGACCTGCGACTTACGCAAACATACACTAATTCTCAGCTACAGAGCTACTGATGGCCTGTTCTTGTAATCGCCATGTCTTGGGGCGGGGGATGGAAATATATTTAATATATGCAACTTGAATCAAAAAGCAAGGGCACCATTGGGGAGAGGTCTTGGCTCGTGGCCGCGTGAATTGGAGACGGGCAGCCCTGGCAACTTTGCAACTGTGTGGCAAACGAGTGGGTCATAATTAGTTGGGCCATGCTGCGCCTGGGACACACCACTTGCCCCAAACAACGGCCTGCACAAGTGTTGTGTTAAAACCACAAAACACACCATGCAGCGCACTTGCACACGCACCAAGTCTCTTAAGACAAAGGAGTCATGTCGTCGTTACCCTACGCGCCCGTGCGGAGCTTTCTGCACTCAGACTCGCCACTGGCCTCTCTGGAAAGATGCAAGGAGACACGCTCCTGTGGCAACTCGTTGCGTGAAGATCCAGACGAAGAACATTCTTCGCGGGCGCGGCAGCCATGCGATGCATCTTGAACGCCAGCTTCTATCAGTGTCTCGTGCTAGCGTAGCTGGAAGGGGTCTCCTGCATTCCTGCATCCGCGGGGAGATGCTCCTGCACAGCGAGAAATCTACGACGACTCTTCGGGCGGCTATTGGAAGCTCTTGGACCCAGAGAACGGCCCCCAACAGCGCCTGGGCGTCAGCGGGCCCGGCGCCGGCGCCAGCACGCAAGCGGGTGCTGCAGAGAGCGCCTGCGTCCTGCCACAGTCCCCAAAAGCCATGTTGAATCTGAAGAGGTTCCCATGATGTTCGATGTGTTTCATTGAGAAGATGCGTCCATTCCACAATCTTGCCTTGGAGTGTACGCATGGAGCTCCACCGGTCTCAGGCAGGTGCACAAGCTCTCCAGTCAAAGCTAAAGGTCTCGAGATTCAGAGGGCGAAACAATTCGCACGAGAAAAACGGCGAGATTCGTTGGGGAATTCAGAACCGTTTAGAGAGGCTCTTAATCAGGTTTGATCATGTCTAATCTGTCAGGAACCTGCCTCGAAGGACTGCTTTGCAAGGCAGCCAGTGGCACCAGCCTCTGGCATCTGTCTTTGTTGTTGGGCTCTAAATGAGTTCGGGGGAACTGCTGAGGGGTGGTGTCTCTCGATACCTGCACACTTGAGCACCCTCTTCTTCAATGCACGGTGCGGAGCAGCCACTTCGGGGCGGGGCGTCTCGATCTCAACAAGAAGCACATGCCAAAGCTACAGTCGGGCTACAGGGCACCTTGAACAACCGGTCACCTCTTGGGCCCTGCACCAGAGATTCGAACCACACCATGCTGCTGAGTTCACCGTTTTCCTTGCAGCTTCATACTCGAAACAAACTGCGCCTCTGTGGCAGTGAGGGTTGTGAGAGGGACGCTGTGAGGATCCTGTCGACGCAGGCTCAGCGCGGCTGCAAAGGACCAGCACAAAGAAGCTCCGGGAGAAGAGGAGGAGAGCGCGTTGCAGAGAATGTTTTGGCGACTGACATAGGAACCAGGACACAATGTGGGAAAAGGATCCTTGGAGACAGGCTGCACAACTCGGCTTGCTCCAGAGTCCTTTCTTCATGTGTTGGTACCCACGTCCAGGAATGTTTGGCTGCTGACAGTTTACAAACGGACTTTGTCGACAGAACTCCTTGCCGGAACTCCACCTCCTTGAGGCATGGCAGCAAAGATCCTGATGCTAATAGGCTTGTAGATTTCACAAGCTGTCGCAATCACTTGTATACCAGATTGGGGCCTGGGAGAAGCACTCTGCACGGGGACCACGTGCTCCGGGCTCCTCCCAATGTTCACAGCTGCGCAGCACCCCCCTTCGCCCGTGACCTGTGACACAAGTTGTGGCCCAACTGCCGTCCTCGCAGGCGTCGATGCCTGCAAGTCCGTCTGGCCAACCCTGCCAGACCAATTCACAACTACGCTTGCGACAAACACACCGAGAGATCAGGACGTGGGTTTACAGTAACATGATTGGAAAGTTGGAAACATGCTGTATCACAAAACATAGCAAGCCTTTCTCCTCGTACGAAATGGGAAAGCGCCTACCAGACCTACAAGAAAGGAGACCACGGCAGACCAAGATCTCTGCCACATGTTTCATATGTTGGGAAAGTTCGTTGATCATGCATCGCAGCAGAGCCGAAAGCACCGTGCCAACCCCTTCTCCCACTCCAAAACCCTTCGCCAGGCAAATTCGCTAAGCTGAGCCCTAATTTGCCTCTCTGGGAGCCCTTCAGAAGAAACGCGTGCCAGCATGTGTATCACTAGCCCAACTTCCGGCGGCCAAACACCACGGCGTGCTTTTGGCCTGGAGATGATCTTCGGCTGTGCATGTGTTGAGCTGGATATGTAGGACCTTCAAGAAGGGATGTCGTGTCCAAGGCCTCCGAAAATCCTCCGAATGCCCGCTGGCGGCTGAGACCCCGGCACCTCCCTGACTTCGGGGCTTTGTGCGTTGAGAAGCTTTGCGACTCCATTGCCGTTGGGGGCATTGGCAGCATAAATGGCGTCTGCTTTGCACGGGTTTCCTGACCAGCTTGAGCAGTGACACAAGCAGTGACACAAGCAAGCGCAGGGCTTTTAGGAGCAGGGCTCACCTGCAACTTCTTGCCAAGTCTGTCGAAAGCGAGGCTGCCCAGCACCAAACTGCTTCCAGGACCTTGCACGAGCATGCCCGATGAAAGCCGCTGTAGCATGCCTAAAAGCTCAGTGCGGAACTGCTCCACGTCTGCGTCGAGCTGGCGGAGCTCATCTACCTCAGCTACGTCCCGGACGTGCCCTGAATCCTGCTTCTTGATGTTTCGCTCGAGCTATGTGCAAGTTTAGGACTAGGGCTCAGGGATGTTTCGGAGATGTACATTCTATATATATATATATCTATAATAAGCATAATATGTATATGTATATGTATATATATATATATGAATATATGTATATGCGTACAATTTTACGTGTCCATTGTCACGGTGTCACAGCAACGGGTCCATGACCAGCAACTCAACACCTGGGTCGCATGCCGCACGTGCTTTCAGCTCCGGACCTCGCGAGATGCGCTGTGATCTTCGCAGATGTGAGAAAAAAAAGCGGTTAAGACGGCAGAAATTACAGATGCATTGGGCTTTGGATCTTCTTCTGTGGTGCGGCGCCCATCTCTTCCAAGTCGTAGATGAAGAGCTTGGGGTACAGCTTCTGAAGGGCTCGGCCTTGAACGGGAAGACTTGAAGACTTGAGTCACTTGTATTCTTCGGTGCACCTGAGGACTTTGGGCCGAGAGGCTGAAGTCGGCACTGCTTGTTAAGAGCCCATCCTGAACCAGGGATGGCACCCGTAAGATATGCAAGCTGCCAAATGCACAGCTGTACTGAGCAAGCCATGGCACACCCTTTGTTGAAAAATCTTGGGCCCCCTGTGTGGGCGGTGCGCGCCTCGTCGTAGATAGCCTGTCGCCTGAGCTTGCTGGAAAGTGTCAAGAATGCAGGCCGGCGCCCCCCCGCCCCCCCACATACTTTACGCGCTGTGGCTGAATTGTCATATCGAATCGCCGCACGCCACATAAGGCCACAGCTCAAGTGGAACGCCGAAGTAGCGCGCCACATTGTCGCCTCTGAGGCAAGGAACGGCTGCTCACCCCGAAAGCTGGGAGCTCTGCGTTTGCCAGTAAGACAACGGCGCAAAGTTCCGGCAAATTCGGGTGACCGGATGAAGTCGCCCATTTCGCCCACATCGAACCTGCAGCAACATGAGGATGAGACACGCAAACCAACCAACACACACACACACACACACACACACACACACACAATTGAACTAAGACACAACCCCGCACCGTCTCGCTGTCTTAGAGCGCGACCAGTCATGCAGGAGTCCCCGTACCTCGACCTCAGGATGCTTCGGTCTGTAACGCCGGATGCGTGCTTCGCATGTGCCTGTACCTTGCGCAGATCTGTAGGATACAAGTTCCTCCGGTACTGAACCGCCCGGACTTGCCCCAAGGCAGGGACGCGCAGCATCCGGCTGGACACTGGCGGAGGGGGTCCCGGGGAAGGCACCTTCAGCACGACGAGAGTGCCACTTTTCAAGCGCTTTTTTCTGGAAGTCTCTGTCTCTCTCGACGCCTTCCTATGATCGATACGGAATGGCCCGGCGCAAGTGTGGCAGGCTAGAGCGTTGAACCCCTGCATCCTTCCCACCCAAATCACCATCATGTTCCTTACAGCGCTGAGAAACTTCGAGGGGCCCTCTGGCTGCAAACTAGCGGACGAATTTCCATTCTGTCCCCCCCTTTTCACCTCTCTCGGAGAAGCATCTTTCTGTTGTAGAAGTCTGTGACTAGCAGGGTCTTTGGAGACCTCCTTGCAGATGAGCGGCTTGTTAGAAAACGGCTGCCCGGCTGCATTACAAACTTTTAGGTGACAATAAGATGCCCAGAGCTTGTTCTGGTTCAACGTGACAACAAGCCGTGCGGGCCGCCACATCTCACCATGAACTTTGGAGTTGCAGCCTTATGCGAAACCACACCTTCTCCATCTCGGCATCTGCCACCAAGTCCGCCAGACCACCACCGGTGCCTCCGAAGAAAAGAAGAAAATGCAGACTGGCTCCGACTTAGCTGTGACTTAGCTGTGACTTAGCTGCGGCGATCGACTCATCAAGCTTGGGCGACGAGCCGCGGCTGGCCACTCGCACAGTTCCGGGTGCTGATCCTGCAAAGGAGTAGGCGGTGCTTGCATTCCAAACGTGGAACTACTAGTAGGATTCGCCACTTCTCAGCCTGCTGTGAGGGTCTGCACCTCAGAACACGCGGAACGCATCGGAACAGCGCAAAGTCCGCAGAACTCTGCGGAAGTTTGTGCAGGGTGGCAGACTTCGGGCATCACCACCGCGGCCATTCTGCCATTTCAAGGCGGTGCTGGCCCGGCATGTAGCCCTTTGTGGGAACTTAAGGCTTGTAGCCTTTGCTTCTGCTCTTACGTAGCTCCCTTAGCTACACAAGTGACGTTCTTGCATCTCGATGCTCAGTACGCCAGGAGGCTTCTAGGATGCGTCTGAGTCTTCTGTGCCTTGTACTGTGTTCGCAAGCAGGGAACCAAAGATGAGCACATACGTGCGCGCATGAATGTCTTTTTTGGTGAAGGTGAAGGCGTCGAGTCGAGTGTTGGGGGGGGGGAGAGGGTCTTAAGGCCCTTGGGCAGGGTTTGGGCCAGGGTTTCGGGACCCAAAGCCCAAACCCTGCTCCAATAACCCTCAAACGGGTGCCTTTATGGGCCCCGTACAAACCGTCCTTTTGTAGTCTATGTTCTGCGGTTGCGTGCGCGCGCGCTTTTAGGGCGCCCCCGCTAAAATCGTCCTTGTGTGGTACAAAAGTAGTACTACTACGTGCCTGCGCGGTTGTGCGCACACGCGCGCGCGCGCGTGCGCTCTTAGCCCCCCCCCTCCCCGTTAAATCGTAGTACAAATGTAGTACCATGTGGACCGAATTCCGCACGCTCGAATCCTCGCAAATATCCGCTCGAAACCTCGCAAATATCGCAGGGACTGATTCCGCACGCTCGAAAACCGCGCAAACATCGCAGGGACCGAATTCCGCACGCACGACAACCTAGCAAATGTCCTGGGGACCGAATTCGCCCGAATTCCGCACACTCGAAAACCTCGCAAATATCGTGGGGACCGAATTCCGCACGCTCGGAAACCTCGCAAATATCGTGGGCACCGAATTGCGGTCTCAAGAACCACGCTCGAAAATAGATATCGCGGGGACCCAATTCCGCATGCTGGAAAGCCTCACAAATATCGTGGGAACAACTTCCGCATGCTCGAAAACCTCGCAAATATGGTGGGAATGGAAATCCGCACGCATGAAAACCGCGCATGTAACTGTGGTGGGAATCGAATTGAGACATTGCGCGCCCAAAACGCAAACCCTCAACAAGACCATTCAGGAAACAATGAGAAGAAACGATCAGAAACCCAAAGAAAGCGCCAAAGCTAACGCCAGCACCCAGGTGCAGCGATTCGGACACTGAATGCCAAAACAGCGATTCCCAACGACCATGGGCTAGCAATCAGCCAACACGACCAGAATAGAAGCAGAGCGCTAAACAAACTTAGAACTTAGGTGTAGGGGTTAAGATGTTGCGCACCCAAGGCCACGTAAAAATAGAGTCCGGGGGACTGTGCGCGTGCACTTTTTTTGTGTTTTTACTCTCTCGTACTTGATAACTATCGTTCAATCTTCAGGTGATGATCTCTCTCATCTTAATTATGAAATTGCCTTTTCATTATTTGTGCGAGAACATGCTATGCATGAAGTGCTACTACGCTTCATGCCAGGCCTACATGGAAACAGCTTTTCAGATTAAGTGAGTATCCCAGTGTGTTGGGCTATGGCAAGATATCCGGGTGAGTCTATACCTGGCTGAGTTCGTGAACTAGGAGGACAAGACGGAGAACTCACTTCGATGAGGCTGTTGGTCGAGTAACAGGTCAAAAACTCAAAGGACCAGAGACACGACCCATCAAGTGCGATCGTCGGAACGGTGTCGGTCCCCCTCCCAACGACCTACCCTTGCTTCAGCTTTTCTTAGTATCGTCAGAACAACGAATCCTAAAATCGCATATTTGAGCACCGGGAAATGAAGGACAGCTATTGGGACAATGGGGACACCCGCCTCACAGGCTCCGATAAGCCAGCATTGGGCTACTCCATGTTTTGAATCTTGACAAGACAATGCTGGCTTTGTAGTTTGTATGTGTTAATTTATTTTGGCAACTTGTTCTTTCGAATGGCAAAGAATGTTGTTTTATTGGATAAATTGTAGTTTCGCAAGGCAAAGTATTAATCAAATGCCATACGGGAAGTCCGCTGAAGTACTTTGTTTTTTATGCATGAATGTACATTATACAAAGCATTCGCCCTATGCGAGTTTAACTACTGCAGCACTTAGTATATAGCTGAATATTGACTAAATGAATTCAACTTAGAAGGTTGTTTTTTGTACAACTCAAGTACGCACTAGACACCTTGAGTTTCATAATAATGAAACCAATGCAGTGAAGTACTAGTTAAAGACTACTGATGCGCGATGCCTGAAAAGAGACAGGCTTTAAAATACACAATTCTCATAGTAAAGTAGTTGTTGCCTCACAAAGGTCATAGCACAAGTAAATTCACAAACGCAAAAAACATCCCGAAATGCAAGCTTTTCAGGAGAACCTCTGGTGAAGTTTGGATTTGAGGGTTTTAAAGTCTCTCTAAATAAGTAAAGCAACTGTTTAAGCAAATAACTCTAGTCAACAAACCTGTTTCCAGACAAATATTGCTTCTACTAGGCAAAATATTGCTCAACCATGCAGTACTCATTACATGTTGATTCGACCAATCTAGCAGTCAGTGAATATTCAATTATTGGGTGAGTACAAGATTTACTAAATATACACAGAATATGACATAATGCTCAGTAAATGGTACTTGACTACAGAAAACTAATTCAATTACGTACTAATGAAATACCATTTATATACTATTCGCTTTGACAAGTACAATTTACATAGAAAAGCCTTGAAAAGCACAAATTCCTAAGAACCATACCATCCACCCAGTAAAGGCTACAGTACTGAGCATGGGAATGCGGGGTTTGGGGGCAGAATGCTCAAACGCTTTTTACATGCTACTTGAATATGAAACTAAATTATTCATGTACCCATTAAATACAGTACTCTTTAAGTGTACGATGCACAGAAAAGTACAATTTGCAAAGAGAAGCGTAGAAAAGCACAATTTTCTTAGAGAGAAGGGGGGCTCAGGCAGTACGGAAAAGCACAAAAAAGCCACAAACGCACAAAAACACACAAAAAGCTAAAATTAGCAAAAAGAACATGAAAGCCAAACAAATATATTTCAGGATTCTCCACAATATTCTCACGGAAAACCTAGAAACGACAATATTTCAGGACTTTCCACCAAATCTGTACGGAAAACCAAAAAAACCAAAAAAAACAAAAAAAACAAAAAAACCAATTTTCAGGGACTCTTCGAAATTAGGCCATCTGCTGGAAGAGTCCTGAAATATTGGTTTTTTTGGTTCTTTTGGTTTTTTTGGTTTTTTTGGTCTTTTGGTTTTTTGGGTTTTTTGATTTTCCGTACGGATTTTCCGTACGGTTTTGGTGGAGAGTCATGAAATACTGTTCTTCTTTAGTTTTTTTGTTATCCGTGGGACTGGAGAGTCTAGAAATATTGTTGTTACTTGGGTTTTTTTGGTTCTTCAACAGCGACAAAAGGCAGAGAAAGTGCACGCCCACAGTCCCCCGTTTTGTAAAAATAACCCGAATACTCGGCAACACATTTCAGAACTGAGACTTTGTGTGGGATTCGGGCGTGATGTTGCCCAGAATGACACAAACCAGGGATAGGGAGCTCGATTTGAGGGTCCACGAGCTGCATTTGTGGACAAGTTGCTCAAACTCCCGAGTGGGAAGGCTACCAGGAACAGTGACAAGTCAAGCGAGAGGCAAGGCTGTTGAAGGCGAGTTAAGCTCAACGCAATCCCAAGAAGCTACGGAATTACAAAGGCATTGTAAAATCTTGACAAAGCACATGCCGAACGCCAAAGGAATGCAACTGCTTGCGAAGACGCTCGGCAACGGACCAGGGCATGTTTTGGCTGCCGACAAGGTAGCGACTTGATGCACACCATTGCAGCACGTCTATTGTCGTTGATGGCTTCCCAAAAGTAGCAGCAACAACGTAATCTGCAAACATATCCGGAAATGTTCCGGCATCTGCGACGGTACGGTTCATCGCGAAGCTTCGCTCGCCGATTGGCGGAAAAGCATAATGCACAAGTATGCGGCAATTCCGAAGTGCACAAACCTGAGCGACAGGAAAAAGCCAGCAGCTAGAAGACAAACGCCGCTTCCACATTGTGGTCTAAGGGCAGCGCTCGACCAGAACCCCAGCCATGTCTGGCATCTGCCCGCTCCAGACGTCCCCGACATCCTCCAAAGCCCCAACACACTTTTGGGGTCCAGGGCCCATGAAATTCGGTCGCCAGAATCGCTAAAACCCGAATTGAAGAGCAACTTTGGCGGCCAGCAGTGGCCTTCCATATCTGGCAGCTGAGGCAGTAGAAAACCTGCCATTTGTCCATGGAGTCCCCGAGGCTTTTAAGAGTCGAATGCCGAGGCGCCGCAACTCCGAGTGACACGGGCGCAGAGACTTCGCCGAATCCAGCCAGCGACACGACGAGCATGAGCAGCCCGATCACGGCCAAGAAGACGTGCCACAGGCAACGGAAGATGACACTCTCCTGGACATGTATTCTGGACATCGCTGCGAACGGGAAAGGAATAGCGGCATGTGCTAGCAGCGAGCCATGTCCAGAATGCATGGGATGCCGTGCAAGAGCCGGTTCTGACCTTTGTCGTAAACAGTCCTTGTCCGACAGCCGGGGATCCAGGAGGAGCCGCGCGGGCCACATCGTCCACGTCACTCGCAGCCTGCTCATCTTGCGGTGTACTGCGGCTTATCACAGCAGCAAGTACTGGTGTGCCTTGGTGTGTCGCAGGTAAGAAGCTGAACGCGGATGGATAAAAAAGTGGATGCAAGATGAGTGTCAGTATGAAGGGCCTGTAGACACATCCGACATTCCAGGCCTTGCATCTTCCTGTAGGCGCTGTTTGTCAGCTGCAGCCTTGGGGAGCAACGCTTGGGCGAGGGCCTCCCTAGCTTCGCATGCCATCGCACGTCGCACCATTTGTCGCGCCCTTCCAGGGGCCAGGCTCGCAGCTGCAAGCGGCTTGTCCGGGCGACCGTGGCAGGTGCGTCCGTCGCTGTTGTATCCTTAATACCATCTCTTAGTATCATCCTGTCCCGCACGCGTTGGTCTGAGGCCACAGCAGCCAGCTCTTGGAATGCGTCCCCGATCGTGGCGCCATCACCCTGATGACAAAGCAAACCACACGCAGAACATTGCATAACCTGACCCGCCCTGCCCGCCTTGAGCTGCAAACCCTTCTGCACACGCGCGGCCACGTCACTCTCGCGCATGAACCGGACCTGTCACCCAAATCCATGTGCCCAGAACAGAACAATATGTTTGAACAGAAGAAGAAGCGGAAGCGTGCCCATGCGGGCCCTCTTCAAGGCCGTCCGTGAAGCTTCGAAGTCATCCTGAGACTATGGGGGGTAGTCAGAGGGTAGTGATTGGCCGTGGTGCTGGTCACATCTCCAGTCTGCCTCGAAGAACTTGCTCAGAGGCAGCAGCAAGGCCTTCTGAACAGGTGCTTCTTGCTCAGGAGTTCCGAGAAGTGCTGTACATCGCAGCACGAAAGCAGGTAGAGGCAAAGTGCTGTCAAGTGCTGCCACAACCCTCTGCCACAACCCTATAAAGGATGCTACGGAAAGCAACAAAGGAACTCGTGCTTCTTGCCCTGAGAAATAGTACTATCCGTAGGCCGATAGGCGATTCGGATTGGCCCATTCTCCGACTGTCCGCACTTTTCGGCACATACCACGAATATACCCCCTGCACTGCCGTGGGACAAGGCCCCAAGGCCTTCGAGGCCGTTAACGGCGAAGTTGTTGTTGGACCAGTGTTGGGTCTACGTTGACGCTGTATTGCATCTACACCCGCCACTTGCACTTTCGAGCGAGGCGGCAGGCGTAGCACGAGACGTTAAGAAACACTGAGCGCTCAAGCCACGGCTGCCTCCGTGTCATACGAGGTGAAGAGGAACAACAAGAAGACAATCGCTGGCACAAAGTAAAACACGGCCACCTCCAAAGCTGGGATGTAGAGAGCAACGTGGAGACTGAGTCCTGCAAGTGCCCTGTGACGCCTGGTGCGCTTCGTGCAGCACGTTGGCAGCCATCAATTTCCTTTGCTATCACTTCATGCAGGCTCTGCAGGCATGGCAGGCATTGTAGATTGTATGCAGCAGTTGATTTTGGCGCTCATACATCGTGCATTCTGTATCTGTCTTGCTCTCATGTATTCGCACGTTCCGTGAGACAAGCTGCTGAGCACTGCTAGCCAGATCGCCCAACTTCACCAAATGGAAAGCTTCACGGTGCGCCTCGCCGCGTCTGCGTTGTCACTTGGCAGTCATGACAATCATTGACTCATGACCCTGGCCGCCCACCAACCAGATGTTGATGATGAAGTGCGGGAAAGCATTCGCAAAACACCAGAGCAGCAAGCGGAAGAGCGAATCCTCAGAACTCAGTACGGCCCTGTGTGCTGGGATGCCAAAACGATGCTTTCAACGGACCATGCCTGGGAGGGCAAGAGGGGCTCGAAGCTGATGAGCAAGTCGTGTTTCAGGAGCTGGTAGTAGATGCGGTGGTTCAACACCATCCGCGTCCTTAGGTGAGGAATGGTCGGCCTGCGATCATGTAAAACACAATGGGCTGAGGTGCTCAATCTCCTTCCTAAAGTCTCAGGAGGTCACGCCACCATCAGGGACACAGCCATGGCCAGCAGCGGAAAGCAGCGGACGTAGGCCTGCAGTGACTGCAGAGACTCCACGCCCGTCTCTCGCAGCAGATGCGAAGGATCCTTGAAAAAGCACATCCCGGCCTTTGTGTACTCGCAGAAGATGGACGAGTACCACCCGCACCTTCTCGCAGCACGGAATCACACGTTCAGCTTCGAGGGATGTGAATGCCAAGGCCCAACGGTGCAGAGGCTCTGCGTGTGCTAACGCTTATGCGCTTAGACTCGCCCTGCTAGAGGCCCAGACCTCAGCGGGTCGCAGCTCATCAGGTTGTCATGAGAGCGTGGCCCTAGCACCTGAGCAAGCCCTAACCACAGCGGAAGCCATCAACGGAAAGAAACACCATATGAATCTCCAAGACGGTTCAGACTCAAGATGATCAAGATGGCATAGATGGAAGACGGATGGAAGCTCAAACGGCGCCTGCACCAGGATGAACACCAGCGCAAAGAGCTGGCGACCTCGTGCTCCAGATGTGGCACAAGCTCGCCGGGGCAAACCCTCCAATCTCCTCTCAGCTCTGGGCCCACAGACACGCCAGCCTCCACGAAGAGGTCCCATGGCTCCCTGGAACAAAGCTGAAAGGCCATTCTGCACCACGAAGTGAAACGGACGGGCGGCGCGAAAGACGGGGCGTGTCTCCACGGGTTGCTGAAGTCTGCGCTAGCCAGGAGATGGGTTGAGGTATCCCCTCAAAAAAAACCCCGAAGAACTAACAACGCAGGGCGTGAGGAATCCATTCCTCAGGCTGCGACCCTCGCGTTTCCCACGTCGGGTGTGACTTCACGGCACCATAGCCACGACTGGAGACGCCCTCTGCCTCGCGGTTGGGCACCTCAACAGTTCTGAACTTCGGACGGGCCGCAGGCCGCAGGCCCTCACCACGCCCTGGGTTTCAGCATTCTCTGAGCCACAGCGCCCCAAGCCATGCTAAGTCCCGCACTGCCAAGGCCCGCTCCTGTATCGCATTTCAACAGCTACTCACAATGGAGGTCATTGCCCATCACCCCTGCTGAAGATTCTGAAGCAACCCCTCCCATCGTTCAACTGCAGCACTGCAGATGAGGTCTGTGGACAACCGCATCTCTAGCGCTACGTTTGCGCGGGCCCCTTGAAAAGTCGTAACGCTTGTGGAAAGGCAGGAAAAAGAAAAGAATGTACTAAGCCTGAGCAACGAAGAAGAAGAAGCACAAACAAAATAGCCTCATGGGACTGAAATGGGTTGAAGACCCGACGAGAAGTTCACACTCTTCTCGGCTACTCGATCCCGCCTCCGCGGCCAGTCGGAAGCGGTAGGGCGGCTGCATTTGGGTCGGGGCCGAAAGAATCGGCTGCAAGGGAACATGACGAGATTTCATGACAGCTTGGCACTGGGATGCTACACAGCGCCGAGCGGCTGTCGTTTCCGCACGGCTTAAGTCAAATGGCAGATGCAAACTTTTTTGGCCCCCCCTTCGCCCTTCGCCTGCAATGTGTCGGAGCAGTCGGCCCCAACTCCAGATCATCAACATGCACTCAACTCTCAACATGCATCAACCACATCATCTCCAAAGATATGGCGGCAAAGCTCCTGACGGCCGAGCTGCAGCGACCGAAATGCTGCCCTCTTAAGAGGGTACAAAGCAAAGCAGCAAGGCACCTACTTACCATAAGAATGCTACTTTCAACCTGATCCCTTTGGCCTCCTCGGCCTGTCGTGCTAGAAAGATCCACGAGGCGCTGGAGGCACCTGCCACTACTGGAGACATCGCATGCTACGGTTGCCACAACCTGCCCAAGCGGATCAACCGTGCCTTCTGTATCGAATTCAACTTGGCCAACTTCATCTCTGTCTTCGATCATTGCAACGGCCCCGGTCACAGGGCATGTAGTCTCCGTCTCAGCGATGCCAGCCATGCCATTTGTCGAGGCCGGCTCAACCTGGATATCCTCGAGACCCTTGCTCTCGCATCTTGTTGCTTTTATCGCCCCGGTGGTGGTCGTCGCTGCCTTTGGCAGCGCCGGCGCATGTGGCGGCGCTTCGGGCAGGCTGTCCACGAGCGCTTGCGGCCGGCACAAGTTTCCCGGGCAAGCGATCACGGAGGTCGCAGCAGCCACAGCTCTTCCACCTCACGCAGATACCAGCAAGCACCAAGCAGAAGCATGCACACAATGCAAGTGCGGTACGTGCTGCCAGTGAAAATTTCAAGTCTGCAGAACAAGGAGCTCAAAGCCCCTGTCTCGAAGAGAAAGCGAGATGGCTCGGCGGCCTCGAAACATGGGCCACCGCGTGCCACAAGTCTGCAAGCTTTAGGTCATCGGGTAATCGGGCAACTGAGGGACATCAAGGCAAAAAGCACGACACCAGGCCCAAAACACGGTCGAAAAAAAGCGAGCAACTCAACAGCAACTCTTCCGCCATGCACAAGTGGCGTTTTCTCCCGCACCTGTCCGGAGTCATGACGCAGCGAGAAAGACAGCACCTCGACACGGCCAAGGCGCATGCAGCCACATCCGGAGTTTTCTGGGGTGCAGGTGCTGTAACTGTAGGTGTTCGAACGCACGGACCTGAATCGCATCCCTGAGCTATCAGAAACTGAAATCACTGAGATCAGAATCCGAGATGCAAGGTGGTCCCTGGCGCGCGTCATCGCGACGTAGAAGAGCCTAGGTCAACTAGCTCATACTAGGTCATTGTAGTGGGCGGCAGCCGATCGTGCACTCTGACTGACTGCCTAGACGTTCGTTTCAAGGTTGAAGCGAGCAATCACTTGCACTTGGCGGTTTCTCCTCTTCGGCAAGGCCGGCAGTTTCAGTTCTGAGTCCATCACGCGCTGCTGCTTTGAACTCCCCTCTAAGGCCCATATGCACAGCTGTACACAAGTCGAGTGTATACAGGTGATCACCGTGTGATCACGCGTGATCACACGTGCAACCGGAAAAGGTGGCTGCCGCCACGCCGCTTGATTGGTCCTAGCTTGTGGGCTGGCAGACATTCCCACAGGTGTCACTACTTTCCAGGAGCCCAGCACACAGCCTCTTCTAAGTTCTCATATATGATGTAAAATTAGCTGTTTCGTTTTTTGCTCCATCTTTTTGCTGTCGGCCTGGCACCCTCGTCATTCCTGGCCAGTGAGGCGCCTCCAGATGGAGCCCTCTGTGACACTCACGTCGCCATCCTCTCCAACGACTTGCTGCGACTTTCCGGAGATTTGTCGGGATAAGTGCGGTATCGACTACCTCTCGCACTTTACACCTCTAGACAGCCCCCCGGTCCTTCAGTAGCTTCTCCGTCTGCTTCCGATCTGGAATCAGCCAGGGCAGGAGCCTCGGGCATGTCACAGGACACCGAACAAGCCATTTTTTCGCACAAGTGAGAAAAACAAAGACTCTCTCCCCGTACGGGGCGGAAGACTCTGAGGCGGCTGACAGGAGCACCAGTGCTGGAAGCACCGAGGAGATGGCGGAGGCGACCCAGAGGTTCCTTGTCTTTGACACTTCTGGAGAACGAAAAGTGGCTCCAGCATATGGGTGTCTGTCCGGCATATGGGTGTCTTGCTTAGATTAGAGGCCCTCAAAACACAGAGAGGACACACACACACACACCTCCACCTCTACACACATACACACAACTACCTCTCGAACAGTGAGAGAAAAAGCCCTTCCGAAAGCAAAGGGAAGAAAGGAGAGGGAGAGGGAGAGAGAGAGAGAGAGGGAGAGCGCAAGAGAGAGGCCGAGTTCATGCCACGGCTCTTGAACTGAGCCGACTCCATCTTGGCGCCCGACGGCTGCACCTGTCTTACAAGGCGCCACTAGGCGGCCAATAGCCGCTCGCAGCCGCACTGAAAGGGGGGGGGGGGGCAAAAGAAGTGACGGATCGGGATTCCGGGATTCCGGGATTCCGGGATTCCGGGATTCCGGGATTCCGGGATTCCGGGATTCCGGGATTCCGGGATTGCGGAACCCACCTCCAGCCACTCCAACATAAATGCGCCGGTCGAGGAGGCGATGGTGCCTGCAAGAGACCGAGGGACTTCACACGGCTGTCGAGAGAGGTCCTTCCATCGAACCTCCCAAGTTGTGGCAGCCCGCCAGGAGGGCATACATCGTGGCCTGAACAGAGGCACGGCAAAGCTGGGTTCTACAGTAGAGAACTAGCTCAAAACTCATCTCGAGGTTCCGTGCAGAGTGGTGCCTCCAGGCCGGGAGGGCAAAGCTGGGACAAGATGACAACGCCTGGCCTCGGGTGCAAACGTGCGCAGAAAACTGCTGGGTATCCAGGTGAGGGGACGCTTTGGAGTCCGAGCAGCATCCACTGCCATTGGCTTAAGATGGTGGCAAAGACGCTGCTGCCCAGGATGAAGGCATGATCTGGAATGCCTTCCGAGAAAGAGAGAGGGAGAGAGAGAGAGAGAGAGAGCGAGAGAGAGAGAGAGAGAGAGCGAGAGAGAGAGAGAGAGCGAGAGAGAGAGAGAAGACACAGCGAGCGAGAGAGAGTGAGAAAGAGAGAGAGAGAGAGGGAGAACGAGAGAGAAACAGAGAGAGAGAGAGAGAAAGACAGAGAAAGAGGGAGAGGGAGCGAGGGAGGGAGAAGGAGGGGGGAAGGAGGGAGGACGAGGGAGCCATCTTTGGGGGCCCCGAACGTAACTTTCGGGTCTAGGCCCAATGGTTCTGGAAGCAGATCTGTACATGAGTACGTGACTCGTAGAACCACGTAAGGAACCACGTAGAGAACCATGGAGAACTCTTCTAATCATCTTGCTGCAGAAGAGGTGCCAATCCGTGTGTTGAGGCGCAGGAAGAAAACCACATCGGTGACACTCAGGAAGCAGAGCGCCAGGTTGCTGACGAGAAGAAGGTGGCGGAAGCTCCAATCGCTGGCATATCGCCTGAGCATCGCGGCCCTTCTGCAAGCTCATGCCTTACTGGCGACTAATTGCAAGGCTGCTCTAGGCATGCAGGTGGCTGGTAGGTGTAGATGCCCAGCAGGGAGAAGACCGAGCCCGTGACACCCAGAACCGTGGTGTAGAAGACCTGATGAGAGCTTTCGGATTTTAATTCTCACAGTCACTTTTCAAAACATCACTCTTGAATCAGCCCGCCGGTGGCCTTGGAGAAGTGGGGCCCCTCAGGGTACTGCTCGTACGTGTCCGTGTAGAAGTAAAAGGATGCACCGCCCACCGAGAAGTTCACGGCGGTCTGTAAGCAGAAGAAAGCGTTGACCTTGGCGATCTCCGGCCGAAGGAGGATGCTGAACGCGGTGATGATGACCACCTCTTGCTGCATTACACTGCCGCTACCCTCGATGAATTAAAGAAGCTTGCTTCAGGGTTGCTTGGGTGGGTTGGGCGAATGCCTGAATGAGGGAGCCGGCTTCATAGCATCTTCAACACAAGTCTAGCAGTGGCAAGTACCTGCAGCAACTAGCTGTGGGGCCCCACCCTCACCCTGAGCACGGCACGGCGACCAGCACCGAGGCAATGGCATTGACTCGGACATTCTGCAGCGTGGTGCCGACGATTGTCAAAGCCAGCGTCGCGGCCATCATCAAAAGGCACAGCGCGCAGGCCTCCCTCTGCTTGAAGATGCTGGCGCGCATGGCCCGGATGTCCTCCAAGGTCAGCTTGCGCTCCTGGAGGTAGCCCTTCATCAGGGGCACCACAATGATGCTGGAGGGCACCAAGACCACCAAGAAAGGGAGCTTCGGCCCAAAGTGGGACATGATGGGACCAACCATAAGCATGGCCACAAGCCCTCCGCATTGCAGGCCAAACCACACGTAGGACATCAGGGCTGGGCCTTCCTTGGGTTTGGTCTGCATCTTCTCCGCATATTTGGCCTCTGTCAGCAAATCCGTGGTAGAGAGCTGCAGCTGGATCAGGAAAAGGCAGAAGACGAGGCTCGTGATTGTCAGCTGGCTTTGCGGCACTGAGCCAATGCAGGCCGTGGCTGCAGATCCCAGGACAGCCACCAGAAGAATATAGGGAGCTTTGTTGTAGCCCATGATCGGCATGGTGTCGCTCAGCAAGCCAATCATGGGCTTCATGGCCCAAGGAAGGTGCGTTACTCCTCGATAGACTTGCATCTGTGGGCCGGCCACTTTGTATCCACCGTAGAGGAAGTTGATGCAGGGATTTGTGAACTCGTTCACGAAACCCTTCATCAGGTGCTGGGAGACAAACAGCATCACCAGCAGCTCGTAGCCGAAGTTAGACTCCAACTTCTCGATGTACGGCCCCAGGCCAAATCCATCGCGAACAGAGGCACTCAGCGAGTTGCTGGGCTTCTGGGGCTTCTGGAGCTTCTCCTGACTTAGCAATGGCGCCTCCTCGTCCTCCTCATCTTCCTCAGGGCTGTTTGGGCTGTTTGGGAAGGGCTCGTTGGACGAGCCCGCCTTGCTGCCGCGCTTCATGGCTATGGCCCATATGGCATCTCATGAAATGGGGAGGGCTTGGCTTGGGCCATCCCTTCGGGCGGCAAACCGGCACAAGCTGTCCACCTGTGTGAACACACGCATTTCAGCAGGACCGAATCACAGCTCACGGCCGGCGCTCCTCTTCGCAGTCTTCGAGGCCCGCTTGTCTTGGCGTGGCCCGAGTTACCAGATGTTAACGGACACGAGCATCATCGAACAGGTCTGAGGACGTCTGAGGATGTCTGAGGCCTGCGCAGTGGCATGACCATCTCGTTGCACTGCAGAACGAAGACAGAGTTCCACTCGAGTCCTTCGCAGGATGGCGCCCGGAACGAGCGCCGGACTAGGCCATGGCCACATGACAAGCCGTCCTTTGGCTTGATGAATGGTGCTCACCTTGGCTTTACGTGTGTACCTTGCAGACCACTGGCACGTGACGCCTGTGCTGATTAATGCCCTCACTGAGCAGGAAGCGAAAACGCTGGCGGACTCCGATGAAGACCCAGCCAGACCTGGCCCATGGATGCACGGAAGCGGAGGGCACGACTCTCCACGATTCGCGAAAAAATGAAGAAAACCATTCTGACGAATCATCGCTGCACTCTGGGCCTGCACCCAATGCCGCATGCTGGAGAAACTGAAGCACACAAGCAGCGCCCAGTGGCGCCTCCTCAGGGGCGGAAGATGGAGGAAGGAGGCTTGGCTCACAGGGTTCGTAGGTTTGCAAAGGCAGGGTCATATGCCGGTGGCTGTCTGCAGGTTTCTACGCTGGGGACATGAGGACCCCGCAGCACACAGCGTGAACTTCTCTGCGGACGCAAGCATCTGCTGTAGGGAAGCCTGACACGTTCGGAACACGCGCACCCGAAACGCACTTCCCCCGCAAATGAAGGCGCATGTGACGCGAATGCAATGGGCTGCACAACTACATCATTGTACAACGATGTGCGGTCTCTGCTCCCCCATGCACCCCCCGCCCCACCCCCCGATCCCGCAACCGAACCCATGCCAGACCGCAGGACCAACAAGACCAAGGCGAGAGTTGAGCTGTGGGGTAAGTTGAAACAAAGCGGAATCTCGGCCTGCCCCGCCTGGTCCCCGCCTCGGCACAGAGGCTTCACTTCGGCGCAACGGTGCCAGTCCCCTATGCGAAGCCTATTGCATCTAGCTCTCCAGTTCTCTGCTATGGGCGCTCTTCTCCCGCCCTTGAAGTCGTTGCGACGTCGTGGTCCTCAGCCCTGAAGAAACCAGCACGCCACCCGACCTGACCTCTGCATCGCAAGGAGACTGTCAGGCTTGGCTTGCCCACTGTTCGAATGGCGAGCATGCGATCTTCCGAAGCGCAAGAAGCACAGATTCCATTCATGATCTTAAACTTCGCGCCATGTCACGCCCGCGCATCTCTGCGGCCCTGATGTCCTAGGGCCCACTAGTGATA
This sequence comes from Symbiodinium natans, assembly GCA_905221605.1. NCBI lineage: Eukaryota > Dinophyceae > Suessiales > Symbiodiniaceae > Symbiodinium > Symbiodinium natans. The sequence goes on from CAJNDS010000047.1 coordinate 477,886, forward strand.
GGTAGATGGCGTGGGAAAGGAGGAGGTCGGCGCCAAGATCCAAGACCCGAGCTCCCCAGGCCCGTCTGTGCCATGATGACCCGAAGCACCCCCGCCGCGCTGTAGTCGGCCTGGGGAAGCTTTGGCGGGCTAGTTTCATCGGCTTGGTCCACGCTTTAGGGCCTTCCCACAAATAGAATCTCAGTAACCCAGGCCCACGGCGGAGGCCGCTGCCTTCCGGGCCGCGTGGAGGGCCGAGGCCAGACTGGCCAGCCCTCGGGGGGGGGGGAATGCGAAATTCCATTTTAAGTTCAAGCGAAGAGGTGGTTTTAAGAAGGGAAGCGATCGCAGGGCTCTGTGAGAAGCTTTCGCGCCTTGAGCCGACCTGGCGTGGCTGCCCAGCCAAGGAGCCTGCAAGTTGTTTGCAGGCGCTCTATAAACTCACAAAATCCAGCGAGTTTATTCAAATGTTCCAAGGTTGCAGAAGTAGAGGCCTTCAGCAGCCGTCCCATGGCACCCTCCAAGGAACCGGATGGTGGTTCACCGGGGGCGCCTCCACTCACACTCAAAGATTCGGAAACCGGTGCTTCGGAAGGACAAGACATTAAGGCTGGTTTCTCATTGTGCAACATCGGCCCCCCATCACCCTCTCGAACTCTCCACACATGTGATTTACTTGGGTGCACACCACCCCTGCTCGAAGCCGCCAGGCTAGTCGCTCGGGACACCACCTGCGCAGCAAATGCTAAGCTGGTCGTGCCAAAGGCCCTGTTGGAAGGGAGTAATGAACTCTGAAGAGTTGTCGATAGAAGCTCAAAGAAGACAAGATCAATTCAGAAAGCCAATGAAGCCAATGACGCCCCTGCTCTGTCCGGCAATTGTTGTAAACAGAGTTGCCTCCTGCAAACTGAGCGACGCCACGCCCTCCAGTGAGGAAGCCCTCGGAACGGGAAAGCGCAGTTCAGAACCAAATCGAGTGTGGAGAGGCGTTGTGGAAGGGTTCGTCTATATAGCTGGGGTATTGATGGCCTTAGGTCATCTTAGGTCATGGGGCCCTCACTCAGCGAGCATCCACCCTGCAGGCCCCCCGGCTCAACCCCCCAACCCCCCCAAGACAAGTACTGCAAACAACGGTGCTGCAGCACGGAAGGGCATGGAAGGCGGCCTAAGCGCATGCAGACCATGCAAACCACTTGCGAGCGGCCAAGGGCCACACCCAAGCGACCCAGCAGGCGTGGCGGGGGCTCCGAATTGCTCCCGCAGGCAACGAAGGGCCGCCTCAAAGAGTCTGAAGAGCAGATCTTCGTCTTAGCTGATCTTTGAGCTCGTGGACTGTTGCCCTGGGTCACTCTCTCAGGCCTTGCCCAGACCACGGCGAGGAACATTGTGGACACGGAGGAAGGACCTGAAACGGTGCTCGATGTAAGAGAGCAAGCACGAGACGTGCATATGTGTATGCAAACTTTGACAGTTGACTTATGCAGGGCGGGCCCGCAGAGCTTTCTCAGATCTCTCTCAGGACGTGGCACATCATGATGTGGGTCCACGACGAGTCTCAAGTACGCGAACAAGAGCACCTCAGCACAAAGCATCAACGGCTCAGGAAGCCCAGGCTCTCATCTTGCAATTCGTCTGCTCCTCGTCACGCGCTCGGACCATGACCACGGAGGAACGTGCATCGGAGGTTCCTGAGACGTCTTAAAGAGGCTGGTCTCTACTGGTATCGCCATCTGAATGAAGTCCTCCCGTCATGTTGACCCTTGAGGCATCTGCGGCGTGCTGCAACACTGGATTGCCAGATGGGGATGCTGAGCTGGGAAAGCACCTCGCGGCACTAGGCATGACTCAGCCATCCATTCAGAAGCAGTTCCACGGCGTTACAGTTGCAGTTGCAGTTGCAGTTGCAGTTGCAGTTGCAGTTGCAGTTGCTTCCAGTTACTTCCACCAAGCTTCCAAACATTTCCAAACGAACGCCAAGAGCCTGGGCTGCCAAGGCTGCGGAAGCGTTCGTGCGCGTTAGGACAGCAAAGTCGCCTCCGCTTCAGTGGCTGCCACTGCAAGCTGAAAGAGATGAAAGACCCAGGCACCCTCACATGAAGAAGGAAGGGGCGCTTGCGACCACTTCCGGCCAAATTTGCCAAGCGCCGCGCTCCACGAGCTGCCAGCTTCTCCTTCAATCTACCCACATGTTCGTGGAAGTTTGCACAAGGATGCATGGCATATCATGGCATATCATAGCAGTCATAGCATGCAAAAAGACTTTGCGCTGACAATGCCCAGCTGCACCTCGTAATCTGATGATTTCTTCGGCAGCCCAACGAGCTTCGGCCGAGAACGTCTCCTTGGCAGACGCCTGGACCTTCACGTCAGAAGGCTTGGCTTACGAAGGTTCGAACATGGGATTCATGGGATGTCTGGCTCGGCTCGCCCTTGCTTTGGGTCATTTTTGGCTGTGTGTGGTTAGGTACTTGGTCGATCGACTGCTGTGCAGGATTCACGGGTGCGGAGCACTGGCCAGCGGCGAGAACTCCTTGTGTGCTGAAATATCCGAGGACCCATGACCCATGCGCACGTTTTTATGGCCATCATGCAAGCACGGGCTGCGCCCTGGCCTCCGCCATGCCGCCATGTGAGTTGCCGGCTGGGCGCGCCGGCCTTGACGATGCTTGCCCGAATCCCTCCCGCCCTTCGCCGATTCGAGTTGCAAGTTGCTAAGGGCCCAGGACTGCGGCCGCAAGTCTTTCTCTTCGCGCTGGTGATTGTGAAGGATCAGCTTCTTCGATGCTTCGACAAGGTGGGGCCTTGGCAAAAACCGGAAACAAGCGGTGTCGATACAAAAAATGTATCTTCCCCCCCTCTCTCCACAACAGAATCACTTATATTGAAAAAATTAACTGGAACCAGGCTGAGATGCCCGCCGGGAGCGCTGGTTCGCGCCCAACGTCCTCAAACACGCCCCAGGCCAATGAAGGCGGAAGGCCTCTCCGGCTTGCCACACTCTGCAAGAGCTGAGCTTCCGTCGCCCTGCTCTGCCTCCTCTCGATATGCTCCTAAATGCTGCAACCTAATTGGGCAAACGATGGCCATGATTGTGGGTCTTTCGGGCTATCAGCTGTTCAAAGGAGAAGAAAACATCATCTGTCGGGCATGCTGCACATGACGCCACCGTCAAGAATCTGTGGCACGGGTCTTTCTCCTTGACATGACTGGAACAGGTTCGAGGTTCGAGGAAAAGCTGTTGCCCTTTGACAATCGAAGCGACCTTCGCTCGCGCTTTGTTTAGTGTTTTTGGAGTTAGATCACCCCGTGCTGAAAGCTCAACCACTATTCCAAGCCTACTCCGCGACGGCCGAAGGAGGGAGGCGGCTTACTTGTCACTTATCGTGGGCATATGTGGGCATATGGTTTTCAACCCCATCTTGGAAGAACAAGACGCGCCTCAGCGGGAGAGCTTGTTTGACCTCTACGCCATGTATAGATGCGTTGATCGTCATCACCTGCAGACAGAACAGTGACAGAAGAAAGCTTCGACTTGGCACACTTCTTTTGGAGGCGTCAGACAAGAGCGCAATGTGAAAGGAGCACAAGAAGCAGCAAGCGACACATCTCTCCATCCTTCTGCTGCCAGCATCGTCCAGTAACATTCGCACAGTGCATGGGGTTCTTGATCCAACTGCGAACCCCTGACCATCTACGACAAGTCAGGGCCTACAGCTGTCACCGCGGATCGTTGGGCAATGAGCTTGGCCAGGAATTGCGCCTGCTCTTTGTCCGCGTCCTGCGCCAGGATTGAACAAGTCCGACTGGCAAGACAAGTCTAAGCTGGGCAACACATGTGCCAACTGCTTTACGCTCTGAGTCTTACGTTCCTGCAAGCTACTAGTACCAGATGCAAGCCTGCCACTCGTCCACGAAAAGCATGTGGACGAAGTTAGCAGCCTTAGTCAGGAGTTAGAGCTGGCAATGCCTTCGACAACTGGAATAAAGTACAAAGCAGGCCTTGCATAGTGTGTCCAATGTCGCCTAACAGTTTCTCTGATCCTGGTCATGGGGATCGTACCAGAGTGGACGTGCAACATTCGCATGCCCCACCCCCTGCCACCATGTGTGCCGAAAACTGAACCAAACTGTGAAGCGCTTGGGGCGGATTTTTTTTGCGAACTCCGGGTCATGGCAGTATCTTGCCCAGCCAACACCTGACAAAGGCCACTGCCCAGCATGCTCCAGGAGAGCCGTGGGCGTCGTCGTCCAGCAAGCTGTCAAGGCAGGCAGCATCTCCATTTCTACGAGTACCGGTCTAAAACCGCAGCCGAGAAACACCCCCTTCCGCTCCCTTCCGCCTCGATGCCAGACCAATCACTTCCGATATGTCCATCAAGCGGCGCCGCCGGAGCTCCTGGCGAGGCTGACGCGCTGAGCCAAGGCAAGAGAAGGAGACAGTCGTGCACTGTGCCGACATGGATTCGCCACTGCTGGGAACTAGTCCACACATGCCCACTCTCTCTGAAACCGCAATTAAGTTTAGAGATCTTATGAAGAAATGCTTAACAAGGTGAACTGGGCAGCTGAGGCACCTCCAGAAAGCGGGTGCGCGCATCAGCAAGCAGAGGCTGCTCTTCCTGGGCCACCTGTCGAGGCGCATTTTGTCCAAGGGCACATCTCAAGCATCTCAAGAGTCTCAAGATGTTACTGATGTCACACCACGGTGACCCCAGGTCCGCGGCTGAGTCCCGTTTCTGGCGGCCGATCTGCTCGAAGACCTCGGATGGAGCATGGGGCCCACGCCTGAAGCCCAAGGCTTGCAGAGCACTCAAAGAACATTCAGTTCCTCGCCCACAACAACTTGGCCGCTGCATCGCCCCTCTTGCTATTCCGTGCCTCAACTCGTGTTCCAACGTTCAGTCTGCAAGAGGTATGCAGAGTCAACAGAACTGTAGGGAGTTAGCGAAAAAGAGAAGAGAGAGAGAGAGGGAGAGAGAGAGAGAGGGAGAGAGCGAGAGAGGGAGAGAGAGTGAGAGAGTGTGAGAGAGTGAGAGAGTGAGAGAGTGAGAGAGTGAGAGAGTGTGAAAGAGTGAGAGAGCGTGAGAAAGTGTGAGAGAGTGTGACAGAGAGTGAGAGAGTGAGAGTGAGAGAGACAGAGAGAGGGTGAGAGTGAGAGTGAGAGAGTGAAAGAGAAAGAGTGAAAGAGTGAAAGAGTGAAAGAGTGAAAGAGTGAAAGAGTGAAAGAGTGAAAGAGTGAAAGAGTGAAAGAGTGAAAGAGTGAAAGAGTGAAAGAGTGAAAGAGTGCAAGAGTGAAAGAGAGAGAGAGAGAGTGAAAGAGAGAGTGAGAGAGAGAGTGAAAGAGTGAGAGAGTGAGAGTGCGAGAGTGAAAGTGAGAGAGAGAGAGAGAGAGAAGGAGAGAGCGAGCGGGCGCGTGAGCGAGCGAGCGAGTGAGCACGTTTACCCCAACAGCTCTCACTGAGACAGAAGCGCTTCCGAGACCTTCCGTGCTCCCCCAAGCTTCCTGGTCCTCACAACGACGGCGTGAGGTGCGGACTGTGGAGGACTTGCATTAGAAGTCTTTTCAGTGCCGATATTTGAAAAAACTTGGAAACATGTGTGCGGCATGGATTTCAATTGATTTCAAGGTCGAGGGCCGCGACGAGGCCCCGCACAGCTACGAGGGGCCACAACCGTCAACTAGGAGTCCGGAGCACAAGTTCTCGGAATTGAAATTCTGGCGTTCGTGCAAGACGCTCTCGAGACACCCTGCTATTCCATGCTGACACGAATACTCAGCAGACTTGGCAATGGCAATTGCTTTGCATTATACCCGGGGCTTGCCGTGCCGACCTATTGAAAGAATCTGAATGATCTTGCCCCGCAAGTACGAGGCCTCCCCTGCACAGGTTGCGCTCCTCCACAGTCGGCTCCGGCAGGCCCTGGCAAAACCGGATGGGCACTTGACTCACTTGACGTCACTGTACCGCGTCTCTATGTCCTTCAAGTCAGCAGTCCTGAACGAATTGGCCCAGTTCTGGCCCCTGCTCCAGGACTGCGCGTGCAGCCGCTCGACGATCCTCGCAACGTTGCGACACTACCGACGCTGGCACATTGGCAAAGCTTGTAAGTCCTGATCGGAGGCAGCCCGGCCAGGTAAACCACGCCGGCCTGCGGAACGGAAAGCACTACCCTCCGACTCCTCTACAATGCTTCACCAACGCGGGCGATCGCAGATGTGCAACTGCCGCAATCTGTACACATGAGTTCAGGCATGGAGGGATCAGTTTCAGATGCTCCGACGTGCTCTGACTGTACTTCGGCAAATTGCCACAGGGCTCCGCTGCTTATCGTGCCACTCTGTCCATCGCAGCACAAGCCAGCTTCGCATCAGTTTTCCAAAAGTCAAACGCAACTCCTCAACCCCGAAAAATACCAGAGAGCGATGCCTTACGCACAAGTCTTCTTGAGCGACCCTTCTTGTTTCGAGACATGGCGCCCAAGGCCTCCAGCCTCGCGTAATAGCCTGGCATTGACTATTGAATTATTGGACTCCGAGTAAATGGAATTGTGGGCTTGCAATCGAAGCATTTCCAGCACGCTTCCCGAAAATTTCTAGATTGGGAGATGTTTTGCATTGCCGGGATGCAGTAGTTCCTTTTTCCGAGCACTGTGGCAGTCATCAGCAGTTTTTGGGCAACCACTGTCAGGGGTCCGGTGGCCCTGGAATCAAAACTTCAGGTGGTTTTACTGGGCTACAATGGCTCTACATGCTTGATTCCTGTACACACTCAGAAGCAGCCACAGCACTTGGCCTTCTTCTTCTTGGATCGCTTCTTGCGGTCCTCCTTCGTCGCCGGCTTCGAGAAGGGCGGCGCTGCTCCGGCAGTGAGGTTTTGGAAGGCCGGCGTGGTTTGCGCTGGCACCGCCGGTGGCACCTGCACCACCGGCGAAGCGCCCGCCACCTGCGGGCCACTCACCACCTGCGGGCCACTCACCACCTGTGCGGCGCTCATCACCGGAGACCCTGTCCGGGAGGTCTGTGCAAGGCTGGCGTTCTGCGGAGAGGGTACGAACATCCCGGACCCTGGCTGGATTGAGGTGATGGCCGGGCTGCCAGCCGCAGCTGGTGAAGGCACGAACACCCCTGAAGTGGTGATCGGGGCGACTGGGGCAGCCGAGGCGACCGGTACACCCGAAGAGACCAAGGCCGGCTGTGGCGCTGACATCGGCTGAGGCATGGGCTGGCCTTGGCTTCCGATGCTCTGCATCCATGGTGGGGCCGGGAGTGAGGTGACGGGCGCTCCGCTCACCGGAGCCGTAGCCACAGGGGAGCCCGCCACAACTGCCGGAGAGCCCACGTTCACTGGCGATCTTGCAAAGGGCCTGTTTGGGCCACATAGACGATCAGCATCACACAGCACCGCGCCTTGAAAGCCTTGCCACATCTGGTAAGCTGTGCTGGGCGTCGTCTTCACCGCTGCTGCTGGCACTGGTGCCTGCATTGCCCCGCCTGGCATAGCAGGCAGTGTCTGGGCGGGTGCAGCGGCAGCCATGGCAATCAGGCTGCCTGCTTTGACAATAGTCTACGCTGTCCTCAGGATCAAAAGCTTCACGCTTGAGCCAAACGGGTGCTCTTGAAATGTGCCCCTACAAAGCAAGCATCATCGAAACTTATCCTGCAAGATGCACAATGCGCACATGGCATGCAATTCAATTGTAAGCAGTTGCCGCACTGGGCTCCGACCGTGGGCGTCAGAGGTTCAGTAAAAAGCAAGGACAAGGGGACCCTCTCGGGACTTTTTCGGGATTTTGCAGGGAGCCCTAGATTGCAGCGGCGGACCCTTGTCGGTATCGGCCAAACTAAGGACCCCCCAACCAATGCCAAAGCCCTCAACCGGAACCGGCTTGAAACAAAAAGCCTCTACCTCTCCACTGGCAACCCTGGCCCCAAAGGAACTAGACTCTTGAAACTGTGAGAGAACCCGGAATGGTTTCACCCCCGGGGGGATGTGTAGGAGCCCCCCTAGACCTTCAAGATTTCACACCGGGCCGAAGCGGTCGACGCGTAGCGGTTGCACTTCACGCAGCAAGCTTTGTTGACACTTCTGCCAGAACCAAGAATCCAAGCATGGGTCAACCAGTATAAACAGAACACTCACCAAAGAAAGAACCCGCCGCCATGCCATGCTACTGGTAGCTCACTGACGCCTCAAGAACCAACTCAGCTGCCTGCTCTTGCAAGCAATTAACGACCCATGAGGCATGACAAGCCAGCCTCAGTGCCAGTCCATGCACTGTGCTGATCCAGACCTTTCAGAGTGCAAGAAAGGAGGGCGGGGGCGGGGCAGGGGGGCGGGCTTGCGTGAGGCAGCATAGGGCTTTGCAACGCTTTGTGCCTTGCCACCCGCTGGCCCTGCTAGTTGCCGGACTCGATGTGAGAGCTCAGCCGCAGCCTGCCCAAGGAGTCTGACGATCGAAGGTGTTCAGGGCGGCGTCAGTCTCCCCCCCCCCATGCCAATTCAGCGACTTTTTTAACGGTCAGAAAGTTCCACAAGTTTACATACCTGGATGTGCGTCACACATCGTTCAGGGTACTGGGTGTTGGGTGCGCGAGGGCATTTCCCCAAACATCCCCAAGGTGGTCCCCACTGACGTGCACAGATTCGTGTGGAGAAGACGTTGCCGCGGGCTCGTCGCAGCGCATACCCGGCCTTGCGCGTGTATGTCACAGCAACAAGCACCTTGCAGGGGCACGCAGTGCTTTCACGCTCGATCAGATGCTGAATCTTGCTTCTATCCATTTCTCCTCTCGCCCCGCTGAGGCTGAGCTCCCCTACATTCGTTGCTATCTTGAAGGTGAATTAAAATCGGAGATGGTCAGCGCTGGTAGCTGCTTAGTAGCTGAAAGCCACATGGTCCACCGCATCAGATCTTCAGCTTCTGCCACCGCCTTGTAACCGACGACGCTTTGCCAGGGGCTCGTCAAGAGAAAGAAGCAACTCCCGAACGCCCACTTCACTGCGGCAGAGCTCCTTAAAGGAGTCGCTTGTGACGACGTCCTTCATGCGGCCCTGCATCTTCTCTACGCAGGATTCCACAAGGGCCGGGACCTGGTTGCGGACTGTCACAACGGAAGCAAAGGTGGCGAGCGCAGTCCCCAGCGTCAGTTCCTGCATTAGTTTCCACTCACAAAGCCGGGTGAGATCATCCAACAAGAACTCGACTGAAAGATGCAGCAGTTCCAGTGGCTCTGCATCATCAAACAGCGTCTGCCCCACTTGGCCAGCAGAGTAGATGAAGCGCAGAACCCCTCGAAATGCATGCGCCGACGCCCTTGGAATGGGGACGTGCGACGCAGCTCCCTCGCTCATTCCAGCGCGGAGCATGCGCTCGAAGTAGATCGAGCGCGAGGCGAGGAGGAACTTGTCTGCTCGTAGCTCCTCGCCATCCACTTCAAAGGTGACGCAACCACTCGGAAAGTCGCCATCGCTTGCTAAGGAAGCGGAGAAGTCTCTCTGTAGCAGACGCTCATCTCGAGGAATTGGCATGGCCATTAAGCACCGGATGAGCTCGATCCGGACTTTGCTCTTCTTGTTGGCAAAGGCAACCGTAGGGTAGAGCTCTCGGTGCTTCAGCGTCTCTTTGATGACATCAACTCGAAACTGCCCACGGCACCTGCGAGAGTCCACGGTGAATCTGACAAGGCCAAGCGAGGAGTCGTACATGGCTGTGATGGACTCCTCCTCGCATGAGCTTGGCTCGCACAGATCCAGGCCATCCTTGCTCAGCTGCTGACCTCGGGGCTGACACTTGAGAAAAAACCACACGCAACAAACCTGCAGCAAACCTGCAACGCACTCACGCAATGCCTGTGAGACTTCCTAAGCCACACAGCAAAAGAACTCAAAAGGCGAAGGTTTGCTGCTCTTAGCGACCGAGGATGTTGATCTCCCCGTCGTAAGCGTCGCAGACGGCGAGGTTCTCACATTCCAGAATGTCCACCTCTTCCATTCTGACGTCAGCTGTTCCAAACCCCAGGCCAAGAACCGTGCCCCCATTCGGACCGCAGACATGTGTAAACACGAAGCGCACTTCCCATAACTCCTGCTGGCTTCCCAGCGTCCACTGCACTAGGCGGCCCAGGTCATCGTCAACAAGCTGGTACACTTCCAAATGGTCGGCAGACGTGTGGACCTGCTTGCCACACCGCCGTATCGTCAATGGCATTGCAAAGGAATGCTTAAAGGGAGGCCAACTCTGTTATTCTAAACGGTTCTGTTTGTCTTATTTTTGCAGTCCTACTTCCAACAGGGTTTCCTACGCAATGTCACTGCAACTGCCATCTGCGCATCACCCTTCTTTCAACGCCCTTCCCTGGTTTGGAAAAGGGGTTTTCGACACAACGTGGTCGTAACTACCATATCCATAGCTGGCATGTCAGAACTCGTTCTTGACCTTGAGCCGCACAAGTTCATGGCTGTGAGCAGCAAGACACCTACTAGTCAAGACGTGAGGGATCAAGCGATGCGACGCATGGCGGCCTGTGGTGGAGCTGCTGACAGCGCCCGCGCGATGCGGCCGGCAAGGAAATGCGTCTTGCCACTGCCAGGGCCGGCGAGGACAAGGAGTGGACGGTTCAGCCTCAGAGGTGTGGCCATGTGCGGAATGCCGGATCTGACTTAACAACGCCCATACGCTTCATTTCGATGTTGCTCCCATGCCCTCCACGCCCTCTCGCAGTGGGACGCTGGCGGCTCGTCAACCGCTGACTGCTGCTCCGGCGACATCCGGGGGAGCTGCGGCTGAGGCCTTTGTAAGCATCACATGAAGGGGGCTCGACTTTATCACAACAGATGGCCGCTTTCGGTCATGCTGAGAGGGCTGAGGGTCTGGCATAGTCCGCGGCTTCCTTGATACCTGCAGCAGCGCACCCTCTTGCAGTATTACAGTGCTGCCAGCAAGTCCTTCCACAAAGCGAACCCGATTGTTGAATCCTTGCCCCGGCATACGACTTCGCAGCCCACGCCCCCCAACTAACTAGATGCTCAACCAACATAGTCCGACTTTTTGCCCTATACTAGAGCTGTTTCAGCATCAACTATAAGGAGCCTTTAACGTCCAGTGGCCCGAAGCATTCTGACATCTGGGACATTCCCGCAGCGGACGTCACATTTCCCTCTGTGGCTGGTGCGTGGCGGCTGCTTGCAACTTGAAAGCGAAATGTCGACGCTCCAAGGTGATGCTTGTGCCGTTTTTATCGTTTTCTGCGTGTCCCCTTCGTTCAGGCCCATCGGTTTACAGGAGCCTGCTTATCGTTCTGTACATCAAAGCCACTCCCCCCCCCCCCCCGCCCAAGCCATAATCTACTGAAACTAATGTTCAACAACCCCTTGCCAAAAACTCTGGTCGTCCATATGGGCTTCCCATCACTGACTTGAGTGTCCAACCCTTGCTGGTTGCTGTTCTGTTGTTGGACCCATCCTCAATCCCTCCGCATTGCATGCTCAAGCAGAAGCAAACCTTTGTAATACTTCAGTACAGGTCGTTGCGGCGACACTTCTCCAAGCTAGGCATACCAGCAGACAGCAACAGCTGGCTTGCACATAAAGGTGGTTGATGCAAAGAAACCAAGTACGGTACAAGTTCATGCATCCAACGTTCGTAATGTCCATCCTTGTATGTGAAGTTCACGCTAGCTTGCCATCAACGTTTGCACTGTTACAGGGGTAGCGTGTCTAACATGCACAAGGTGCTACGGAAACTGGACTGACTGTTGAAAGGGTTGGGATAGACTAGCTATAATACCTTGGCACAGATGCACCAGCAACATTGAAGCTGCAGGTCAAACGCTCGATGTTTAGGAAACTGTTGCTTGCTATGAATGAGTCCGAATAGAGCGTTGACAGGAACTCCAGCTGATGGTGAAGGACAGAATGCATTTCGCTTGCACTTGTACGCAGCTGGCAAGGATTCGGGACGGTCCATCATACGAGGAGCTGGCTTCAGATCTCCACTATCTCAGTCAGTCCCAGATTTCAACTCATGAGACGATACCGCAGTACTAGACGTAGAAGAGCAGCAGGGCAGCGACGGCGACATGTAAAAGCATGGAGGCACGTTTCTTCCTGTCGCGTATCATGGAAGTGTGAAAGACAGCGAAGCAATGTGAATTCAATGGCCAAGCATGGGGCGTGTGTGTCCCTTCCGGAGACGTCGGGCAAGACTTTGATCATTAAGGGGATGCCACCACCACACATATAGAGTAGACGTGTATCAACATGGGAGCTTTGAGCGTGTAGGGCATGAAACTAGTGTATGGGTGCGCAACGATGCGAGAGAGGACGCTGCGCTCCTCTTCCAGGAACCCCGCTGGCATCTCCCTGGCTGCGCATGCTGCGCTCTGCGGCCCGCTGGCAGCCTGAAAGACTGCTTTAACCGCACGTAAGAAGGACGCGGCGGCGCGTAGTGCGTGAGTCGTCAGCACAATGAAGCTCACGCACGCCCTTCCCCCAGCCTGCCCCATGTTCCCGAAGCACGGATCAGGATCAGAGTGGCCAGGTCGCGGCGCCCATGTCGCCTAACTTTGTCATTGAGTTTCCAGGGTGCTTCACGACGTTCAAGAAACAGCTCTCCGGAGGTTTTTGCCCCGGCCTGCGGTGAGGCGACGGGCCGAGAAGGCTCTTCAGCGCATCGTTTCCGCGCGCCTGAGATTTTCCGGATGCAAGTTTCAGCACTCCAGGCATGCGCCCATCGAACCATGAACGTCTGGTCCAGATGGCATTGGGGTTACTGCATCTTCGTCCTTCCGCTTCGGGCTATCGTTCCTCATTTTTCTAAAACATCGATGCCTTAACTCTGTTTTTTATCGTGCTGGGATGTCCTGCATGTCTTCATGTGTAGCTGCCGATGGGACAGGGGATCACAATGCTTGTGGCTGATTGTCTATGCACTCTTTCTTGTGCTTCTGACTTAACTTTTCTTGCTCTCATTTCCTGCGTTTGCTTCTTCTTCTACTACTACTTCTTCTTCTTCTCCTTCTTCTTCTTCTTCTTCTTCTTCTTCTGCTTCTCCTTCTTCTTCTTCTGCTTCTCCTTCTTCTTCTTCTGCTTCTTCTTCTTCTTCTTCTTCTTCTTCTTCTTCTTCTTCTTCTTCTTCTTCTTCCAGTCCTCTGTCTCGTTCTCTGTCAGCCCGTTCTTATGTCTTGTCCTTACACTCTTAACAATGCGGCAGGCGTACCGGGGGCAAACGAGAGGCGTGACTCGTTTTGTGAGCCTGAGAAGCGCGACTTCAGGCCTGTTGGGGCCTCTTCTCAGAAATTGAGACTTTAGAATTCTTCTAGAAGCCATCATGTTGGATTGAACGCATTGAAACAACTCGTGGACTTTTGCTGACAGCAGAGAAGTCAAAAGACCCTCTCTGAGTTCGATGCGGGGACCAGTCGCCAGGGGCACCTTAGGTATGCTCACACCGGTGCACTGCCAGTTTTGCACCTGCCCACCGCAGCTGGTGCGCACCATTCTTTCCGATAGACAGGTAGACGCATGCAGCACGCTGTTACAGCGCAAGATGCCCCCCTCCCCTACCCGCCGACCCCTGCCCCAACCCAGTGTCCCCGGAGTGCCCAGTTCCAGAGTCTCCCTGGAGTGCCCAACCCCAGAGCTCGAGTGCCCAGCCCCAGACTGTTGCTGGAGTGTCCCCCCCCGACCGCAACAAAAACCAGAGCAGAAGTGGATTTCGTGCAGGGCACGAAACAACCAGGCGCCAGACGCGCGAGTAACCAACTAATGCTCATCAACCCCTTGCCAAAATTCTCCCTGTCAATTATGACTGTCGTACACATGGGCTTCCCATCACTGTCTTGAGTGTCCAAGCCTTGCTGGTTGCTGCTCTGTTGTTGGACCCATCCGCCTTTGCATTCTTCATCAGAAGGAAATACTCTTAATACGTCAGCACGCGTCCTTGCTGCGACACTTCCCCGAACTGGCAGACCAGCAGGAACCAAACATGACATTTATGCCAGTTCGCTGCAGCTAGCTGATGTGCAATACAGTCGACCAGACAGAATGCAGCAGCAGCAGCAGCAGCAGCAGCAGCAGCAGCAGCAGCAGCAGCAGCAGCCATGTGGGATACAAAGAAACCAAATACGGTACAAGTTCATGCATCCAATGGTCGTCATGTTCATCACAGTACGTGACGTTCACGCTAGCTTGCCATCAACGTTTGCATTGTTACATGGGTCTAACATGCACAAAATGCTACAGAAACTGGACTGTTGATTTGTTTATAGTTTCACGAAATTTTATGACTTTTAGAGCTTTAGTTTCAAACAATCAGTTCGACTGTTTTTGCACTAGCATGATTATCATTATTATTTGTATCTTTTGTATCAAATGCAATTTGCTGTTTAAATAATTCGTTCTTTTACGAGCACTTCATGTTAATCGATTTCTCTTCAACGCTTTGAAGGGTTGGGATAGACTAGCTATAATACCTTGGCACAGATGCACCAGCAACATTAAAGTTGCAGGCCAAACGCCCGATGTTTAGGAAACTGTTGCTTGGTATGAATGAGTCCGAATAGAGCGTTGACAGGAAATCCAGCTGATGGTGAAGGACAGACGGCATTTCGCGTGCACGTGTACGCAGCTGGCAATCATACGAGGAGCTGGCTTCAGATCTCCACTATCTCAGTCAGTCCCAGATTTCAACTCATGAGACGATACCGCAGTACTAGACGTAGAAGAGCAGCAGGGCAGCGACGGCAGTACAAGCATGGAGGCACGTTTCTTTCCTGTCGCGAATCATGGAAGTGTGAAAGACAGCGAAGCAATGTGAATTCAATGGGCGTTAGTGTCCCTTCCGGAGACGTCGGGCAAGACTTTGATCATTAAGGGGATGCCACCACCACACATATAGAGTAGACGTGTATCAACATGGGAGCTTTGAGCGTGTAGGGCATGAAACTGGTGCATGGGCGCGCAACGATGTGAGAATGGACGCTGCGCTCCTCTTCCAGGAACCCCGCTGGCATCTCCCTGGCTGCGCATGCTGCGCTCTGCGGCCTGCCGGCAGCCTGAAAGACTGCTTTAACCGCACGTAAGAAGGACGCGGCGGCGCGTAGTGCGTGAGTCGTCAGCACAATGACGCTCACGCACGCCCTTCCCCCAGCCTGCAGCATGTTCCCGAAGCACGGATCAGGATCAGAGTGACAAGGTCGCGGCGCCCATGTCGCCTAACTCTGTCATTGAGCTTCCAGGGTGCTTCATGACGTGCAAGAAACAGCTCTCCGGGGTTTTTGGCCCGGCCTGCGGTGAGGCGACGGGCCGAGAAGGCTCTTCAGCGCACCGCTTCCGCGCGCCTGAGATTTTCCGGATGCAAGTTTCAGCACTCCAGGCATGCGCCCATCGAACCATGAACGTTTGGTCCAGATGGCATTGGGGATACTGCATCTTCGTCCTTTCGCTTCGGGCTGTCGTTCCTCATTTTTCTAAAACATCGATGCCTTAACTCTGTTTTTTATCGTGCTGGGATGTCCTGCATGTCTTCATGTGTAGCTGCCGATGGGACAGGGGATCACAATGCTTGTGGCTGATTGTCTATGCACTCTTTCTTGTGCTTCTGACTTAACTTTTCTTGCTCTCATTTCCTGCGTTTGCTTCTTCTTCTACTACTACTTCTTCTTCTTCTCCTTCTTCTTCTTCTTCTTCTTCTTCTTCTGCTTCTCCTTCTTCTTCTTCTGCTTCTCCTTCTTCTTCTTCTGCTTCTTCTTCTTCTTCTTCTTCTTATTCTTCTTCTTCTTCTTCTTCTTCTTCTTCTTCTTCTTCTTCTTCTTCTTCTTCTTCTTCTTCTTCTTCTTCTTCTTCTTCTTCTTCTTCTTCTTCTTCTTCTTCTTCTTCTTCTTCTTCTTCTTCTTCTTCTTCTCCTTCTTCTTCTTCTTCTTCTTCTTCTTCTTCTTCTGCTTTCTTTCTTTCTTTCTTCTGCTTCTCCTTCTCCTTCTCCTTCTTCTTCTTCTTCTCCTTCTTCTTCTTCTTCTTCTTCTTCTTCTTCTTCTTCTTCCAGTCCTCTGTCTCGTTCTCTGTCAGCCCGTTCTTATGTCTTGTCCTTACAACTTCAGGCCTGTTGGGGCCTCTTCTCAGAAATTGAGACTTTAGAATTCTTCTAGAAGCCATCATGTTGGATTGAACGCATTGAAACAACTCGTGGACTTTTGCTGACAGCAGAGAAGTCAAAAGACCCTCTCTGAGTTCGATGCGGGGACCAGTCGCCAAGGGCACCTTAGGTATGCTCACACCGGTGCACTGCCAGTTTTGCACCTGCCCACCGCAGCTGGTTTAGGAAGACACATGCGGCATTCACTTCCGGGCTTGGTCAGGCTGGGCCAGTGGCGCTCTGTCGATGGCTGGCGCCGAAAAGAAGATTCTGCGGTGCCGGGCACGGGCGCATAGACCCTCGCGCAGTGATGTCGATGATCCAGGTTGGGTGAGGCATCAAAAAGCGTTTTAGGATCAAAGAACATTTGCTATTTTGGGCTAGCAAGCTCCTCCATCCCCCTCCGCCAATTGCAAACGCAATGCTCGCATGATGGGGTTTCGAAGGAACTTTCATCGATGGCATGACATTCTCGGAAGCAAGTTCGTGGGACTGCACACCCGCGATTTTCAAACAAATTGGCAGGAGCACGATGGGTTTGGACGGCGCGACATTCGTTGAAACAAGTTTGTGTGACAAAAAGAATGAAGCGGCCAGTTACAAGCCCAATGCTTTGTAGGGATGGGTTTTGGAAAGGATTCGTAAGGGTTTGATGGAGCGTCCTTTGGCTGACACGCGCTTTTGGAAATGATTCTCATAGGAGCAAGTTTGTAGTGCGAAGAAGGGTGGGAGGGCGAGTTTGGAGGGGAGATGTTTCTCGAAGCCACTCCTCTTGGCGGCATGATGTCGCTCAAAACAAGATAGCACGGCTGGCAGGCGTATGCCAAAGAAAGACTGGGGCCTAGCCCCCCCCCCCCCCCATCCTCCGACAAACACAACGCACGCGCGACAGGTTTGGAAGGATTTGCATGCTTTTTTTGCAGCACATTTCTCTGACATAGGTTGTTCAACGGAAGCGTGCACGGCCGACTTACTTCCTTCCTTCCCTATAGTTTGTTGTATCCAGTAAAAGTTTTTGCTGAAAAAACCCAGGAAGCCCTTTTCAGGGCGGTCACAGCTCCCTCTAGCCTTGTGTCGAGTAGGCCATGGATTAGCACAGTCAACCATCTCTATCGACGTAGATCGGAGAAGCGACAAACGCAGCACTGCTTCAACATCCTTGGACGAAGAAACCAGCACCCCAAACTCAAGGCCAACATTCCACGATTTCGAAAGCTTTCAAACCCTGCTCACACCAGCAAAACTTGGATGTTGCATGTTTACATAAAGGGCGCGTTCTTGTTTACCCGTCAGAGACTGAACAGCTACCTCATGAGGTTGGATTCAGGCCTTGAGGGGCCCTCTGATCGTGGAGCTGTGTTTGCGCGAGATAGGTTGGCTACATGAACAGGCTCGCATTGGGCAGGTGGGGACATGTTGGGACACTTCGGCAATCCGCACTCTGCAAGGTGACCGAACAGAGTCTTGCCTTCCCCAGTGAGGCCCTGAGCTTCAAGGTAAGCATCCACAGCTGCAAACGGTGACTCACCTTAGAATGTTGGAGATGGCGTGCCACAGCATGCGCGCAGCCCTGAGTGCACGGAACTCTCCCCTCATAGTCCTCATTGCAATCCACGTTCTGCGGTACCCTGCTTAGGCCTTGGGACCAAAAGGATTTGAAACCGGGGGCCCGGCGGAAGCGTGCCATCGCCGGCCCGCGACTTCGGTCTTGAATTGAGCTCTCCAGCCAAATGTCTTATGCAGTACGGCAGGTGTCAGGCAGATGTGCAAAGGGATACCTTGCAAGCCACTCAGGCTCCCGGAAAGCTTCCTTCACTTTCGCGCGCTCTTGAGAAAGGAGCACGCGCGAAACACTTCGCCCACAGAGCTCCCTGAGTCGCTCCCTGAGTTCTTCGTTCTTCTTTTGAATCCAAGTTCTGCAGGCTTGGGTGGAAGGTGACGGCACAAGGCCTGTCAAGGCGCCCGAGTCACTCTGGAGCCTCCTTTGCCCTTAAACTAAGTCACCCCTCCCCCAGGGTGGGGGAGGAGCCGTCTCTCGACACTCGAAAGACGAATCACAAAAATCGTGCAGTTGCTCTGTCGTGGCACACTCTTGTCCTCGGGGAGGTCAGCTGGCCACACCTCGGCTTCAAGTCAGCCGAAAAGTCAGAGCACTTTTACACTTGGGATGCCCCCACTCTGTCTCTAAGCGGGTGGCCAGACATCATGAAGTGGAGAAAAGGAGTGCACATCAGGTGGAAAACTCCGTGGCTCCATCCTCCACATTCTCATTACTGCATGGCAAGACAGGTGATGCATGGCAATACGGGGACTCAGGATGAACCGATACATGCTGTCTACTCCGCTCAGATCGGCAGAAGCAGTGAAGAAAAAACTCACCGCCCAAGGCGGCACAGAGCGGGCGTGAAAGTGACTCGGGTGCCCAAGGTAACCAAAATCCAAAAGAAAAAGCAAAACGAGCGCAACAAGGTCTCTGGGTCACTCAGTTCACCCCATCCTCCTCCTAAGTTCAAGTAGCTTCCAACGATGAAAAAGAAGCACGCACCCAGCCACGACCTGCTCAAAGGACAAGGTGCTTTGTCATGGGGCTCAGACACTCACCTGGGTCACCATTCTTTTGGGCCCCGGCGAGATGACGGCTATGTAATGGAAATAGTCGCCACGAAAAAGCATCGGGAGCGTGTACAGAAACACCTTCGGCTCACAAATGGAAAGGCCCGACTGCGTTTTGGCTTGACGAGCTGTGCCGACTATCGCGCATGTTGCTTCGAAAGAGCTCGAAAATGCCACCCACATACACCGTCTCACAACGGCATCCACCGGCCGCTAATGTTTGGTTCCATTATTCGTGAATGCGACGTCGAGCTTCCATGCCCACAAAATGAAGCTTTTGGCATTGCGAGTACGGCTCGAAAACAAACACGCTTCTCGGGAAATGGAACGCCTCCGAATGCCAGAAGATGTTCGGATGGTTGCTTCTTATTCTGGATTCCAGCATGCTTCTGCCTGTCCAATGAGGACACTTAAGACCCGAGATGATCGAAGACAAAAAGCAATCTTTGATGCGAGCATCTCGTTCTCCACGCTTCTGCAAACAAGTGTCTATAGCAATGCAATGCATAGCAATTTACACCCTCATATACATTGAGGCCGAGGCAAGGCAGGTCACGCGGATGTTCTCGTCAATTCCACCAGGTCTGCCATGCTTCTCAAGGCTTCAAATTTGTTCGCACTGGCAGCCAATGTCAAATGGTGCCTTCCATACACGAGGCGGCGGAGGAGTATGAAAATGCCTCAAAGCGATCTGCGAATGCGCCGACATGGCGGAATCATGGCGGGAATGAGCTGCCACAAACTAGGCTGCACGCATGGCACGTCGAGGGCGGCCACGAGGAGGGCGAAGGCCATGCTTCCATTGCTAAGGGCCCAGGCGAAGATGACGCAAGCTGCCAGGGTTGCAGGGATCAAGGCATGAGGCGATGGCGAGTGGTTCGGTTCCGGGTGGAAATCACTTGCGCCAACCACTTCGGAAAGCCCCAAAAGTTCCAAACCATCCAACCTTAGCAGCAACGACCCCCACAAGCGCAGGGAAGTGGCATATGTGGATGGCAGATATGTCCATCGTCCGAAATGGCGTGCACATCGGATCATAGCCGCTGCGCCTGGGCTGACTGCTGGGAAGCTTAGCACGCCTGTTCTCGATGTGCTCTTATTTTCCGGAAAGCGCAACTAGTACCGGTCGTCTCTTCCTTCTCTCTTCCTTCCAACCCACACTGGTGCAGCCCAATAGAAAAACAGCGATTCCTGACGAGCTGAGTGCGGGGGGGGGGAACAGGGGAGCATCGCTGCTCGCTGCTCAAGCTCAGTGGCTCTGTCCACCCTCTCCTCCTCGAACCTCCCTAGCCTCCTTCCTCGTGCGTCCATGTGCGGCTTCGTACCGGTAAGAGCAAGGAAACGCCATGTTGCTCAGGAGGAAAAACTACCGCGGCCGGCACACAACTCCCCCATCGAAGTCCCGCTCATGTTCTATGTCCAGCTGCAGCCTTCGAGAACCTTCTTTCTATGCCTCTCCCCCCGGCGTAGAAAGGCCCCAGGAATTTTGATGCATGTTGAGTCTGCGGAGCTGCTGTGCCACGTCTTTGGCTGCTTTCTCCATCTCCTTCTTTCCGGGGTTGGTAGTCCAGTTCGCCGCATCCCTTCGAGTTTTCGCAAGCCACAGATGGCCACAGTTCTCGACTGTCAACCATCACCCCAACTGTCAAATTGATCATGATCAAGGAGCTGGTCCAGCACGGCAGAGGCGAGATGATAGGCCACACTGAAGGGGCAATGCATCCAGGTGCCGATTGCCAGAGCCCAGACACCTTGCAAGACTTCTGAGACGACTGCCTGCGACCACACGAACCGAAGTTCTTAGCCCTTCGCTGCGAATGCCTTGCTGAGTTTGGAAGAGCAACGCGTGGCAACATTACACTCTAGCACAAAGGAATTGGCCAGCGCAGAAAACAGGGACAAACAACAGGCCAACAGTGACACGAGTGCCCAATAGTTGCTCATGCTTCTCACGTCCCTCCTTGTCAAATGCGCATAATCACTCTGGCGTTGGTTTTGCAGCATCTGCAGCTTAGGGGGGGGGGGCATGCGTACCCGGCTGATGCTCATGCTGCAAACCTTCCACCTTGTCAAATGCGCAGAATCACAAAGGCAGTTGGTTTTGCAGCATCTGGTGCTGGGGGGGGGGGGAGGGCCATGTGTGCCCGGCTGATGCTCAGGATGTTCATGATGCTCACCTCCCGCCTTGTCAAAAGCACAAGATCACTGGGGCAGCTGGTTTTGCAGCATTTGGAGCGTACGGGGGCCAGAGGTCCGGAAGTGTACCTGGAACTTGGGGGGGGGGGGGGGGGGGGGGGGGGGGGCATCAAGTTCCTGCCCATTCCTGGCACGGAACACTTCCATCTTCTTGGCGCGGCCTTCCGAAAAAGTGCGAACTTGTTGTAAGTCCGCTTGTTTCCATGCAATTTGGCTCGACCAACTCGAGGTGCGCCGCTGGGACCGACGTGCACATGGCTGGGGCGGGGCAGGCTGCCGCGCGGCGCACGAACGCGTTTGAGGGGCGAGTGCCAGAAGGCACTAAGTAGGGTGATGTCATGCGTCCAAATACACTGTAACATGCTCCTCGTGCATGAGAGGCTTGGGCTTGGGTTTCGCTTGTTCTGGTTCGGATGGCCTCAGCCCCCAAAGTCTTGGGGATGTGATGGTCAAGGAAGTGTGCCGGGTGCCAAGTGATACGTTGAGTGATACACTGGCGTTAGCGTCACACAAGGGTTTCGGGTCGTGGGGGATGTAGATACTGTGGTTCTTCATCTCCACCATAACTATCACCATTGCCATCATCACCATCAGCATTGGCACCACGGTCGTCCTGATCATCTCATCGTGGCGCCGACTGGCAAACTAGTCGGGGCAGCACGCAGCATGCACCACGAGGGCGCCACGGAGAAGGGAAAATCATCACGAGCCCAAGAACACATCAGAACAGCATCTGGTTAGCAAGAGCTACAAGTACGATTTGGGGATATGCGGGATAACCAAATGACGATGAGATGCCTGGTCTGCTAGCAGAACAATGCTACTCTCCACATCTGGTCATCTGCGCCTTCTGGGAAAACTGCGTTGGAGGCAAGGTCGGGCACGGCATGGTAGGCATAAATGGAGGGCACCGTCATGGACAATGCACTGAAGACCTGCTGCACGCAAGGCCACCGAGTGCCACAGAAGGCTTCGCAGCTTGAAACTTTGGCTCGGATTGGCTTCTTGCAGACTGTTCCTCCATTGCCACGTTCTTAAAGGCTCATCGAGGCTTCGTCTGTCTGCCCGGTGTGCCTCTGGCCAGAACTTGGATCCGATCTCAAACTCCCTCGGCAACAGGTCCGCAAGAAACTTCTCAACTAAACATCAACTGGAAACGCTGGAAAGCTCAAAGCTCTTGAGCCAGTGGTTTTCTCTTGTGTTGCCAAGCTACAGCTCGAGGAATTGCAGGAAGGACCCCAGGAAGAGTGAACGGGGCGCCTCTGCACAGACTCTGGAAATTCACTGGAATCACTTCCTCGCAACCACCGCAAACAAAACCGGGAAAACTTCCCAGGCCTTCCTGGCCTTGAGGCAAGGTGAGGATTTATCCCGGCACGGGCTCTCGAAGCCCCGACCTGCCGATAAAAAGAAAACGCGCCCCGCTTGGAAATAGAAAGATCACAAAAAATCACAAGGAAACGTTGACAATCTCAGGGGCAGTAAAAAGCCGGAAGGACTGCCATGACTGGCCTGCTTTGCCCCTCCTTGATCTTGTTTCTGCGCACGTAGCCATTTGCTGGAAGCACTTTGGCCGGCAGCTTGAGACAGAACCGATGGTGTCTGAGCAGAGCTCGTGAACTGCTCCAGCAGATTGTCATGCCTAGTTGCTCGATGACCATACCCTTCCGCGGCTGAGCACCTTTCAGGTTTGTGGTCCCATGTGCTTCGATCTGCACAAACTTCATGCATGATGACCGCTGAAAAAACAAACACCCGGCAAGCACGAACAGTCAGACCACCAACGATTCAACGCTTCGCTGCTTCCCTAACGCCTTGTGAGAGCCGGGTGGACAAAGCCTTTGTGCACTCCTTTTTTTCCTCCCCGCAGCCAGATTTCCAGACCAGGACTCTGCAATCCTCGGTCGTCTGCCAGCCATGGCACTCGCGGCAAACCTGAAGCGAACTGCGACCCCAAGACTCCCCCAAGACTGCGGGCGGAACTCCGAGCATCTCCGAACCCTTCCAGCCTTCTCGACGCGATAGTTGAACGTTTTGAGGTTGGTGCCCTTCGTCTCCTCAACTTGAGACGGACCCCGGGAGCTCTTCGTTTCGTTCATCTCCAAAGTTCGTGCGCTACTGGGCCACTGGGATCGTGCAAGAGCCAGGCGCGCACTGTGCCAGGCTGCGGTATTTGCAGTCGAACGGCTGCGAGTCGTTGCGCCAAGAGGGCATTGGAGGGCCGATCCGAAGCACCGTAGAGGAATGTCTGGCAAGGGCAAAGCAAAGTGCGAACTAGTAACAGGGGTCGTTGAGAAGCTTTGAAGCACGGGGCGGTGG
This sequence comes from Symbiodinium natans, assembly GCA_905221605.1. Lineage (NCBI taxonomy): Eukaryota > Dinophyceae > Suessiales > Symbiodiniaceae > Symbiodinium > Symbiodinium natans. The sequence continues at coordinate 501,124 of CAJNDS010000047.1, forward strand.
TGCCCAACCCTCCATCACTGCCGCTTCCACGGCCTGCAGGGGAGCCCACCATCCTAACTCCGTCATCATATCAACAGCATAGCGCCGGCAGAGTCTGTGATCTTTGCAGACTTCAAAAGGAACAGGCCGGAACAAGTTCAGGTGCCTCGAACAAGGGGTCGACTGCATCATCTGCCCACAATAGGTCCTTTGCAGGCGGCAAGGTGTGACTTCACGTTCTGAGGCCCTGGACCTCTCGTCGCTCCATTCCAAGCTGGCCCAGCCCCCTCAAGCTTTGCCGCCAGATGCCAGACAGGGACAGCGCTACCAACAATGATACTTAGCTTGAGTGATATGAAGTGAATATGAAGTGTCTGAAGGATGCAAGGGGACCGGCTCGCTAGGGCCGCTAGGGCACTGCTGACATTCTCCGGGGAAGCGACGGCTCCCAAGAGAAGGCCCGGATCCGGGTCGGCGAGGAGCCTTGCGCGAAACTGGAAGGCAAGCCAAAACTGTGCACCAACGTGTATAAGCCCCGCAACACTGCAAGCCCCGGACGAAGTTGCTGCTTCCAGGCCATCATCCTGGGCAGGTTTAACAGTCCGGGGCAAAGCTGGGGCAAAGCTCGGGCGAAGCTGGAAAGCTGGGGCAGAGCTGCTTTGCCAAAGGCAAAACTTGTGGGCGGCCCGGGCTCCGGGCCCAATCTAAGACTTCGGCCCGCACGGAGCCTGAAAAAGGCAGAGTCAGCAGAGCAGTTGAGCTTGCTTCTGACTTTTCACTCACTTTGGGGGAAGCGTTGGGTGACACCTCGGTACCCCAAACGAGAATAAACGCGAGAGGTGCGACGAGGCTCTGGGGCCGCAGCTCAGCTCGGCATTGACCTCTGAAAGAGAATAGAGAGGGCACTCTCTACACAAAACACGACACATACAAGTCAAGCATATAAACACTCAAAAGAACTGTACCTAGGTGGTATTTTTAAAAACAAATCAAAAAAAACATCAGTTTGATAAGCTTATCCTTTATAATATCCTAGGGGGAGAGCGGAGAACAAAAAACAGATGGGTTTCATGGAATCGGGGAGCTCGTGCCGAAAGGAACTTTGGTCAGAGCCGCGCGTTCACGCTTCGTGCGTCTCGTGGCGACTCCGAAGCCCCCGGCTCCGACTGCGATCGCAACTGCGATCGCAGGTTCATTGTTTCAGATACGTTCATCAACTACATGGCCAACTACTTCTGCGTGAGGCCCGTGCTAAGATTTTGATCATTCGCTTTCTGGGTCCCTCCCCCCAAGAATCCGAGGCCAGGGCATGGAGGCTCCTTGTCAAGGCTTCACAGACATCTTCCTTCAAGGGGCTGCGGCACAAAACCCCTGCCACCATACCAAGCCCATGCCCTCGGGAGCTTAAGTTCCTCGAGGTCGGTCACCAAACCCACGCAGCCGAGTGCGGCTGAGGTGGCCAAACCCAGAAGTCCGCGACCCGCCTGACTTCCAGACTTGTCGGCTCTGAGATTCTCTGACCCCATCAGGAGCTTCATTCCATCACTCAGTGCCTCGCGCCAATCTCGAGCACCGGACCTCCGACAATGCTGGCATGACATGGCATGAGGATCTAAAAGCAGCCGGCTGCAATAGGGCACAACAGTAGAGGGATCTGCCTTGGAGGAGAACTTAGCAGGACCCCGGTCCACTCCACTGACTCCCCGAGGCAGAGGTAGGGGAAGGATGAGATCGGGGAATCGGGGTGAAGGGAGAGGGGGACTGCAATCAAGAGGGGGATTTGGCCCAACGAAGCATGCTTAAACACAACACTTGCAGCGAAGCCCATTGTACTTTCGCGTGCTGTTCTACTCAAGTGATCTCAAGTGTGCAGAATGCTGGTGGCCCCATGTGACCACCAGAGCAGGGTCCCCAAGTCCCCAAGGCCTCGAAGTTCGGGCATGCCGAGCACCACACCTCAGTAAGAGGCCCGCTGGAAGAAGACAAGGAGCACAAGGAGCACAAGCCGTTGCAAGACCAGGACCTTCGGGGAAACGCGTCTACAATGAGTCTACAAGCGTTTGAGAAGGGCCCGGCCGAGGGCTGCCATGCAAGATCCGGAGACCACGCCTCCCAACACGGGCACGGGCCTCACAACAAACAGAAGGGAGAGGAGCGCTCTCGACAGTCGCTTGGAAACACAAAGCCGCATCGTGCTTAGCATGTGCCGTAGCACTGCCGATTCGACAGAAAGGTCAGAAAGGGGCCGTCTTGGTGCCACCAGACTCAGCGGCATCAAGCCGGCAACCTGCCAGGTGAGAGAGAGAAAGTGATCGAAGCTTGACACAAAAACAAAATGCAGCGTGATGCGACATCGCAGTCCATCTCAAACGCCCCAAAATGTCCGGAAGCAAGCCAGGAAGGCGGAGACCCTCAGGCCTGGCGCAGACCCCACCATGCCTTGCCATGCCTTGCCTCATGTCCTTGCTTCCTGCGATCCTCACCCGCAGCACAAGGCATCAATGCCTTCCGTGACATCTTCCGTGGAGATCTTCAGCACTGCATCCCGCGACGCAGCCTCGGCGGCCTCGGCTGCGCAGCGGTGAAGGGGAAAGGGAATATTAACTTTCATGAGCCTCCATTGCACGGGATGAGGGGATGGGGAATCAAAAAAAGGACTCAATCAATTAGGACGACTCGTGGATCACAAAATCAATTGAATCAACACCATTCGAATTCTTGGTTCGCAAGTGCACAAAAACACGGAAAATTACAGCATTGCTACTGGGGGGGGTGGTGGGGGCGGGGGCAGCAAGGGCAGTGAGGGGGGCTTGGGCATGCACTGGAGCCCTTAAAACACTCCATTACTAACAGCAAAGCAGCGCGGGGGGGGGGGTCGGGCATGCACTAGAGCCCTAACAACACGTCATTACTAACGCGTCAGGCGCAGTGAGGGTAAGAGGTGGGGGCAAGGGGGGAAGGGACGCGGGGGGGGGGTCGAGGGGGCGAAGGGGACGGGGCAGCAAGGGGTGGGAGCTCTTAAAACACCATTGCTCTATTACTAACGCGTCAGGGGGCAGCGAAGGTAAGGGGCAAGGGGCTAACAGCAGCGGCAGCGGGGCAGGGGGCGGGGTCAGGCAGGCACCAAGAGGTGGGGGTTAAGGGGGAGGACGGGGAGGGCGGGAAGGGTGGGGGGGGATGGAGGGGGCGGGGGCAGCAAGGGCAGCGAGGGGGGGGCTTGGGCATGCACTGCAAAACACTCCAAAACGAACAGCAAAGCAGCGGGGGGGGGGGCGGGGTTGGGCATGCACTAGAGCCCTAACAACACGTCGTTACTAACGCGTCAGGGCACAGTGAGGGTAGGAGGTGGGGGCAAGGGGGGAATGCCTCTTGCCAGCTCCAAATATTGTAAAGATCAGCATTCCTGGCTTTTCCAAGGCTTCAATATGATGAAACACCACATGTCTGCTTATTCGCAAACTCGAAATACTTCAACAATCGCACAACATTTCCACACCGTTTCGACCTACTCGCATACGCTAAGATATGGATGGCTTGCAGCGGCCATTTGCAACCCCGTAACATGGCTTGGGGCTGAGGCCAACATGCTCGGCGACTAACACATATGGCTTGGCTTTTGTCTTGGCATTGTCATGGCAGTAAGGGGCCGAACGCGATGGGGGCAGGGAGAGGGAACCCTCCGCCCCACCAGTGTTAACAATGTCAATACAGCCTTTCTTGGATTCGCCAATGTGCTCACCCTTGAAAAATGTCTCTACTTGACCCTCTTGACCCTTGAGGTGCTTTCCGTCTTTTTTGCGAGGCCCTATGAAATCAAGCAACGACGATCCCGCTCCCTCTGCGAAAGCACGAAAAGCAACAATCACTCTCATGGGCCATGACTGTACCTCGTCAACCACACCATGATCATAAGCAGGGAGATTGGATTTTGGCGAGGTCGCCAAGAGCAGCGTACCGAAACAGCACAGTCAACGACTAGCGACTTTCATGCACGGACGTTTGCATGCGGAAAGGCGAGATATCCTCTACCCCCTCGAACTGAACCTCTGAAGCTCTGCCTGACCAAGCTTCCGGCGGAAACGTAAAAGTCATGTTGCCCCTTCTCCTGACGAAACGCTGGCATGCTCCGCATCACAACTCCAGAACCTTGATTCGAATCTTGTGGAGAGCACCCACACTGCAGGCTGGCTTGTGGAGATATGTGCCTGGCACTTGCAAGGCTGAGCGGCGGTGTCGGCTGGCTCGCACATGCTCGTGCATGGATGTCGGCAGTGCAAATGATCTGTTCATGGTTGTGAGGCTTGTGAGCAGACCCTTTCCAACAGGAGGTAGGATGAGGACGATCGTTGCAATTGCGTGGCGCTTGCTGAGCAGCCAGAGTGCTGGGCAAAATGGGAAGCTGGCATACTACATTGCTATACCAAGGCAACAGTCATGTGACGCAGCATGATGTGCTCCCTTGTGGCTGCAATCGGGTGCATTCTCTAGAGCACCGTGGTTGCGTGAAACTGCGACAACGATTAGCTCTGCATCTTGCAGACATCGTTCGTTCCTCCGGAACATGGTTTCACCTTGACGCCTTAAACGAGGCCTGTTCCAGGCTGTGCATATGTCAGTTAAAAAAATACCAAATGTACATCCTACCAACTAAGTCCTACACTAATCGGCGGGCCCGGGCATCTCACCATGCTGGCCTCATCAAATCCTCCTGGCTCGGGACAGCTGGATTTAGCTGGCGCCACCGGCGGAGGCCAACCACCACGCTCTTGAGGTACGTGCTCTTCGAATCAACGGAGTCACCCGACAGCACGCCGGGGAGTGCATCCCAGCGCAGAAAGCGATCCTTCACGATGATGCTGCGCCGGCGGCCTTCAACGGCATTAAGACGAGCCTCGAGGCCAACCAATTCCAAAGTTGGCAGCTCAAATTGCCACATCTGCGGTGCGGCTCCCTCCTCGTCGGGCTCACAGTCTGGTGCAAACTCCAGGCCCCGAACGGCCACCAGCAAGCCCCACAACAGTGCCACGGTCTCGGGTGCTGTGGCCGGCACAACCACCTCTGCCAGGGACCAAGGTTCCAGAAGGCCCGGCGCAGCAGCAGCGTCCAAGGCGGAGGCCAACAGCACGCGCCGTGCTACGGCGCTGCAGTCACGGGCCCAGCGGAAAGCTGGCTTCGAAACGCTCTCGTTCACCACGTTCCCCCCCTGCACCCCCTCCACCCCCTCCACCTCCGCCCGTGTCCTTAGAAGGCAGCCCAAGCCCATGCTATGCCATCAAACGGTGTCAGCGCGACACGAAAAAGAAAAACAAGAAGAGGGAGTGTTCAAGGTGTGTAGAATTGTGTTAACATGGAAGGGGTGGGCAGTGGGCGGTGGGCAGTCTTCACATGCCGGGCATCAGGCCCAGGTGGAAGCGGATCCCTCGCAGCGGCTCCTCGCAAATCGCACCCTCGGCTGAGGCCCAGCGGCAAGCCCCCGCCATGGCTGCTCCGGCCGAGCGGAGCTCGCATTCGCCTGGGACAGGATGGAGAGTGCAGAGTTGCGCGGCGGGCGCAGCGCGGCTTCGAACTCAAGAGCTCGGAAACGTGTGTGCAAGCTGTCCTACGCCTACGCTGTCCTACGCCTGCGCTGTCCTACGCTGCCGGGGGCTGAGGCGGGCGACCCCGAACGAAGATGTTGGTGCCACATCCATCTGCGGGGCCGCAGGCCCAAAGGTTCTGAGACTCTTGAAGAGGCCAGCCGTAGCGATCCGAAAGCATCAGCGCACGCTGGCGTGGTCTGGCCCGAGACAGCGGGCCACCCTTCAAGCACGGCACAACTTAGAACTGATTATAATTGATTACAACTTGCTTCGAACGCTTCGAACGCTTGGGAATGCTTGGGAATGGGAGCTCTGGCCTCCTCGAGTTCCTGGCAGATCTCCTCCTCGAGCCTCCTGAAATTGGACATTTGACGCTGTGCTGACGAAAAAAGCGCCCAGTTCAGGGGGACACTGAACGGGCTCCCCCGAGCTTTTTAAACGGAGGTCTCTGAGTGCCCGGCAGCGCTCGGGCCGTGCACCGCACGTCAACGGCAGCTCCCGCTGAGCTCTTCGTTTCGGGGCTGGAGGAGACGCAGTCTGAGGCAGCGCGTACTGTCTCCTTGTACTCGACGCCGTAACTCCAAGTGCTCAACCCACTCCGGGACGTCACGTACTGCGGCCTGTCGACGACCAGGTCGACCTGCAGAATTAGCTGCACGAGGCACATGAAAGCATCCGAAAACGACGTCGCAAGAATGCACCTAGGTCCTAGGCAAACAACCATGCGTATCGAGCTATATGCGTGTATGCGTGTGTACGTAGGTACATATGTAAGTATGTGCGTATGTATGTATACACATGCACTGATAAAGATGAAAGCATGACCAACTGGACTCTTTGGTCCCGGCCTCTTCCGACGAAGTGGCTGCAAGCTCGGCAGTGAGCCCCCCGATGCAGGTGCTGAGGTGAAGTTCTCCAAGGCCGGTGATGACGTGCTCACCCCACTCTTCCGCGCGGCAGCGCGCCACGGGATCGCAGGCACTGAGCTGCCGTAGGGCGGCCACCAGCTTGGGCAGGTCCTCTGCACGTTGCGGGCGAACCGAGACGCGCACCAGCGGCCGCAGCGGAGCGTTCGCGGCGACGCTTTGCAGGCAGGACTCGCTTGGAAGGCTTTCATCCAGCAGGGTTCCAGACTTGAAAATCAGGTTCGCAGGCCCTGCCACGAGGACCAGGTTCCCTGCCGGGACCGTCTCTATGGGCTCTGCAAATCCACCCAGTGGCAGCGCCAGCTGCTCGATCTGCTCAATCTGCTCGATGCGTCCACACTCTCCACTCGTACCGCCCGCACCGCTCGTGCAGCGCACCCGCTGACCTCTGCCAGCGCTGCCGCAGAAGACCCTGCCAAGCGCGTAGGCCTTGGTCGGCGTGGGCCATGTGGTGGCGGTCTTTACCAGGCGCGCCACGGCCAGAATCAACGGCCCCTCAGGCGAGCAGCGCTGCCTCGGGCGAATGTGAAGCACGGCATGATGGACCAGGTGATCCCTTGATCTCCCTGCACGCAAAGATGGACCGAATCACAAGTCACAAGTCATGATGTACAGATGTCCATGATTGCACTGATGTAGTGGACTTCTCGCCGTGTGGCAAGGCATCCGCGGGCTTCCCTTCGGGCGTCCCCAGAAAGAGGTGCTGCACACGGCCCGCGCCTTGCGCCTGAGCTGCAAACGAGATCGCCCTGAACACCCGGAAAAGCCTCCGAGCGGCGATGCTCGAGCACACAAACACAAAACTCCCGTGCCTGGCTTGGAGAGGGGAGCCTGAAGACGAGCTGGCACATCACCTCGAAGGCCAACAAGTCTGTGCATTTCTATGCGGGATTGAGAAGACTATGGAGAGATTCGGCTACATGCGTTTCGAAATCCATGTGGCGCGGCACTTCTCGCATCAGACTCCGAACGAAACACCACGTGCAACCCTGCCGACCGAATGACCACGTCTTAGTCTTGGTGCGCTTTCAATCGCATGCCCAAACGTTGCGGCGACCGCACACTGTGAAACACTAGGACTGAACATGACGAAACCATGTACAAAGTCACATGACTAAACCACATACTCGACTCCAGCAAAGTCGGACGGTGGACCTGGCTGGCATCCCCATCTGCCAGGCGCTTCATGATCTTTGTGACGAGCGAGTGGTAAGCCAGATATTTCTCCTCAAGCTGGGAGGCATTCGACGAAAAGGCGTTCATGTGAAAGGGATTTTTGCTGCTATGCCCCTCAGTAGCTCACAACACCGAATGCGGCATCATGAGCATCTGTGTCATGGTGGCATTACGCCCCTGTTTGGGAAGAGCTGCGGGCGCTTCCCAAGTTGCAAGCACAAAAGACAAAACGTGCTCTTTTTGCGCTTGCCCGGCCGGGCAAGGACCTAAGGATCAGGAGCCTCATCGGGATTATGGCTGCACTGTTCTGTCTCTTCCACCACTGCATGCGTTCCAGTTCACAACAATGCACATCCTACCAGGTGCATCAAGAGTGCCGCGGTTTTCATGGGGGTCGTACCCTGGGCGTTTGCCCAAGTCATTCACATCCGATGACTGCTTGAGAAGTTGGCAACAAGCACCCGAGCACAGACAACTAGCAAGTGCACCGAAGGCTTTGCACAGCCTGCTGACACTGCAAGGTTTTACTGCTAATCAAGGCGAACAAGGCTTCAGAGTCCAAGCTCATTTACGCTGGCTCAAGGTTTCGGGTATACGGGTCGGCTGCTCGGCGTCTTTGTCTTTACCCTCGACCGATCGCCGCCCATGTCTGCAGGACCAAGTGGGATTGGAAACTCCGAGGTGCACGGAAGTTGTGCTTGCTCACGTGCACCGAACCCCTAGCCCCCTAGCACGTGCGATTAAGCGCGGTGCCATGTGGCCGCCAAAACATGCCGAAACCTTGAATCCACAGGGCCAAGGCTCTCCGTAGCCCAGGGCTGGAAGTCTCAGCCTCTCGAGCATTGCACGCGCCAGCTCCCAGTCCTCCCGGAGAGAGTGATGGCAGGGAGCAACGCGTCACAAGCTTCGGTCGCTCTTCTTCCTCTTCTTCTCCTTCTCCTTCTCCTTCTCCTTCTCCTTCTCCTTCTCCTTCTTCTTCTTCTTCTTCTTCTTCTTCTTCTTCTTCTTCTTCTTCTTCTTCTTCTTCTTCTGGGCTTGGGGGTCGCGACGACGACGTCCGTCTCTCTTTCTCTCTTTCTCTCCCTCCCTCTCAAAACAAGTCCAAACAAGCAACCTGGCTGACCATCTTCACCACTCGGCGCACTGAGTATCTTGACGTCACGGCAAAAACGTATCAGCATCCCAAGATCGTGGCCTGCAAAACAGAACGCCTGCCGAACATCCCTCAAATTCAACATCTCCTCTCAACACCTCCTTTTTGTCCACATGGGGGGGTTTACGATATTAGGGGTGCCCTTATGCTAAGGGGATCCTACTATGTGTGGGGGGGGGGGGGGGGGGGGGGGGAATTCTTTCTTAGGGGTCCCCCCTGTGGTCGTGTTCCCCCAGATGTTCCCCCCCCACAAAACACCTGATGGCGGAAGGCCGAGCAGAGCTGCAGCAGCGGCTCCAGCACCAGGCGCCGCAGCAGAGGCTCCTCCCAACCAAAAAAACCCAGTAACTAAGGAGGCGAAGGAGGCGAAGGAGGCTTCTTTATTTTCGGTTTTTTGTGCCGGGAGCTCGAGCCCGGGGGCTTTGGGGCTTTTGGATTTTAGATTGTCTTGAGCACTGGCCAGCTGAGTGCCGGAAGCAGAAAGGTCTCAAGACGACCGCAGGGCCCCTTTCAACCCAGCAACGGATGAGGTCTTGGGTTGAGCATTTAGGGCTTGAAGCAGCCCAATGGGATGATTTGAAACATCCAATAAGCACACCTCGCTCCGCTTCCCTTGCTCCCCCTCTCTTCCTCTTCCTCTTCCTCTTCTTCTTCTTCTGCACACTGAAGGGCCCCCCAAAGACTCTCTCTCTCTCTGTCGCTCTCTGGCTCGCACCTCCTGCTCCTCGTCCTCATTGTCTGCCGTGTCCTCACGGGAGCTGCCGCCCTGAAGAAACTCGGAACGATCCAACCAACGGGCTATAACCCTGTCTTCTGAATCTTGCCAAGGCTCCTTGCTCGGCTCTGAATGGGTACTTGGAAACCCCACCCCCCCCGCCCCCACTCACATAGAAACAACCTAGACACCGACCACCAAGGTGCCCAACGCGCAGCGCTTACAATGAAGGCCTGGTACAACTACGAAAAGTGCGAAAAATCGCCATGTACCGCTCGCCTCGGAAAACCCCTAGGGCCATTTCATTTTGACATGAAGGAATAGGTCGCAGAGCGGTGCCTGTGCCCTCTCTGCGCGGCGACTGCCGCACCAAAGCCGACGGCTCAGAGCCTCAGCAACACATTTCGCCCACAGGTGTGCTGAGAACCAGAAGAATCAGCAAAAGGAGTGGGTTGAGGACTGCGACCTGAAAGTGGGAAGTCTGCAGACTCACGGGATCCGGCCACTGGCTCCATGCTTACTCGCTCACTAGAGCACGACATCTGAGGCGCGCACAGAGATTTTCAGCCCAGATCGGTCCTGCTTCCACTTCGTGTGGGTCCGGAACCGTCTTGGACCAGCAACCAGGTACACATCAAGCGCTGTCCATTCAGAAGGCTCCGTGCGGACAATCGTATGTCGAAGGCCCAGACACGTGAACAGGCACAAGCTTTTGTTACCTTGTCACATGACAATAGCCAGAGTGCACCAAAGTCAACTTCCTCCTGATCCCGATGCCTCCCGTAGCCTCCAAGAGTCCAAGAGCCTGCCCTGAAGCAACTGATGGCAGTCCTTGAAGTTCCGAGCCAGCAGGGGCAAAGAGATCATCCAGCCTGATTTGTTAAGCACGGAAACTCAAACTTGAACGGCGGGTTGGCAGAGACATGTTGGCAGGCCATGTTGGCTTTTGGCCTTGCGTGGTGCTTCCGAGGACGAGCTGGCCGAGCTCGGGTCGGATCTTGGGGGGCCAAATCGATCAAAAGGGCCAAAGGTTGGCTCTACATGGCTCTCTTCTGTCAAGTGATTGCACGGCTCATGTCGCAGCACGGCGGCGCGAACTTCACCCCGCGAGACCTCGTCCCCGGCAGTGGCCAAAACGGTATTCGCCTTAGTTGGGCTTAGTTCGATGCAGTTCGGCGAAGTTCGGCTCTTGCCTGGTCCACGACGGAGTGCATGAGATCCTCGAGCTGCTTGGCAGTGTACCGGCCTCCCCGCAGAGGAGAGTACTCTTCGTGACTCGAAAGAGGTCTTCCAGCTGTTTCCTGCTGAGGGCCGGTCCGTCCAAACAGCTGTCAAAGTGGCTGAAGAGCAGCGCCACCTTCCCCCGAAATCAAAGCCGAGAGCAAAGGAGGACTCCCTCCTGCACCTTCCGCCCTGTCTGCCCTCTGTTCGCCCTCTGTCCGCCCCTGTCTGACAGCCAAGAGCCAAAACCGGGGGGACCTGGAGGCGCTCCCCGGCGGCGCGCCGCAGCAGCGCCTCTTTTGGGAATGCTTTTGGTGGATCGAGAGCAGATTTCGGATCCTGGGGGACAAAATTGTGAGTCGGAGTTGTTCAAGAAAACGAGAGAAATCCGGCAACCCGTGGGCTCATGGAGAGCTCGGCGAGGATCTGAACTGAGGAACGCAGCTTACAGCAGCTCGCCTCGCTGTGCAGCGACAAGCCCTCCACTGGGTTTACCACCTGCAGTTCGACAGCAGAAACCCTTTTAGAGGCTAGGTTTGGTTGGCCCGCATACTTCTCCCTCCTTTCGGATCGAGGGTCCCATTTGTGGGGGGGGGGGGGCCATCCACAGATGTCCTCTGGCACCATCTGAGGGCTCGGCTAAGATTGCGCTGTCAGCCAAGCGCAGCGCTGCCTCAAGGAGGCAGTCATGCCAGTCATGCCAGTCACGCCAGTCATGCAACAGTCATGCCAGTTGGCAAGTTGGCAAGTTGGCAAGCCCTGCCTGCGCCTCACCCAGCAGGCTGCTTTGTCCTGGTGTGTCGATGAGGTAGCCTGTGAGCAGATTCAAGAGTCGAGCACTCAACAAAGCCTCTCAACCGCACCCAATCGTGCACTACCCGCTGCGACTTTCTCTGCGGCTGAGATGCACAACAAGGGCTCAGCGAGCGTGTTGCTCAGCTGGTCCAGATCACTCTGAAGCCTCTGCTCAGCTCTCCGTAAAGAATCACATACACATGTCATTGCACTCCGCACGCAGCTGCTTCTACTTGAAAATACACACAGTCGAAAGATGTTGATGGCAGCCAGGCGGCTCGTCCTCTGCATCTGCCTGGTCCAGTGTGCGCTGCGAAATTGGAGAAATATATATGAAATCGACTAACTAAAGCTTGCTACTTGCTACAACAGAAACGCGAGGCAAATTACTCCGAGAACATCTGCAAGGACTCTCAGCTCTTCTGGGCCATCTGTTTGTGGATCTTGTGTGTCGGCAGCACCGGTGTGACGCCTGCAATGTCAAGCCCACACCCTTCGAGAAGGTGGAGGTCCGCGCCCCCAAGAACTTCCCATCCAAGGACTTCCTCTGCTGAGTGTGCCAGTTCAGGAATCAGAAATCACCTCAACCTACCGGATTCCATGCCACCAACAAGTCAAAGCCATTGCCGCCGCCATGAGGCTTGAAGATGCGCGATGCGCGAGCGAGAGCGCTGAGCCCGGCGGAGCCCTGCTGTTTTCAAGAAATGCTCGCATCAATACGCCAGCCTGGGACTCTTAGTTCTGTGAGGCTGATCTATGTGGGTTTTGTTGAACAAGTCATGGCAGAAGATTCGAATCACCCGAAGCGCCAACTGTCACGTCGGCTTCTACAGCCTGCTGGAGCATAGGATGCTACAGTGTTTACAGTGTTACTACAGCTGGCCAACTCGTCTCGGCACCTCTCCACCGTGCAGCTGCGAGCTGCGAACTCGGGTGGGATTGCTGGAGCCTGACCGCCTGAGCAACGACAGGAGCGCTCGGACCCCTAGGAGCCTTAGGAGACAGATGTCTCTCCTCCTGCCACCCCAGAGCAAGGCCAAAGAGGGCTAAGCAGACAGATGCTCACAGAAGAGCATGTGCCATGAGAGCAGATCTGCAAAGATGTCTGCGCTTTGTTTGGCAAGACCCTGTTCACACATTCTGGGACCACGACAAGTAGTCTTCTTCACTCCAACGAAGAAATGCGAAGAGCAATGCGGAGCGCACTCAGCAGGATCGTGCTCTTCCACCTTTTTGGGGGGGGAGAAACCCGAGTAACCCGAGGCCCCGGCTTCGGTCCTGCACACGCCAAAAGTCACGTGAGTCTCGCGCAGCTCGCAGCTCTTCGTGAGGGGACCGAGGGGACCTCCTTTTGCCTCCCTTTTTGCCTCTTTTGAGGGGGCCCGAATTCTTCACTGCGCAGAGGCGCCTTCCGGCTTGTCCTTCGAGATGGCCTTTTTGTTTTTCAAGGCCCGGATGACTCGATGGGCACGGACCACCTTGGACGGAGTTGGAGGCTCTGGGCTGCTGGAACCTTGCGAACCATCTTGCTGTATGTCGTCCCTGTCTTAGCGACTTGACGACATTTGCAGCTCAGGGTCAGATTGAACTTCCAGCTCCAAAGTCTTCTGCTTCCTCGCAAAAGCACATCTGAGAATGCTGCGGGCTTGCAAAGACCAATACATCCATTGCAGTCGACAGGGAGTGCCGCCAAAACGCGTTGGCGACAGCGGCTGGGTCAAGGACTTCTGATTGGACTTGTCGGCCTGGACCGAGAAGTGAAAAGAAGTGGAGGAAGTGAAGGCAGTGGAGGCAACACAACAACAAAAACAAAAACACAAAAAAAAACACGCTCGCGGCAAGGGCAGGCCGAAGGAGATCAGAGGAGGTCTCGGGGGGGTACGTCTCGCGCGTCTCCTGGGGCCCTCGCCGACTGCCGGCGGGTGAGGATGTCCGGCTCCTTGACCTCCTCCTAAAACGATCTTTGCGCGCGAGGGCTTCATGAATTCTTCATGCCTAGGCCCTATGCCCTCTGCCCAAGCTGCACTCCTTCCCCGGGAACAGCAAGGTCTGAACTTCCAGCTGGACAGTTGGGGCCACCTCTGAACTCAACTCTTCGATGAATTCGAAGGTCTTGAGATGTGTGAGGCGCCCCAGAGTGCTCTCAGCTCTCAGCATTCTCAGCACAGCATTCTCAGCTCTCTCTGGGCCTTGGAGTTTGAAGTTTCCGGCGCCTGCCTCAGCGGCTCAGCCTCCTGCACCATACAAGTCCAACGGAAGCTTCAAGCCATATGGTCGGCTACGCTGCAGGGCTATGCTGCTATACGGTACGATTGAGGACGTCGGATGCCCTTGCGGCGATGTCTTGAAAACTCACCCGTCCTCAGTGCCTTGAATGCTGCGAGCGTGGAGAAGCTCGACCAAAGTGCTCTTGCCATGACCCCTGTCACCGACCACGCAGACCTGACAGCACAAGGGGAGTGCAATGGAGTGCAACACGTGCGACATGCCCATAGGCATCCACTGGCACGAGCAGCCGTGTGCTCTTGCGACTCTACGAGACAACATCGTCCACATCATGTCCACATCTCCACCGTCGAAGGGGAACGGGCTTCTGGCTGTTCTGGCTTGCACCAAGTGCTGACTGGGCACACACCTGATATGGGCCAGCTTGCTCTGAGCAGTTTGGATATCCTGCCGGCAGAGCTCCACCATTCGGCATATCCAGAGCGTGCTTTGTGATGCTTTGTGATGCTTTGTGGCTTCGCAGATGTCCATGGGCTCGGTTAGGGCCCTGGGCGGGCCTTGATCGAGCACGCTACCAGTTGCGAGCATGTCCAGAAGTGATTGTGTTGCTGGTCCCTGCTCTCTGGACAGGCAGGCATATGCCGCCTTCTGCTGAAAAGCTACAAATTCCATGGGTTGTGTCTGAGCCGGCTTTCAACCACAGAGCCGGGAACTACCCAAAGTGCATCTCACATACGACATATATGGGTACACGTAGGGTAAGGGGCCGGGATCCAGGGCAGCGATGCAGGGCAGGGATGCAGGGCAGGGATGCAACGTGCAGGGCAGGGCACAAGGAGGATTTTGACATCGCGGTTCGGCACAGCAGACCTCCGACTAGCGTGTTCTGGAGGGCCAGACTTGTGCCTGGGCTTGGCTATGACATGGTATGACTCAAGGCTATGGAAATGATGGTTGCCTCAGGCACTCGAATCACCAAAAGCTTCAGGATTCCCAGCATCGAGGACGTAGTACCCAAAGCTGTCTGCGTTCATCAGCGCTTTGCCCGGATCATCCCGCGCCAGGGCCTGGCATCTTGCCCTGCCGTATGCGATGTCGCAGTCGGAATCGGAGGAATCGGTTGGCACGTACTTGAACAGAGCCTCAGACGTCAAAAAGGAATCCCAAGATATCTCAACCAAACCGACCCTACAGAGCAGCTTAAACAAAGATGCAATAATGTTGCCTCGTCTGTTTTCCTTATCGTCTCAGGCGCCGCATCGCCAGATTGAGAGAAGCGCTGCAGTTGAAGGTAATAGGTGACCCGTGGGTCAAAGATGCTGTAAGAGAATGCCTGCTTGCAGATCGGCGCCTCAGATGCTGCAATCTTTAGCCGACTCACCATCCTTTCTGAGCCCAAGCCATGTCATTCCTTGGCGATTGGCCAGCCCCAAACACATCCCATAGAACACGTGTGACTTGCAAGCGCAGACACCGCCCCATCGTTCCAAGTGCCGACATCCTTATTGAAGCTGACCTGCAGGTCTGCCATGTCTGCCATCTCCGTCTAAACCAGCTTTTGCACAGCACAGCACTAATATACAAAAATGCTTCTGCATTTCTATTTGTATACTTACGTAATTTACAAAGTACCCTCTCTTGGGGCATGGCACTGACCGTCTCTCACTGGATTCCAGCGCTGTTCAGAATGTTAGAAGAGGTCCTAGAGTTTCAAGTCACAATTACATGTAGATGTGTTTTGGGCTTGTTTGGGTGCTTGGGGAACGTCGCTTGAAAGCGCCTGGCCATGCTCTGCGAAGCAGCCGCCAGGGTAGTCTTCAGTCGCAATCTCGGTTGTTCCCGAAAGCTTCAGCGAAGGGTTCTTCGGAGAAAAAAAACGTCAACCTACCATCACCACACTACAATCACCACACTCCAATCACCACACTACCATCACCACACTACCATCACCACACTACAATCACCACACTCCAATCTCCACACTACCATCACCACAGTACCATCACATCACTTCCGCTATTAAATTCTCTCTTATTTCTTAGGCTGGGGTGGGTTTCGCCGCGGCTAGCGCGATGCACCCCTCTGCGGGGATCGTGCGTGTCGGAGCGCTCCCGCTGTGCGTTTTTGCGCATTCAGATGTGCGCCCGCGCGCCCTCTGCGGGGATCGTGCGTGTCGGAGCGCTCCCGCTGTGCGTTTTTGCGCATGTGGATCTGCGCCCGCGCACCCTCTGCGGGGATCGTGCGTGTCGGAGCGCTCCCGCTGTGCGTTTTTGCGCATGTGGATTTGTGCCCGCGCACCCTCTGCGGGGATCGTGCGTGTCGGAGCGCTCCCGCTGTGCGTTTTTGCGCATTGTACAACTTGCTTCGCACACCCTCTGCGGGGATCGTGCGTGTCGGAGCGCTACCGCTGTGCGTTTTTGCGTATTTTCAAGCGTGGTCGTGCACCCTCTGCGGGGATCGTGCGTGTCGGAGCCTTCCTCACCTCTTCCTCTCCTCTTCCTCTTCCTCTGCTCTTCTTTTCCTCTTCCTCTCCTCTTCCTCTCCTCTTCTTTTCCTCTTCCTCTCTTCATCCTCTCCTCTTCCTCTCCTCTTCCTCTCCTCTTCCTCTCCTCTTCCTCTCCTCTTCCTCTCCTCTTCCTCTCCTCTTCCTCTCCTCTTCCTCTCCTCTTCCTCTCCTCTTCCTCTGCTCTTCCCTCTTCTTTTCCTCTTCCTCTCCTCTTCCTCTCCTCTTCTTTTCCTCTTCCTCTCCTCTTCCTCTCCTCTTCCTCTCCTCTTCCTCTCCTCTTCCTCTCCTCTCCTCTTCCTCTCCTCTTCCTCTGCTCTTCCTCTGCTCTTCCTCTCCTCTTCTTTTCCTCTTCCTTTCTTCTTCTCTCCTCTTCCTCTCCTCTTCCTCTCCTCTTCCTCTCCTCTTCCTCTCCTCTTCCTCTCCTCTTCCTCTCCTCTTCCTCTCCTCTTCCTCTCCTCTTCCTCTCCTCTTCCTCTGCTCTTCTTTTCCTCTTCTTTTCCTCTTCCTCTCCTCTTCCTCTCCTCTTCTTTTCCTCTTCCTCTCCTCTTCCTCTCCTCTTCCTCTCCTCTTCCTCTCCTCTTCCTCTCCTCTCCTCTTCCTCTCCTCTTCCTCTGCTCTTCCTCTGCTCTTCCTCTCCTCTTCCTCTCCTCTTCCTCTCCTCTTCCTCTCCTCTTCCTCTCCTCTTCCTCTGCTCTTCTTTTCTTCTTCCTCTCCTGGAAAGTCGACTTTTGTAGTACAAACGTAGTACGCCGCGGACGCCCGGAGCTGCCGTGGCTGGAAAGTCGACTTTTTGCAGTACAAACGTAGTACGCCGCGGACGCCCGGAGCTGCCGTGGCTGGAAAATCGACTTTTTGTAGTACAAATGTAGTACGCCGCGGACGCCCGGAGCTGCCGTAGCTGGAAAGTCGACTTTTTGTAGTACAAACGTAGTACGCCGCGGACGCCAGGAGCTGCCGTAGCTGGAAAGTCGACTTTTTGTAGTACAAACGTAGTACTTGTAGTACAAACGTAGTATGCCGCGGACGCCCGGAGCTGCTGTGGCTGGAAAGTCGACTTTTTGTAGTACAAACGTAGTACGCCGCGGACGCCCGGAGCTGCCGTAGCTGGAAAGTCGACTTTTTGTAGTACAAACGTAGTACGCCGCGGACGCCCGGAGCTGCCGTGGCGCGAAAGTCGACTTTTCCCGAAAGCTTCAGCGAAGGGTTCTTCGGAGAAACAAAAACGTTAGCCCTACCACACTACCACACACTCGCACTACCACACACTCACACTACAATCACCACACTACAATCACCACACTACCATCACCACACTCCTACCACACACACACACACACACACACACACACACACACACACACACACACACACACACACACACACACACACACACACACACACACACACACACACACTACAATCACCACACTACCATCACCACACTCCAATCACCACACTCCACACATCACCTCCTCTATTAAATTCTCTCTTATTTCTTAAGCTGGGGTGGGTTTCGCCGCGGCCAGCGCGATGCACCACTCTGCGGGGATCGTGCGTGTCGGAACTCTAGGGCTTCGAAAACGTCGCAAATACCGTGGGCGCGGAACTCTGGGGCTTCGAAAACCTAGCAAATACCGTGGGCGCGGAACTCCGGGGCTTCGAAAACCTCGCAAACACCGTGGGCGCGGGCGCGAAACTCTGGGGCTTCGAAAACCTCACAAACACCGTGGGCGCGGAACTCTGGAGCTTCGAAAACCTCGCAAATACCGTGGGCGCGGAACTCTGGGGCTTCGACAACGTCCAAAATCCGTGGGCGCGGAACTCTGGGGCTTCGAAAACGTCGCAAATACCGTGGGCGCCTCTGGGGCGTCGAAAACCTCGCAAATACCGTGGGCGCGGAACTCTGGGGCTTCGAGAACGTCGCAAATACCGCGGGCGCGGAACTCTGGGGCTTCGAAAACGTCGCAAATACCGTGGGCGCGGAACTCTGGGGCTTCGAAAACGTTGCAAATACCGTGGGCGCGGAACTCTGGGGCTTCGAAAACGTCGCAAATACCATGGGCGCGGAACTCTGGGGCTTCGAAAACCTCACAAACACCGTGGGCGCGGAACTCTGGAGCTTCGAAAACCTCGCAAATACCGTGGGCGCGGAACTCTGGGGCTTCGACAACGTCGCAAATACCGTGGGCGCGGAACTCATGGGGCTTCGAAAACGTCGCAAATACCGTGGGCGCGGAACTCTGGGGCTTCGAAAACCTCGCAAATACCGTGGGCGCGGAACTCCGGGGCTTCGAAAACCTCGCAAACACCGTGGGCGCGGAACTCTGGAGCTTCGAAAACGGCGCAGCAAATAGCGCGACGGCTCTCGTGTGGGCGCGCAATCATTGCGGATGACATCTTGTCCTGCGCTCATGCAGAGCTATGCTTTGATCTGTTCACAACATGGCAGCAGGCGCCTCAGGCCATGTGGGACTTTTGCATGCTGGCATGTGTAATGTTGACTTCACATTAGTGGATCCACCCGCAATTGTAAAATCCCGCTGCCGGAACACAATAGTGTAGCCCGCCACAATTGTAAAATCCGACCCGGGAAATCCGGTTTTTACGGGCGTGGTGCTACTACCTAATACTAAAGCTAATACTACGTCCTACCAGGATTTAGGCGAACAGTATTGAGGAGGCCCTGGCCGGAGAGATTGATCAATGAAGGGGGGGGGGGGGTTTATTAATGCGAAGTCAACATTACGTGGTATCACCCCATTGCCGTCATCGCGCTACCATCGCCTCAGCTATATACGGCCTCTCTACACTGCCTATTCTATTCCATCTTCTTTGCGTTTCGCGTCCTTTTCGCTGTCGACGCGACACCTGCTTCCTATCCTACTACACCACACCACGATCACCGCACTGACAACACAACCAACTCTACGTGTCAGTTGATATCTTCGCACTGATTGCTTTCGGGATAATCGGTGTCTAGTTTTTAAGGCATTCTGCTAAACGACGAGCTCTGCCCCAACACGGGGCCGCCCCACAGAGGATCCAACGGTTCAGTTTCAAGGCAACGACCGAGGTGCTAGGCACTTTCGCTGCCGACTGGAAAGGGAAATGGGAAACGTAAATCGACTGCCACTGGAATGTACCTGAATGTCCGGAACAGACCGGAATTGGCCGAGAAGCTGAGTCTCCCCAGGTCAAGCCCAGCAGATTTGCAGCATCGCGACACGTCTTCAGCTGGTCTACCGACTCGGTGGGTGAAGGGCACTCCTCGAATGGAATCTTGGAAAAAAAGACAAGTCTGGAAAGTTCGGGTGATCTACGCCGTGATGTAACCTGTGGAAAAGTTCATGTTGCTTGTAAAGGACCTTCTGCAAACACACGTGCTGGACCGAGAAAATTCGTTGTGCATCTGCATCTATGTCTTCAGCCTTTGACCGCATCTATCAGACTCTATCACCGGAGCTTCTGGACCTCTGCTGAGCTACGTTGCTGCCCTTCTCAGCTGCGAAGAACGGAAGCGCCAGCTCGCACGCTCCTGTCCGGAGATTCTCGGAGAGTGGCGTCTCGTTCCATGTGGGAGCTTCAAATGCTCAAGAAGCCTGTGAGCAGACTAGTGACTAGTCATGAGAAGATGGAGTTGGCAAAAAAACAACCTGCCAGCCCTCAAGCTCCCAACAACGGACACCACGACAGCGCAGAAAAAAAGAAACTAGCTGCTCATAAGGCTCATCACAGGCTCTCAGAAGTCATGAATACCCTGCCTGTCTCGCTTTTTACATGTGTGGCTGGGCAGCTTCCGTCAGCTGTGGCGGGAGCATGGAGCCTTGGATACTTGCATGCACTGTGCATCAATGTGCCCACCCTCCCACCAGATCCCTCCAATTACTTTGTCTTCGCTAGCACAGGGCCCTGTCCAGAACCACAGACGCCATGCACACCATGCACACCCTAATCTCTGCAGGGTCGGCACACTACCATGTGTCACCAGAGACGCGTTCTAGAGTTCTACCAAGCCTGTCCACAGAACTCTCCAAGCGACGGCAAAATCTTGCAAAGCGGGAATGTGCCTCGGACAGCTGAACCTGTGGGCGACTTGTTGAAGTAAACGCCCTGGTAACGTCCTTACAGCTGCTCAAGAGTCGCTCTGAGATCTGTTGTGGTCCAGAGATGGGAATGGCGGTATGTGCCTTTGGTCTGCATGCCAGTGGCGAAAAGAGATCTTAGGTCAATACTTACTGAGTGCTGTACTCGTCTTTCGACATCTTTCGGGTATTCACGGCAGCCAGGAGACCCGCTGCGATCTCGTAGCATCCATGCGGCCAGTCTGCATCCTCCTCCTCCTCGATGTACGTCTGCCTCGACGAGTACCATCCCACGGACCCCTTGACGGCCGGACCGGTTCCCAACACTTCGACTCAGCATGTTCAGGTAGATTCTAGTGCAAGAAGTCGTGGGCCATTAAGGACCGCATCCATGCGGAGGCTATGAGGACATCTGCTCTTTGATGTTGAACTTCGGTTTCGAAGGACTCCACTTAATTACACTCGAAATCATAGGTCCAATTGTGATCCTTCTACAAACTAGACCACACATTCTGACAAGAGCGCTCTTCTCAGAGGCCCGGGCCCGAGGTACTCCGCGGCTCTTTTGCACGCAGACGCGGTCCTCAAGAGTTTTGCCGGCAAAGCCCGACAATTGCACTAAACCCTTCGGGGACCGTATTGGCCTGTATTAAAAAGCTGGGTCTTGCGAAGCGACTCTTTACGCCGAGAGGCTTCAGGTCTCCCAAATTGACGGGGCAGCGGGTGGAGTCCTCAGAGCCTGGAGATGGCATATGGGGGCATATGGGGGCCAGCAACCCGGCGAGTGCAAAGGGCAGGTTTGGCTTATGGCACTTGCCTCGGGCGTAGGGTGGCCGGGTGATATTGGCGAGCTTCAAGATCTCGGCTCCTCAGGCGAGGTGCTCAGTACCCTCGACCCAACTCCCGACAATCTGAATCGTAGGCTGTGAAGAACATGATTCGACACCGCCAAGCTGAGAAGGCCTTGCAGGGTGGACACAGACATGCACATGTTACGACCATTTTGAAGGGCGCCCAGCATTGACATTGCTCAGCCTTTGAGAAGCACCGCCAGCCACAGGAGCCCCACGTTAAGAGCTCCGAGCATCTCAATTTAGTCAGCCCTCTGTCGTACGACCTGTGGCCTGATGCTTCTGCTTTCATTTTCCTTAACAACTCCACATTCGCACATCAAGGGGCATAGCGCCTTGGGCGAGATGAGCGCATGAATACATGCAAATCCCACGCAAAGTCCTGGCACATCGCATGAGAGGCCGAAGATGCTGAAGCGCGGCTGGTTCTCCACGTTATCTGGGCACTCCGAGCCGTTGAGGTGCGGCAGGCCTCACCAAGAGGCCACAAGCCAAAAGTCAAAGCAGCGACATTCTGTGGCATGTGACGGGTGAAACCATGAACTAGTAAGCGCATTTCTGAACTGTTACAACCCTGTCCTGCCTGACGTTTCCAGCCACGTGTACTGGTATTGGGGGCAAATGGCCACGTCGTCGGTATATGCCACCGCATGGTGCGAAGACTCGTGTATAAATGTCTGGATCGCATCAGCAAGGAGCCCAAGGCGTTCTGCAACGACTGTCAGTATACAGACATATACCACAGGCTGGCCTTTCTGATTCCGTCGGAAGGCTCCTTGCAGGTCAGGAACACCATCGAAGGTAGATGGATACACAAATGCGAAGGTGCTGTCGTCACAGTCAGACGCATTGTAGAGAAACTCGGCCGTGTTCATCACATGCACGGCCGAGTTGAGCAGCCGAAGCACTTCGACACGAGTCTCGTTCAGAGAAGGTCCAGTGACTGCGTCATCTCCAAACCACTTCTGAAGATGAAGAACTGTCCTGTGCAGGCCTCGGCTGCTGCGACTGATCGCTCGATGTGCAAATACGCACGAATAGTGTCACTAACATGCACTGCAAGCCAAGCGGCGCAGGTTGCGAATTGCATTCATGATGAAGACCCGGGCGACCAAGTTGAACTTGGCCAACTTGTTCTGCCAGTCTTTGGGCTGCGCATCACTGCCAGCCAAGTAGGAGTTGAATGCACGCGGGTAGACTCTGAACATGTACAAGATGCGGAGGGCAAGCTCCTTGGCACAGGAAATGGCAGGTGCCCACAGCAGCAGCAGCAGCAGCAGCAATGGCAATGGCAACGGCCATGGCAATGGCAAGGGCAATGGCAAGGGCAATGGCAATGGCAATGGGCGGGGTGGGTCTGCCTAGGACAAGCACATCAGGCAACCTCGCAAATCCCAAAACCTGAAGCCTAGCATCAGAGCTGTAGGATTTCACCAGCACCTCAAAGGTGTGCTGGTACGGATCCTCAACCCGGACACTTCCACGCTGCCGCCGATGCTTGCCAACCGCCTTTCGCTTTGCAAATGGCTCCGCTTGGTCCGCTTGGTCCGGCCTCATTTTTCTCAAAGAAGGCCTCATTTGTCTCAAAGAAGGAATTTCGAAGCAGCTCGACGGAGCTCCAAGGAGCTCCAAGGAGTTTGAAGGAGCGAAGATTCGAGGCATCGCTTGGATTTTCGCACCAGGGGTCAAAAAAACAACGTGCGGTGCAACAGGGCAGGGGTCGAAAAAACAACCACAGGGGCCGAAAAACAAGGAGCCCATTTCACTTTGAAGCCAAGCTGCGCCGACTGCAAGTCCTCCTGTGTCTCAATCAGTGATTTGGGGTTTGGGTCTAAAGTTCGACTTCGGTACTGCGATATCTGCTGTCATGGATTAACACGTGTGGCATGTCGAGTCCAGTCTCGGGCGCCTGCAAATACCTGTCCCCATTCGCGGCTTCACACTTTGCACTTCGCTCGGACAACACGCCATTACAATGTGCACTCACGTCTGCTCGAATGCGGGTGTTCGCCCGCCCGCCCCCTGCACCCCCCAGTCCGAGTTCGCGAAGCGTGTGGCCAAAGTCTGCGGCGAAAGATCTTCACTGCAGATGTCATGACCTGACGAAGGTTGCAGCTATGAGACCTACAAGTGAAAGACTGGCTGTGTCAAGGACGTTGCTTGCTTCAAATCTTCCGGGCAAGCCGAACTTTTCTAGGGCACCGGCACCGGCTTTCTTCCATGCTTGTTCAAACCCGTTTGTTCCGAGCCTTGAGCATCCTGATAGCAGCCGATGTCTGGACCCGGAGGCATCACCACGTTCTGAGAGGCTAGGAACTGTACCGAAAGACGGCACAATTCAGCACCTGAGCGGCTGCAAGTGAGACTTATACTCCGGCTTGACAACCCTGCAGCGAAGAGGACCTCCAGCCCTACATGAGTTGCAGGTCGGCCCTGTGTGCGTGCATCCTGCACGACAATGTGCAGCATGCCAGCGTAACTCTGCACATTCATCAGCTGAATTTTCCCTTCCCTTCAGAGTCAGCCCTTCATCCCATGCGGTTGCTAGCGATCAAGCTCCAGTGAGGCGCAATGCACATGGCCTCCCTGCACAGCAGTCTTCTCCAGCTGCACTGCGTCAGCATATGCCTTTTCAAGACTACGCAACCTTTCAACCTCCAGACTTGAAGCTTGACAGCGTAGGCAGTTGTCTTTAGAATCTTTGGATACACGAAGCTTATTATGGCCTGGAAAGTGCTGGGCGCCACGGCTAGCAGCATGCGCAAGTCGGACAATGCGAGAGAGCTCCTGAGCCAATGGATTGCATGGGATTACTAGTTTCTAGTTCGCCGGGTTTCAGGCCACACAGCCCACGGAGCGGAAGCAAAGGGGCCTGCCGTCACCGGAGAGTAGTGAGCAGACGCCGTCGGCTTTGGAGCACAGCAAGCTGTGATCCGGATCCTGCGAAGTGGAAAAGCACAAAACAGCTCCCCCACCACATCGGCGTCGCGCCAGGCCTTGTCCCGGGAGGCCCGAGCCGCGTGCCGCTGGAGCGCCCGGAAAGCGCAGGAGCCCTCAGAGAGGGAAGAGAGCTGTGAGGAGGGTGTAGGGTTTAGGGAGAGAGGGGTTCCCCCGAGTGCTCCGTAGATATCTCCTTTGTGGGGACGCTCTGAGCGAAGAGAGGATCTCTTTGCCACGGGAAGAGTATGGCAATATTATAGAGGGGGGGCACCTTATGTGCACCACCAGGACCAAGCTCCGCAGGCTCGGCAGGCTCCGCAAGCGCCTCACACTCGCCGTCGGCCCCCAGAGCTTCCAGTGGCTCCAAGTCCTCCAGGTCGGCGAAGCAGAAGCCGACCACCAACCAGATCCATCGGAGCATTTGAGCGCCGCCTCCTTTTTCTGTTTTCTGTTTGGGGAAGTATGTACATGTGGGCCCACACGGCCTCGTCTCTCAAAGCCTCGAGCCGGAGCATATGGAGCACCACCTATGCTACAGCTCGCGGCTAGCTCATTCCCGACCAGGTCCGTGAGACTTGTGCGCATTTTTCGCTCTGCTGGATGAGCTCTGGTTGACAGCTTTAGAAACAACATTCCTCACGAGTGCTGCCCATCAGACTTGCATCTGTGACATTGGCGCCCACGCCAAAAGATGTGCAGTCCACCTCTTCTGCGCACCTTCATCAACACACACACACACACACACACTCGCCACACGCGGAAAACAAGCCTCTTCCAAGTGGGGGCACGGACCCCTGCTGCAAACAGGCCACAGTCGTTTGTCGTAGCACTCAGCATCTGTGCTGCCAAGCAATCCGACGACGGTCTTGCGCTTCCTTCGTGGCTTCAGGTGCTTTGCCACCCGTCTAGCCAAACTTGGTTTGGGGTTTAGGGTTTAGGGCTAGAGGCCTTGCTTTCAATTGGGACCACTGGATCCACTGAGCAACATCCCATGGCAGCCAAGATGCCATTTCGTGGGTGGCAGCTTTGTCTCGTAAGATTCACAATACCTTAGAACTCAGAAATTTGTGAAGAGCCGAAAAAAGAAAGCACTCTGCTTGTCAAGATGCTTCGGAAGGCAGCATTCGGCATCTGTGCTGCCTTGATAGTGGTGTTGATTGGTGTCTGCCTGGGGAAAAACCCGATCAAATTGGGCACAAATGGAAGGAGGAGTGGCATCCCTGCGCATGGCTGTCTTTGATGATCCCATGCCCTTTGTCTCAGCACGAAAAACTGTCAGACAGGTACTCCTCTCTTTGAAGCATTCGGATATTTGGAAAAGCTTGACTCCCAGTGGTGCCTTCTTGTACCACTTGGTTCCATGGCCGGTTCCCTGCGCATCCGTGCTGCAAGTGAAATCGGCCTGGGCAAAGCGAGCGCCATAAGGTGGACTTCAAAAACCCACATCACACCCCCTTCCCTTATCTGCTGACTTGTCTGGAGTTCAGATCATTGTATGTCGGACCAGGCACACAAAAATTTGCGTCGCAGCACTGTTGGATTGTGCTGCCCTGCAATCCGACAAGGGCCTGAAGCACTGAAACGTCAAATGCAGTTGCACTTGCGCTCGAGGCTCCAAGAGAAGCCCTAGACTTCTCCCTTTTTGACAGAGGCTTTTGAGTGATGAGCACAACAGGCCTCTGGTGATTTCGAGCGCCACTTGCCTTGCGGTAGGAACTTACACCATCCCGAAACCCGAAACATCCGGAAACCCCCCTGAAGCCGCATGTGTCGCATGATTTCGCATACCATCCTGCTCTCACCTCCTTGCCGCCGTGATTCTACCATCTGCCCGTTCGCAATCGATGGAATTCTCGCAAAAAATCTCCTGCTTTCTCGAACAGTGCTGAAACGCGCTTGGCGAAAGAATGTCAGCCACCATCTCCGATCGCCAGCCCAGAAGCACGGGTGCCCACCAGCCTCGCAGCAGGTCTCGTCGTCGAAGCCTTTCCTAAGACTTCCATCTTCCATCAGCGGCTTCTTGGACCACTTGGTGACATCACCTCCGCGAGGCAGCGCGATGCAAGATGCAGCCGTCACTCAGCCGACCAACGCAACTGCTTTCCAACAGACCATGAAAGGGGCCAAGGCGCTGCAGGTGTAGTCTTTGCATGACTTCAATTCACAGCACTCTGCGTCCGTGCTCCCTTAGCGTAGACCGCCCTTAAACTTCCGCCCGAAAAATAATACCCGAGTAGAGTTGTGCAACATGGCAGAACAAACGGACCATGAGGTCAGAGACGACGTCATCGGCGTCAGTCGACCGAATAAAGGTAGCTTTGTCCATGCCCATCCAAGCGTCCCAGCGCCAGGGAGAAGCTGCCGTCGGGAAGCTTTGGGACCATCTGCTTCGGATCTCAGTAGCAGACGTGCTTTTGAAGATTTGCTGGGTGGCTTGGGCCGTTCCAGTACTGTACAAGCTTGAGCGCTGAATGAGGTCAAGAATCCTTGGCAGGTGTGGTGCTGGCACATCAGGGGCTGGCAGCAAGCTTCGTTGCTTCCGCCCTGCAGCTTGGGAATGGCCTTCGACTTCCACTGGCTGGATGGAGAGCAAGTGAAGTCAGCCTCGGTGGAAAGAAAGATTCCCGAAGCAAGGTATCCACTACCGTCCTGCTTGGGCAGACGAATCAGGCGAGTGCGCAGAAGTTCTTCTCGCAGCCTAAGTAGGCTGTCGGAATCTATGCTGCTATTGAGCAAGAATACTGGGGGTGCAGGGGCCTTTTTGGGGATGCTCAGTGGGGACTTCCTTGCCCAGCTGCACTCGATGAAGGTGCTGCCCAACCCACTAGGAGATGTCTTGTTGCGCCATGCCAAGTTCGGGCTTTTGCTGCAGTCCTCTCGAAACACCGCAAGAGCAGCGCCAGCGCAGCGCGAGCACAGCACAAGCGCATGCACCCGCACAAGCGCTTCGCACAAGCCCTTCCCATCTCTTCCCATCCCTAGGCCGTCCAGGTCCGCGCACTTTGCCTCCTTGCAGCACTCGCTCACCGTACTTCCGCGCCGGGGCTTTCCTGACAGCACGATCCGGCAGGGAGTGACTGAGTTGCCCTGTCCACACATGTCAGCTGCCGAGCATCCATCTGCGTCATGTGTGAGTAGAGTGTATTGCGTCTCAGAGGGGCATTGGATCTCGTGGCAGAACCTTGGGCAATCTTGGGTGGGAAAGCCTACAGAACCCGTGAAGGGAATGTCCACGTCAAGATGATACACAGAGCGAAAAAAACCCAAGAAAGCCTTGAAGGGAATCTCCACATCAAGATGTTGCACAAGAACGAAGAGGTTAAGGCTAAAGGGTTTCCATGTCAAGATGTTGCAAAACGACGAAGAGGGCCCAAGCAACCCTTGAAAGGAATCTCCATGTCAAGATGTTGAAGAAGGAAATACCAGGGCCCTCTTGAAAAAGGGGCCCTCTGCGCAAAAGGTTGAGCTGAAGCTGCGCCGGCTCGCAGCATTCTTCCGCCGTGCTGCCCTGGAGGCCGGTGGCATTCTTGGCCTCTGGGCGAAAAACACTTGCCGCAGAAAGGTGGGGAGGGGGGAAAGGGGGAAGGGGGAGGGGGGGGGGGGGATTGTGGGATTGTGGAGCCTCACTTCTGTTCGCTGTCTCCACGCGCCTTGAAGCCTGGCCCACAAACCTTGGCATCGCAGAGCCGAGGTCGGCAGCATTGGTCTTTCGTGTAACCTGCGCGGGCTCACAGGCATGGAACGATGGGCACCGCAGCCGCAACCACAAAAGAGCGCAAAAAGAGAAACGGCGAACTTTAGGGACCTTTAAGCTGCTCGAAGTTGGGTTTCTGCTCCCAGGCTGTGCCGCTGCAGCCATCCACCTCGGGTGAACCAAAATTAAGACAAAGGAGCTACGAGGGAAAGCCTCGTGCGACTGGTTTCTTCGGCCTCCGCAGCATCCTTGCAGGTGATGGGCTCGCAGCACTCGAGCCTGGCAAAATGCGTCGACATGCTTCGTCGCATTCTCCCCTAAGTACTGTTACAACTTTCCTACCACACATACCAACATCACACGACCCGTGTCAAGACCCCATCATCCCTCTATCATCCCCCTAGCATCCCCCCGTATCATCCTTATCGTCCCCATCCCTGTCCTGCTGTTGCCAACAGTCTTGGGAGGCTTTGCCACCCAGCCCTGGCCACAGAACTCCTCGGCTTTGGGAGGCTGCTTCACGCTATGCCAACCAAGATCACATGGGCCCCCTTCATTGGAGGCTTGGTGCCAGCTGCACTTGTACTAAAAGGTCCTTCTCTTCGCATCGCCGCGGTCTGAGGCAGAAATTTTTGAATATCACCTCAGTCTCGGCATCGGCATAAACACAACAACAAACTTCCTGCGTCGTTGTTTCCTGCACGGTTCGCTGCTTGACCCTTGATGCCATAAACCGTATGCTTTTGCCAGGCAACGTCGCCGTTCAGAACCTGCAGGTTCCAGGAGATCCCGGTCATTGCACGCACAACATGTCACCACATATCATTCACAGAGGGTCTCAGGAGATCTGTGCAGACAGCATAGCCATAATTCGCCAAAATGGCATGGGATGGCACGAGTGGTGCCTGGGGCCCGTCCCGGTACTGGAAGCTTGCATCAGATGCGCCAGCTGCCACACGGCCAGTTGCTTCCAGCTCGGCACCTCGGGCCCCGTGGACGCTCGGCCCCGCTGATATAGCTGCCCCGCTGCCCCGCTGCCCCGCTGCCCTGCTATATCGCCAAGAGTCATATGCAGGGACGATACATACCGTATTCATTTTTTAGTGTCTTCAAGGGTAGTGTGGATATATGCGAACGATGTGCCCCCTTCACGCCAAACAAAAACACGAGCATAGCGCACGTGACCCTGCGACCATCTGCGACCCCAAGGTGCCGAAAACTTGCCCAAGCCAGGCACAATTTCTACAGCGTTCTCAACTTCGTGCCCAGACAGCGGAGTTTATCGGGACAGTGAGCGCATTAGCTTTGATAGCGCTCGTCCCTCAAATGCATCCATCGACCTGCTCGGCAAGCCGAGGATGGGTCGGAGACAGCTGGGACAAGTTGGGACGAGGACGCGTTGGGGCCAGCATTGGGGCCGCTCTCTACATCCTGGATGGGATCCACGTTGGTTCTGTGTGCAACGCGGCCAGACGTCGCAAACCGGTCAAAATGGATTTCGTAAAGAGCCACCGTGCCACGACGTGAGACGAGGCATGGCCACTCGCCACCCAACGCAGCTGAGCCTTGGAGTCAAGGTGCCGGAGCGTGCGAAAGCACAGTTGGCTGGCATCCTTGTCTACAAAGGTGTCATAAAAGGCGCTGACCTGCAGAACAACCTTCCGACCCACCGAGCCAGGGATGTCCATTTGTTGGAGATCTTCTGTGGACATAGCACAGAGGAGACCCCTGAGCAGGTCTTCAGCCTCCTTGGCATGTAGACCATCCCCTTCCAGGCAATCCAAAGCCACCTCCCCACGCAGAGCTCCCGAGATCAGCACCTCAGGATTGGCGGCGGGGAGGCAGGGAACCACGGCCAGGTCGTGGCGCCTCGCCAAAAACCCCATGCATGAAGCCATGGCCCCACCCCAAGAGATGCCAGTACAGCCCAGGTGAGCCCGAGGAAACTTCATCCGCAGCCAGTCCAAAACCTGCAGCGCCTCCAGCAAGAGGCTTGCATTCTGGTGGCAGAAATCGGTCACCTTGTCGACGTAATGCAGATTCTGTGCCTTGGGACGCCGCCCGCCATAGTACGCGGGAGTGATCAGCACTGAAGCCACACCCTCTTGGAGCAATGGGGCTGCCAGCATCATCTTGCGGTAGAAGTAGGACTGGTCTGCCGTCCCTGGGAACTGAACCACACATGCCCAGGGCTGTTGGTCCTTTGGCACCAAGAGCTCAAACTCGCAGAGCTTGCTTTCCTCAGGAAGGTAGCAGGCCCAGGGGCTTGGAAATTGCCCTCGGGAGCAGACACCCAAGCCGCCGAGGACAATGTTCTCTGGGCCCATGGACATGGTAGGCGATCCGATGCCTTGCGCATACTCAAGCATAAAGCTGTCCAAGAGGGCGCGCCCATCCTGGACCGTTTGTAGATCTCCCCAGCCGCTCGTGAAGAAGCGATGCTGCGTAAAGGGCTTCAGGTGTGCACCCAATCCAAGTGCTGCGTCCAGCAACCCACAGGCACGGCCCACAGTGGCGGCAGACCACTGGAACGATGGCTCCTGATGTTGCATCCCCTCAATTTGCTACGAGTAGCTGAGTAGCACCCAGTACCGGGTTCCTGAAGCGGCTCAGCCCTGGCGTTGGCTTTTGAGCCGAAAGCCACGGGTGATTGAAACGTCATTGCTCCCTGAGAGAGTGCAAAGGTTGGAATAAGCATAGCTCATTTAGGGCAGGATCTCAAGTGGCCTGCTGCTTCGGCCGGGACAGTGATCATCAAGAACCCACCGCTGCCGGCAAAGCCAAACTTTACTGGCTCCTTGATGGTGCTGTTCACCTGGCATGCTCAGGAGCCCATTGGCCAAGAGGCGAAAAATCGTGAAGGCCAAATTCTTCTTTTCCAGCAGACCCTCACTCAAGCAAATACCTTCCACCAGCACACCACGTGCTGGAGAACAGGAGAGGAATCCCCAGCATCCCCATACTATTCCCAAGAGAGGGAACCCTCTCAAGAGAGATGCGCATCATCTGCATCTCATCATGGCAATGGGCATCGCTCGTCTTCTCTACTGCCGAGGACCCGGCCGTCACGCTGAGATGCCACGCCACGGGCACTGCCCAGTCTGCTGCTGTCTTCAATCCTTCCTGCGCACCCCCCGTGCTGAAGAACTCAGAGGATGGCCCACTGCAACGCGCTGTGGCACCAAGTGCACGGAGTGTCAGCCAGCAAGCATGGCAGTTTAAAGACGCGCGAACATTGCAATCACTACACCATGTCTACAGCCTGGCAGCTATACACATTTATACATATACACAATAAAGATATAGATATATATATATATATATGCACGAGCGGCTGACAATTGCACATCAGCACCGGGAAGGCGAGGAAAAGAGAGAGACAGAGAGAGACAGAGAGAGACAGAGAGAGACAGAGAGAGACAGAGAGAGAGAGTGAGAGCGAGAGAGAGAGAGAGAGGGATAGATAGAGAGATAGAGAGAGGGAGAGAGAGCCACAGACACACACAGACAGACACACACACACACACACACCCACGCACACACACACACACACACACATACACGCAGAAACACACACGCAGAAACACACACGCAGAAACACACACGCAGAAACACACACACACACACACACACACACACACACACACACACACACACACACACATGCACACATGCACATGTGCACACATGCACACATGAACATGTGCGAAGAACCATGACGCCAATCTGAGTACGGTTTTTCCTGGCCTGAAAGGCTGCCAAGTCCACCTTATTGAACAAGTCTTCCCCGCGTGAAAGGCCGGTGGCGTGGTAGTCACCATCCGCATCCAAAGGAAACTGCGCAAGGCCAACAGTCTGAGGGCATCGGGAGTATCCGAGGTCTGCTGTGACATGGTAGGCATCGAGATCTTGGCAAGTCTTGCAAATCAGGTCGGCCTGGTTCCCGCTGCACCTTGGGCAATCCGAGGGCGAGAGAAGCAGGCGTAGGGCTTCGGGTTAAGCAAGCGGGGCTTCGGGGTTGAGACGAAGCTGCCCGGTCCCGGAGGTGAAAATACTGCGAACACATCTTTGATTCCAACAAACTTGAGGTGTGTTTAGCGTGTGTACTTATTCTCTTCCCCCTGAGGTCTCGGCACAGAGTCACGGGCCCCTCGAAGCTTCGCCGAAGAAACGACTCGAAGGCAAAGGAGGAGCAGTGACCACGCTGGCCATGCTCGGTGCTTCATTGCCTTGGACAAAGCCGAAAGCTGGGGGCCGCCACATCCCCGAACGTACCAGAACCCACCACCTCAATTGGGGTCGGCACGGCTGAGGCCATGACGGCTTCACGGCTCGGTACTAATGCATTGAACTAAAGCAGCACTGAATGCTCAGACAAATCACTTCTTCCACCCAGTGAAAATCATGTGAACCGCCTTGTTACCTTTGTATCCGCCGACCACCACACGGCTGAGCCATATTCAGCGGCATCGAATGCAAACCCCACCATGTTGCGGACATATTGGACATGCTATGTTGGAGCCCCCGAGCCCCTCTCTCTCTCTCCCCTCTCTCTCTCGAGAAACTATCCATCATCCGAGATCCGGCTGTACACCTTTTTGCGGTGTGCACACGGTGGGGGCGGTAAGCCTGAGCCTAGCCATAGCAACCAACCAGGGGACCACACTGGCAACAATGCCTTTCCACTGCGGCTACGAGCTTCGCCGCTGCTGAACTGTTGGCAGTTGGAAGATCCCGACTTTTGAATTCACATGCTCTTCCTTCCACAAGCTGTGCCCCAGCACCTTTTGCGATCTCCCTTTGGGATGTGTCGGCTACATGCATGATCCCTAACTCTCTGCCACGCAATGTGTAAGGAACAGCACACAGGAGCATACTCTGTAACGAAAGAAGCTCTCAAAGGAAGCTCGGGCAAGCTCGGCTCTCAGTTTTCCTTCTTGCTGTCAGCCTGCGAGGGCCACTGCAGGGCGCGTCGCTAAGAAGGCACCGCAACGGTCGATTCTACTTTGCAACAACTGTCCTCTCACTGCTTGTATTTTTTCCATCCGAAACCCTCCCTCTGACTACTGGCGCCGCCGGTCCTGCAGCGTTGGCAGGTCGTCCATATCATCGATACCATCCTGCATGGTAATCACTGCTATTCATCCAGCCAGGGCAGTGTTGCAATTGAGGGCTAAGGCTCCTCCACCGGCCAGTGGCCACCTTTTCTGGCTGCTGGGGCCTTCTCCTTCGACATTGGCACTCGCCACTCTGCCGGGACAGTTCATGCGGGGCAGGCTAGCCACGTCGCCATTCAAAGCTACGGAGCAGGCCTGTACCATTCTGGAAGCCTATAAGTACTTGAAAAGACGCCGGGGCACTTTTCATTCAAGCACCGAAGAATCCGACAAGCCTGCGTGCCAAAGGGTAATAGTGGCGGTCTCACTGACGATAGGCAACAGTGACACTTAGACAAGTAACCTGGGCCCAAGCCACTAGCCTTCAATCCGTGATAGTGAGCGGTCAAGAGAATTCTCTGGCCATGCCAGAGAATAAAAAAGTCTCTGCACAAATTCAAACCCTGGATCTAGCGGTGAACCTTGCGTTCCATCGTGCTGAGGGGGCTCCTGCTTTGTCCAAACTTCGCCGCTGGACCACCGTACGGTGTTCCCTTCGCAGGCTTCCAAGGAAATCCTGAAGGGGCAAGAATCTGCCAATCCACTTCCCTTCCAGGACTGAGCTCTTTAAGTCCTTTAGCGTTGTGGACAATGTCTGACTCGATTTCTGATTCAAGGTGCCAAACCAGAAACCGGTTGCAGGCATGGGCATTGCATGGTGGCATTGCGTGGGCGCCCGACCCCAGGAGCCGGACAGCGCCTGCTTCGTGTCTGAGCCTCGAAACAGCGCGAATGGCCCTTGGAGCATCTTGCATCTGCAAGAATCACTGACCAGCCGCCCCTTTCTTCAATTTGACTTATTCCACTTGGGCCATGATCGAAACCCAGCCATCTCGTGCAACCTGCCGCTAGACCGTGCACATCATGAGCACGGAGCCCGACAGTCAGCTCGTGAGCCAAATACAGATACACGCTTACCACGGAGAAAGGTGTAGAGCCCAAAGGAAAGCCTTCAGAACAAGATGGAGCGCTTTGTGCGTCAAATACGCCAGGCAGGACCGGGCCGAGTGCGCGCCCCATCGCGCCCCTGCGTGGTGGCTAAAGCTCCGAGATGCTTTCCAACATGCCTTGCCATGCCTTGTTTGGACGCAGTTTCAAAGGAGGGGAAAGGACTGGGAACAATTTCGGGCATCACTCCCCACAGGCCAGTCGCACATGAACTAAACATGTTCCCCCAATGGTCGAAGGCCCACTCCGACCACTCGCGTATACCCACTGACGCACTCGAGCACTCACCCGAGCACTCACACCATCCCTGTACCCCAACGCAAGCTGAAAAAAACATGCGAGGCGTCCCAACACCGTGATGCTAAGCTCTAGATTCTAGATGGCGTTGGCATGCGTGCTTTAGAAAACCAACAATCTGCCCGGTTTCTGGCCCTTCTTGTCATCAAACAAGCTCAACCCACTGAGAGTCCAAGCGAGCGAAGCTTGTCGCAATGGTAAAATATAATATATATATATATACACATATACATATATACATATATACATATATACATATATACATATCTACATATATACTTATGTATATATACATATATGTCTCGACACAACTACTTCTCACGCCCATAGAAAAACTGCAGACTTGCATGGCCGACATGGCCGACTCTCCTTAAATCAACGGTCTGGGAGTCTCCACGCAATTCTCAGCCCCGGGCACGAAGGGCATGTGCGAGGTGGTGACGCGAGCCACCAGACCCCTGACAGCCTAGAGTCGCGAGCTTTGCGATCCGCCTGTAAGGTCTACTAGAGTAACCACCTCAGAACTCGTCTCCCAACTCCTCTCCGGTTTCCTGAAGATTATTTCCACCATTTCAGGCAGCAGTATTGTGCAAGCGGTTGTAGGCCACAGGCGCTATACGGCGCATAATGTCTCATAAGCTGCCACTCTGCAAGCTCGGCCAGCGTTTAGCGCTGCGTCTTGCAGGGGAGCAGAAGCCGGAATGCAGGCATCTGCAGATGGGCTGTATTGCGTATATTTGATGCTTCTTGTTCGTGACGAAGGGGGGAGCAACACCACGCAAACTCTTAACGCCTGCATTCGGACTCCCCAGGTTTGACAGGAAGCACAGCGGACCGCCTCCCTCCTGTCCTGTGCCCCTTCGCGGATCCGAGAAATATGTCTGGGATCTTTTTTTGCCTCCTGATTTCTCTTGAGTCCGCTGCCTTTTTCTTTGGGGCCCTTTGCGAACACGTCAGCTTTTGGTCACTGCGGACTTCAAGGACACCCTCAGGACAGCAAAGTTCGAAGGTATTCAAAAATGACTCTCAAGTCTCAAGTTCAAACGGTTTTAGACATCTTTGCGCGGTTGCTTGTTGACCCCGGCCAGAGGCCTAAGCCTAAGCGGCCTAAGCCAGTGCATCGGAGTCAATTGAAACGGACTGAAGAGCAACAGTTCCTCTAGCAGAGGGGTTGAAGGTGGGCCGCTCTTCTTTTGTTGTAACAGGTGAGAAAACCCCACAGCCCCACGGAGTTTCCTTGAAATCTGAAACGGGCAACTGCGCATGACCTAAAAGTCCAAAAGGGTCCAAAAGGGGCCAGCAACCAGGGGACGGCTTGCAGGATGTCGCAGGATGTTGTGCTTGGGCGGGGATGCTGGCCCGCGAATCTCAGTTAAATGCCGGGAGCATTCTGCAGCGACTGACTGCCTTCGCTCAGGGTCCAAGGCCTCATGGAAACTTCGGAAGGCAAATCGGTGGTTGGGCTGAGCTCGCGTCTGAGCTTTAGCCTTACACTCGGGTACATGCTCTTTACGAGGCTCTGGATCGCAGGTGGGACCCCTTTCACCGGCGGAACCATAGAAACAAGTTGCAGCATCTAAGCGTGACCTCCATCGTCATCCGAAAACACGAACAGGCGCATCTCAACGCTGCTTCCCGATGCTTCTGAGCCCTGTGGAGTCTGCACGCTTGAGGAGGGCCCAAAACGCCCCAAGAGCTTTCAGCTGTTCAAATATGCACAACAGGGCTCAGGCCCAGCCTCTCCAAGCTGCGAAAACATTGTAGTCAACTGAATTGTACTATGGCAGCTGGGGTGAGGCACCCCAACGGCAACGCTTTTTCAATATCACAAAGTCGCCCCAATGATGCAGCGATACAGAACCAGAATTCCAGCTCTCCTTACCGGAGCCGTCACACACAGGAACTGCCAGCTCGTGGTACGTTTCTGAGGGTGGAAGGTGGGAGGCTTGCACTTCTTTAAAAATACAACTTCTTCGAGCTGCGGTGTCACGCACTGCCAGATGAAAGCTCGGCTTCGGAAGCCTTCAGCAGCACCGCGATATGACCGGTTGTTTCTGGGCTAAGATGCACGCACAAAAATGAAACGGGGTGGCGTACGACCCCATCTTCACACAGCGATCTGACAGCCGTGATACGTAAGCTCCTGAAATATCCTGAAGCGTCCCAACTAAGGTGCCAAACGTGCAGCTGTTCAAGGACCCGCTGCGTCACCCCTACATTGCTGCGCTTCAATAGAAGCAAAGGCAGCCTACAGGCTTGTGTAAAGAGCTTCAAACGAAGGCCTCTCAGTCATCGTCTTCGTCTTATTCGTGTCTCACCAGATTAGAAAGGGATTACACAGGTTTGACGAATAGGCCGTAGCTCACTCTCTTTTTGGGAACGGCTCTTCCAAGCCAACCTCTCACGTGGTGCGTGCCAGACCTGACAGTCTCAGGATGTGGCTGACATGAAACAAGACCAGACCCGGGCAGAATCCCCGTACCCCACAATGCCCATCTTGGGAGATGCCGACAAGTGGACAAGAGCAAAAAGACGGAAGAGTACCCATCTCCACCTTTCGTTGGTCCTGTTGTGCGCCGCCAAGCGGTTTAAGCCTCAGAGAATTTCTTTCACTTCTTGAGGTGTTCACAAGGAGGGGTGGCCTTGCAACATTCCACCATATTCCACCTTTCTACCTTTCCCTTGATGGCCCCCTACGCTGCTTCCAAGCGACGAGCCAGGGGTGCTGGAGCGCTTCCGCGCTGCCCAGGCGCTGCAATGGATCTCGACACAAGAGACCGGCCAGCAAATCGCGGGCGCCTGCGACTCGGGCCCTATACTCCATCAGGAACCCGCCAAAAAGCCTCCTTGTGTTGCACTCTTCGCGTGTTAAGGCCTGGGGAGAGGTCCGGCAGGACCTCGGCGCTGGCCAGTGTGGCAGAGGCGGCGCTGGCGCTGGGCAGGCGGCCTGGAAAGCGTGCGGAGCCCTCCTGAAAGCCAATTTTTGGCTTACTTACCGCGTTTTGTTCTGCCTGAAAGCATCGCGAAGAGAACGACCTCAAGCACGTTAGGAAGCACATCTAGGGTTGCATGCGTTCTCACAACACCAGCACAAGATCCAGCAAGCAAATCTGCTGGCAATATCTCAGAATCCAGCACCCAGGCTGAACGAGTCCAGTGCGCTGCTGCAGGCAAAAGTTCCACATCCTTGGATTGTACAACCCTTTCTACTTTTTTCCCGGAGCCCATGAAGGTCCCGCCAACTCGGCACCAACGCATGATAAATGCCGTACACATGGTTACCAGAAAACAGCCCCTGGATCTTCTTTCGAGCTGCTGGCTTCAGGTGCCAGGTAGGGCCCAGTGCCTTCAAGCTCGCCTGAGCTCACATTGCCAAGCTCTGCAGCCACATGAGGCGCCTAACTTCCAGTGGCACTTTGCGCGTGCATATATTGTCCATTCTTATCCCCAACGAACTTCCTGGCCCTGGCATCCTACAATCTTTGGCGGGCATCATTCAAATCTTCGCTGGCATATGCAGGCATTGTCCAAATGTTCGTCGGCAACGAGCATGATTCAAATTTTGCGGGCAATATCCAAATCTTCACAGGCATTGTCCAAATCTTTGCTGGCATTTGTCCAATTTTTTCGTGGGCACTATCGAATTTTCAGGGGCATTGTCCAAGAATTCACGGGCATTATCTCAATCTTCGCGGGCAGTACCCAAATCGTCCAGGCGTTGTCCTAATTTTCGCAGGCACTGTCCAATTCTCGCGGGCATTCTCCCAATGTTCGCGGGCAGTATCGGGCTTTAGAGTTTCGGGGCTGCAGGGCCTTGGGCTTTTGGGTTCAAGCTCTATTGGGCGTTGAGGACTACGGAGGCTTGAGCTTGCTGGGCCTTGGGGTTCTGGGGTTTCGGGCCAACCGTGCCCCGTATGAAACCCCGATGCTGTATTTGCAGCGCGCCTCCATCTAGCAGAGTGCCCTCAGCCGTCGCTAATCCAAAGTCCACCACCGTTACCTGCAAAAGAGGACATGGAGGGGAGAGCCACCAAAGGCCTCAGAAGGGAAAGGTAGGGACTGGTAGGGAATCGGTGTCGTGGTGTGTGCCGTGGCCTCTAGGAAAGAGAGAAGCTGCTGAGTCTTGCTGAGCTTTGCCCTGGTGCCTTGGTCTCGCCATCTGATCTGGAGATCATGATGTTCTCTGGCTTCAGGTCCTCGGCATCGTCCAAGCAAACTCACTGTGAACCCACAAATCATTGCAAATTTCCCCTGGAAATTGCTGGAGGAGCTGCTCTGTGAACAACGCCTTGCTGATGGCAGTAGTGCATGGCTTCCAACACTTGCCTTGCCAAAGACACCGTCCCTAGCAGTCTCTTACTGCTTAAGGGAGTGACATTTCTGGCACTGCAGACTGATGCAGGCCCTCAGCACGGTTTCGACGCTTTCCCTGCCCCCCTTGCCTCAGAATGCTGGCGGCGTTCTGCTCATCAAACCTGTTCTCCGAAGCAACAGAGAATGACAGCTGGTCGACAAACCAAGGGTAGCTGGGGGATGTTGATCAACGCTGTGGGCTGGCCGGTGGTAAAAGGCGAGAACTCGAATATCAGTCTGTTGCTGTCCCGGCTGTCCCAGTCTAGACCGTGGAACCAACAACGATGGACATGCCGAATCACGACGGAATCAGCTACTGACCAGCAGAAGAAGCCGCTAGCAAGTTGACTGGTCCCAGCCACGGGCCACTTTCAAGAAGGTTCTCCATCAAGTCAACGCCTGGCAACGTGCACTGGGGCCATGACGCGCTGCTTGCTGGGGCTACGTTTACCTTAGCTTAGCCTCGCTCCCCAGTGCGCTACTGAACTTGACCAGCACGTGCCAGGCCTTCGGCATATTCGAGGATGAGGTAGACGTTGAACTGGTCCTCGTCGACGCGGATCAGTCCTTGGCAGGGCAGTTGCAGTTCCGGACCCAAAGATGTGATCCAACTTCTGAAACTGATCAGGAAAGACCAAGGCTTTGATGAAGCGCAACGTCCCCGTTTCACCGCATGCAACTGGCGCCCAAATATTCCCGAGGTGTGCCAACATACTGAAGACACATGTCTCGCCAAGAAATCAGCAGGAGCAAGGTGATAAGGTTAACCTGCTTTTTATAAACCCCCCCGTCATTCAAGAATTCGGATCCCGGAACTCAATTATAAACCCCCCGGCCCCCTCAATAATAGGAAATCCCGGCCCGGGGACCGATTTGTTTTTCTATGGGCCCTTTTGGGTAGGTCAGGGCTCCTCAACAGGCGGGGAGGGCGGAAACAAAAACCAATCGAGACGGGGGGTGGGGGGGGGGGGGGTTGATTAAAAGGAGGTCAACACTAGGGTGTTGGATTCCTGCTCTACTGGCTACGCTGCCTACTTCGGGGAGGTGCTGCCGGTGCGCTGTTCACCTTCTCATGCTCCAGCGTGCGTAGGGTTTCCGCCTCGTCATAGGCAGCTGCCCTGTCAGCTCGCGTCTCCTCAGATTGGCTTTTGTTCACCATGCATTACAAGAGTTACAAAAGCTCGCACATTCCGACACGCGTTCCCAACAACCGAAAAAAGCATTTTAACGACCCAGGCCTTCGCGATGATCTTGATAGCAACAGTTCTCCCTGTCCTTCAGGGAGCGGGGGGAGCCATGGGGATCTCTGGCTCATGGACATTTCAGCCGAAGGCCGGAAGGCTGCCCTCTTCTTCAAGACATGTAAATGCACACGACGGCGAAAAAAGAGAGTTTGAGAGAAAACGACTCGCGGCTTTTGCCCACCTCAAGCTCTGGCCCAGATGCGTTGTAGCAGAGCCACCCACACCTGGCCCCGTTTGACATGTTTGACCATTTCTGAGGGCTGAAGAAGTCCATTTCTAGGGAAGATGGTGGAAAGATTGTGGTCCTTCTGAAAGGGATCCAGGTCTATGAACGAAGCTGGACATCAATAAAGCGTTTTACAAGAGACTTTCTGGATAGAATGCCGAAACTACAGACTTCAACGAACACAAATCCCCCAAAAAGGGCCTTCGAAACATTCCAGCGAAACCCAGGTCGAATGAAGCAAACTGGCAAACGGAGCCCAGCCTAATGTCCGGCTCAACCTTAGTGGCAGAGGGCTTAGCATAACCTAGCAGCCACGCACGACATTCGCATGCCAGTTGCACCCCTTCAGCCGCTTCGGCCGCATGCTCCAGAAGAACAACGAAAACAGAAACATTTCAGCCACCAGACTCATATTCGCCCGCAATGACCTCCTGTGGTGTCGCATCCGGCGTTCTGCGAGGCAGGGTGGCAAGTGCAGTTGGCTATTGAGGTTTGGGATGGTTTGGGTAACCCGGATAACACGGTAGCCGCCCCTTTGTTTTGGAATGCTCAAAACCCCAAAGCAACAGGATGTCTCACGCGGCGCCTTGTGCGATCCCAACTTCGGCAGCTGGGCAAGTCATCTGCCTGTGCACAGCATTGCACAGCATTTCAACCGCAACGAACCACTCGACTACAACGCTCAAAAGATCTCAAAAACATGAGGAAGCTCACCGGTGTGCTCCAAAGCTGGCACTCAAAGCCACGTGCCTCGAAGCAGAAGCATGACGACACCATGCTCTTGACCTCGCCGAGATGGATAAAACAACAAAACACCAGACACACCAACACAAACCCCGAAACGCTACTGAGTCAGCTGTCCGGATTGGGCACGCAGACTCGTTCACAGCTTCACAGCTTGCTCAGCTCCTAACAGCCTCCGCTCCATCCACTCTGTGCCTGTGCAAAGCCTGGGCAACTGCGATGTTTCACGTTGCAACGCGTGCCACGCAGATGCAATGTTGCCGGCATATGCAAGCCAACCACTCACAATGCCAAATGACAAAGCTGATGAATTAAGGTACTGACAGCGGAAGGCAGTCTGGGTCGCGCCATGGATACTGAAGTTTTTGACCCTATGCTACAAAACGAACTCGCCTCGAGGTTCGAGGTTCGTGGCAGCGGCAGGGCGTGGCAAGGTTTAGTTTTATGTCGAAGTCCGGCCTGAGTCCTGGCCACCTTACCTTACCCTGAGCAAAAGGAGAGGCGGTGGCCTCTGAAACCTGTACGCGCCTAGCAGAACAGTTCCGAGGCGCTTGCAATCACGCGGCCATCGACCTTGACACGGCCGGTGCTTGCATGGGCTATTTCCATCAGGCTTACCTCGGATCTGTGCCCTCACATGGGGTCTCAACCCGAAATCCCAACATGGACTGGCATGTAGGAGTGCCACCTCCCAGTTCCCCTGCAGTTCTTTCTGGAAGGGGATCTGGCAACAGGCCGACGCTGTGTCGAA
Source organism: Symbiodinium natans (assembly GCA_905221605.1). Lineage (NCBI taxonomy): Eukaryota > Dinophyceae > Suessiales > Symbiodiniaceae > Symbiodinium > Symbiodinium natans. The sequence goes on from CAJNDS010000047.1 coordinate 542,686, forward strand.
GCATGCATCAGATGGCGACATCTTGTCACACTTTCCCATGTGCTCCATGTGCAGCTGCCTCGTAGGGCACAGCTTCAGAGGAGGCAAGGACCCTCCGAGGGAGCCAACCAGCTGGCCTGGCCAAAAAAAAGCTACTGCTAGCATCCAGCATCTGCTAGCAGCGTACTGCTGCCGGGAGATGCCAAGCTGCCCTGAGGCAGGGGCACGTCTGAAGTGTCACTGATGCCAGTTCCATTCAGCCCTGTGGTATTGCAGAGGGCTCACACGGTGCAGGGACTGGCAGCCAAGAGTAGTGACATTTACGACGTTACGGGAGGGTTATTAAAAAAGGGCCACTGAAAAGCAACAAGAGCCCGTCGGCGCCGGATGCCATGTCAACAAGCACCCGAATCAAGCATTCCCAGCTGCTCAAGCATTTCTGAAAGCAACACGCGGCTGCCTTCGGGCATCTTTCGGCCTCGGCCATGTGCTGCCACAACTCTGCCCCAGAAATATGGCACGGAAATACGCGCACTGCACTTCCTGAGCCAACGTGAGGCTGCTGGCCATGAGCCCAGCTGCCCTCAGACTTGGAGATCAGAACCGCCTGTCAGAACTTCAGGGCCGAGGACAAGGTGACAAGTGGGTCCCCTTTTCCAGGGGGGGCGACGACGAAATTCGAAGGCGAAATTTGAAGACGAAATTCGGCCAGCCGAAAGTCGGCCCCGAAGAGGAAATTCGGCACTGAATTCGAAACTTGGGCCCTGAAGGCTTCAGGGCCCCCCCCATCCAGTATGGACTCAGGACCACCCGACATGAGCACGAGGATCAAGAACATGAAGAAGACAGGTAAAACCTTTCCTGCTCGCCATGACTACTGCCAACACTGATAAACCTTTCCTTTTCATCCTCTGATGACTTGGTTGATTCTGCCGACCACGGTTTCATTCCGCGCCATGCCTGGCCCGGCTCCACGTCGAGCCGCTGCTCGCCACAGGCCTGCGAGAAGCGATGCGAAGCTATGTGAAGCGATGCCAAGCGATGCCAAGCGATGCCAAGCGATCGGAAGCGAAGCGATGCGAAGCGCGGATGGCAAGCGTGGCAAGCAGTAGCTCCAATCTGTCGACGCAAGAGATGCAGCAGGCCACAGCACATAGAAGCTCCAAGGGACAAAGTCTCTGCCTCACAATCGCAGGCTGCCCAGCAGCCAAATCGGTAGCAAACCCAGCACCTCGGAAATCAGCGTGCATCCGCGTTCCGTGAGGATTAGGATGTCCGAGTCGAGGTATTCGCGTCTATGTGATTTGCTGGGATGGGGACCAGTAGCTGAAACAACATCGTCCTGAGCCGTTCTACGGACTTGCGAGAACTCCTCGCCGTCAAAGACCCTAGGCTTCAACTCCTTCGCCCGTGAAGTGCTCCCGCACGGGCATGACCATACTCCTTTGGGAGGCCAAGCAAAAGCCTCTGTAAAGTAAAGAATGGAGTCGAGAAGGTGGGTTTTTGTGGGCTTTCTTTTGCTTTCCCATGCGCACCTTTGGAGCTTCTCCGTCTTCTGGGCGATCTGCTCTGTGCTGATGTCAAAGTGCGTGCTGCCTACGAGGGGAACATTCGGGGACACAATCAGTGTAGCTGCATGCGCTGTCTCAGTGCGACATGTCTTCGTTCATTCCTTGCTTCCTTCTTCTTCTTCTTCTGCATGAAGAAGTGAAAGCTGGGCAATGCTGTTCGTCACCAGCCACGCGCTCACCATGCCCCAAAGAGCAACGCACGCGGTCCCAATCCCATACATACCTGACAACGAGGAGTAGTGTGGGGAGGCATGGGGGGCTCCCCTCCGTAACTTCAATGCTGAAAGAACCACGGGAGGGGTGCACGTGCTGTTAACTCTTGAGATCAACCAGAGAAGGCCTCTATCGGGTCTGCTGCTGATGATGACCCCCCCCCCCTTGGCTGGCAACCGTTGCCGGAGCTCGCCCCCCGCGAATGCCTTGCTGGTAGCGTTCCCGCTGCTGGTGGATGCTGAGCTGGCCCGTCAATGAAGGGCTGCGTGGGTCGTAGCTGCTGATGCGGCCTTCTGAGTGGCTGATCTCCAGCTCCTTTGTCCTTGCCGTTATTGCTTTTAGCTGCCCGAGACTCGAAGTGTAAAGGGACGCGGGCAGGCTTGCCCCGGAGACCCCCTCTTCCTCCTCTTCTTCTTCTTCTTCTTCTTCTTCTTCTTCTTCTTCTTCTTCTTCTTCTTCTACTACGGGGGCCCTCTCTCTCTTTCTTTTCTTTTCCTTGGGGCAAAGTGTCGGGGTTTACCCCCTCCCCCGCACAGTCCGCGTGTTGGCAAAACCCGGGGGATATCCCCCGGTACAAGCTTCAGCTCCCCGCCCCCCCAAGTTCCTGCGAACGGTAACACTGACATGCTCGCTCTTCCTCTCGTCCTTCGCTTCCTTCCTTCCTCTCCACTGTTCTTCTCTTCTCTCCTCTCTGCTGTGTCTTGCAAAGTGTCAAGGCCTGGCCGAACCATCGGCCACACTGGGTCTCCTCTCCACAACACTCAGAGGGCTCAGAGGGTGCTCTCCAAGGCACACACCACAGCATCCCTCACGGCATCTTGCCCCCTTTTTCCCCCCAAACAAAGAGACTCCTGGCGTCGCAAGGCCAGGGACAAGCCAGGACAGGCTTGATCCCAACAACTCGGAGAGCCAGGGGCGCATGACATTCGCAAGCACAGGAAGAGAGGCTATTTGGAGCACTCTTACGAGAGTGGAGAGAAAAACTCCGACAAGACTGCGAGCTACCATGCCGGCTGGGGCCAAAGCAGCCGCAAAGTTCTCCTTGCGGCCCAGATCGTACGGGTAAACCTCAGATGTGGATTCAAGATAAGTCATTCTTGTCTTGGAGACACAGATGCGCCATGTGGGCCATGTGATCACTTAGTCACCTGGCCCCGGCACCAGATGTTACGATGCAAGTACCCATTTACTTCGCCTCTACTCCCCCCTCCCCAACCCTCACCGAGCCCTGAGGCCCTCCCCCATTCAGAAGGGATCAACAATGATCAACAAGTTTCAGATACTTCAGATACCTGTCTTGCCAGGGCCGAGGCGGTCGACGTGCAGCGTTGACTAACTACACTCGTGTCTGGCTCTGTCTCCATGCGCTCTTGGGCTCTTGGGCAAGGGCAAACTTTCGCTCTCCAGCTCGCCGCCTCCGCATCTCTGCCTTCTCGACGACATACTCCTCAAGATCATCACATTCTGCCCTTGTTACCCCCCACCGTCCGAGAACAGGACCAGCATCGGAAAAAAGAAACGGCAAGATTATACAAAACAAATCACAAAGCAAACCAATAGCTAGAGTTAATCACTCTACAATCCGAAGAAGACCCAGACTGTAGGACACCCACCTCGATCATGCTGACGTTGCCGATCACCGTGTGCTCCATCCTCAGCGCTTCTCCGCGCACTTGAGGACCCGAGATTCTTCCTGCCTGCTCACCGCCATCGCAACATGAGCACCGCACTCCCAGGCCAGGGTGCCCACCAACAGCATTACCTGAGAGGCTCTCGATGTTGGCTTTACTTGGAGTATCTCCGCGGGCGTGGATTCTGGTGGCATTGTAGCGAGCCAAGCCCTGGAGCATCGCTCAGGCTCACTGCTCTCGTTCTGACAAGGGGCCACCAGGCAGCAGAACCAAGCGATCAGGCCCAGCCTGTTGCAAGGGCAAAGCAAGTCCACGCAAGGCCGTCAGGGCATAAAAGATCTTCGAATGCCACGGCACAGCGAGGCTGAGGAGGCCCTTTCTGGGCCGCTGGCAGGATCCAGACTCGCACCACAACCCTCAGAAAGTCCAGAGACTTCCGTGAGCTCTTCCATGCCTGGGTGGGACAGCGAGCGCATGAAGATAGCAGGATCGAGAAAGAAAGAGATGGAGAGAGAGAGAGGGAGAGAGAGAGAGAGAGCGAGAACAAAAACAAAAACACAAAGAAACGTCCGTCTCAGAGCAAGCAGATTCTCGCCAGCTTCAGCAAGCAAATTGCGGGGTCGAGATCTGTGCGAGTCGCGCAACTTGCGGTTCTGACTCTGGGCTGGTGGCATAAAACAGCAGGACGAAAAGCTCCGAGTGCACGATCAACTCAGATAGTTCGGGCACAGTTCGGCATGTGGGGAGAACTTAAATGACTTAGCAAAAAAAAAACAAAGCTAGTGACCCGACAAGTCCTCTGCCCCCTTCCCCCTTCCCTGGGACTTTGCCGGCTCAGCTCTCCGAGCCACCGCGTGCAGGGTCGCGATGGGCACGAAGTGGACGAACTGCACGAAGGGCTTCAGGTTGATCTGGCCTCTTTCATAGACCATTACGATCCAGACATCCAGTGAACGGAGCATCACGAGAGAAAGACCCCTCCCTCTTTGAGATGTCCACCCACGCACGTGTTCGTCCATGGGCAGTGATGATCCATACTGGCACAGGCGCCATCTCATGCAGCCTATGGAGAGGCGTGTGGGCCCTAGGGCATCCTAGGGCCCTGGGCCGGCCTAAGAACGCACCGGCCACAGGTGGAGCAGTGATGAGCGCGTGGCCTGGGAAAAAAACCCGGCGCAACCCAGCGAAACAGTTCAAGACAGCACCGGCAGCAAGCTGTTGGCCCGGCGGTTTGTAGCCTTTGCAGCTGCTACACCACTGAAGCAAGTCGGCAACCTCGGCACTTTCAGAATCGTTCAGAAACATTCAGAATCTTTGAGAATCTTTCAGACGGCCACACTTCGAAGTGTGACGGCAGATGGCTGGATGTTGAGCAACGCTAACAGTCGGGATTCTGGATTTAGAAGCAAAAGAACAGTGCCGCATAGTTCGTGTATTTCTGCTCAGCGCGCCCGCCTAGAAACATCCCCACTGTCTCATGAAGGTTCTGCTGCGGAATTTAGGGTTACATTTTTCCGCGTATGAAAACTGAAAACTCGAGTTGGACGCGTCGTCGCACATGGTAGCACAAACTCGAAACCCTCTCCTGAAAAGGCACATGACAATTGATGAAGGTGTACTATGTTTTAGCAAGAAGCAAAACGCTGCAAATAACGGTGTTTTGGACATGCTGGCAAAGAGATGCAAAAACGCCTGCACACTTGTGACAGTGCATCCGGTTGCAGAAACATCAAACATTCTTCTGCTGTTTGTTTCAAAGGACAAAAAGCTGCACGCTGCACATGCCAGACTTGTGGGCATGTTCGAAAAGGCTGGTAACTTGTAATAGCGTGTTTGTTCCACGAGCGGAGCGGGAACGTACGAGGCGGGGTCGTAACCGCAATAAGGACCCATTTTTTTTAACCACAACAAGGAATCACTTAACCATGATAAGGATTTGTGCCTCAGTGCATGATAGCCACAATCCCCCCCCCCGACCACATGGGAGTGACAAAAAGCCCTCAGAATTGAGATTTTAAGCCTCCCAAAGCTCCAAAACCAGGTTCTTTCTGTCACTGCGGGTGCCCCCCCTCCCCCCCTTTCTGTCACTGCGGATGCCCCCCCCCCCACATAGGAATATACACACCTGAAAATTGAGGTTTTGGGCCTCCCAAAGCTCCAAAACCAGGTTGTTTCTGTCACTGGCGCCCCCCCCCCCCCCATGAAAATTCTGTCACTGCGCCCAGACCCACATAAGAGTGACAAAAAGCCCTCAGAATTGAGATTTTAAGCCTCCCAAACCTCCAAAACCAGGTTCTTTCTGAGTGACAAAAAAACCTGAGAATTGAGGTTTTGGGCCTCCCAAAACTCCAAAACCAGGTTCTTTCTGTCACTGCGGGTGCCCCCCCCCCCCCCCCGAGACCCACATGGGAGTGACAAAGCCCTCAGAATTGAGATTTTAAGCCTCCCAAAGCTCCTTCTGTCACTGCGCGTGCCAACCCCCCCCCCCCAGACCTACACGGGAGTGACAAAAAAACCTGAGAATTGAGGTTTTGGGCCTATCAAAGCTCCAAAACCAGGTTCTTTCTGTCACTGCGGGTCCCCCCCCCCCCCAGACACGTCACTGGAACCCCCCCTCCCCGACCCACTGAATCTGTTACTGCGGGCGCCCCCCCCCCCTCCCCGAGCACAAAGCCCTCAGAATTGAGATTTTAAGTTTCCCAAAGCTCCAAAACCAGGTCACTGCGGCTGCCCCCGCCCCTTTCTGTCACTGCGGATGCCCCCCCCTTTACATAGGAATAAAAACACCTGAAAATTGAGGTTTTGGGCCTCCCAAAGCTCAAAAAGCCCTCAGAATTGAGATTTTAAGCCTCCCAAACCTCCAAAACCACGTTCTTTCTGTCACTGCGCGTGCCCCCCCCCCCCCCCCCTCCGCAGACCCACGTCAGAGTGACAAAAAGCCCTCAGAATTGAGATTTAAGCCTCCCAAAGCTCCAAAACCAGGTTCTTTCTGTCACTGCGGATGCCCCCCCCCCCCCCCCCCCACATGGGAATGAGAAAAACCTGAAATTGAGGTTTTGGGCCTCCCAAAGCTCCAAAACCACATTGTTCTGTCACTGCGTGCGGGGCGCCCCCCCCCCCCCCCATGAAACTTCTGTCACTGCGCCAGACCCACATAAGAGTGACAAAAAGCCCCCAAACCTCCAAAACCAGGTTCTTTCTGTCGCTGCGGGTGCCCCCCCCCCCCCCGCAGACCCACATGGGAGTGACAAAAAAACCTGAGAATTGAGGTTTTGGGCCTCCCAAAACTCCAAAACCAGGTTCTTTCTGTCACTGCGGGTGCCCCCCCACCCCCCCGAGACCCACATGGGAGTGACAAAGCCCTCAGAATTGAGATTTTAAATTGAAGCTCTTGGCCTGAATTGAAGCTCTTGGCCTCATTTGGGACTGAATTGAAGCTCTTGGCCTCATTTGGGACTGAATTGAAGCTCTTGGCCTCATTTGGGACTGACTTGAAGCTCTTGGCCTCATTTGGGACTGATTTGGGATTGAATTGAAGCTCTTGGCCTCATTTGGGACTGAATTGGGACTGAATTGAAGCTCTTGGCCTCATTTGGGACTGAATTGGGACTGAATTGAAGCTCTTGTGCCTCACTCGAAGCTCTATCGCTCTATCGTGCCAACCCTAAACCACTATCATTGTCAAAGAAACCCTTGTCATTGTAAAAACGTTTTTGTCATGGTTAGAACCCCTACTCGGAACGTCAAACATCCTTTTGCAGCATCTTGTATAAAGAGGCACCAACGCTGCAAATAGCAGCGTTTTGGGCATAACATGGCATAACTCCCCCCCCCCCCAAAGAAAAGCATGCGCCTGAAAAACCATGTGCAGCAAACCCCCCCCCCCTCCGCTTGCGTAAACATGACATGCAGGCAAGCCCTGACAGCCGCTGCACTTCCGAACACCTATCGTGATCCTATCGTGTGCCAGGAGAGCAACGCGAGCATGTGCCTTACACTTCTCTGGGCCGTGCGGCCGGCGGGGCCTCGACAGCCAGCGGGAGCTGGCCTACCTTGGATCTTCGCAACAGCCAAGGCCACCCGCGTGCTCTCTACACTCCCCACTTGCACCGCGGAAAAAAGGATCCCATGCCCTGCACACCTCAAGGGCGCAACCCCAGAAGCCGAAAGGTTTTGCCCAAGGCGCAAGATCAGCAGACGCCCGAAGCTCAGCCAGCTCCTACAGCGCAGTTCACGGATTGAAATGAACGGGAGATCACGTGTTGACCATTGTTGACCTCTCAGAGCCTCGCTGAGTGCTCCAGCGCGGTGCGCTCCCATACATTTCCCACACGTTTACACCACTCCTTCCCACTGCCTGCTCGAATCACTCATCGCGCCATGGCCCTTGGGGTAGGCTCGTCCCGGCTCTTTTCGCTCTCCCAGAGATATGCGAACTCCACACAATACATCATTTTGCTGGGAGCCACCAGCCGCACCTTGCGAATCTTTGTCGCTTCTGGCACGAACCCAAGCAGCTGCAAGAGCCGGTCATGGACATGCTCCTCTGAGTAATCGAAGGTGTAACAGTAAACGCAGAACTTCGGCAAGCCCACCTGCAGAATTGCAACGGACCCTAGGACTGTCACACTCGCAACAGTCTTTCCCACCCCTCACTATGATCTCTTAGGATTCACTCCAATCCCACTCGCAGGACATATCCCGTTTCGCGGAAGGGGCCTTTGAGGCGTTTGAAGCATCCACCATGCAGTTTCGCAGAGGCCGCAACTCTCCACAAAGCATCTCCAGCCTGGCTTTCCCAAGCAGAAACAACCCAAAGAAGCCCTACTAAGAAGCCCCACCAAAAAGGCCCTCCCTAAGGATAACAAACAAAAAACTCCCTTCGACGCAGCCCGGCAGCGCCAGCTCCGGCAGATTGAACGCCAAGCGGGTGATGCTGACCTCCAGCCGAGGCATTCCGAGGTGTTTAAGGCGGAAGTTGTCTCAGCCTAAGCCATTTTATCTCTAACGGCAACGGGCCCTTTTGGAACTGAAAGACTGAAAGACGGATTCGGCCTTGGGAAAGCCGAGCCCGAGGTCGCCCCAGCTTCCATGGAGGGCGCTGCGGAGCAGCGGCCGCGCGTCCATCTGAAGGACCTCCATCTTCAGGCGATTCCTTCTTGGAGCGTGGCACTCTTGGCACTCTGCCACCGGGAAAAAAATGTAAGCGAATACTGTGTATTTGTGTATACTCATTAAAGAGAGGAGAGAAGTCAACAGGGGAGAAACGGAGAGTGAATGGGGGTCTGTCTCTCCCCCAAGCACTCCTCCGGGCATTCTCTTTTGCGGCGGCGGCGGCTGCTGGGTTGAGATCGTTTGCCACCACGTGGCAACCCCTCCTTGGAGCACTCTGAGCACTCTGAGAGGCCGATGGCTCTGGCTCCTCTAACGACCCGAGAACCATGAAAAGAGGTCCCCGCGCCTGGCGCAAAGCAAAGCCAAAGCCCCAACGCCAGCAGCCAAGTCCACAAACACCTCTGCGAGCCGTGTGGTGGCTGGGTAACTTTGGCTTCCAGTCAGTAGGTCACCAATTTGCCATGTTAAGACCTTGAAAAGCCGTAGAGTACTAGAAGCAGTAGAAGACCTTCTTAAAGGTAGGTGGCCTTTTTGTTCAGCGATGAAGCTGCATGACATGAGGCCCCTCTTCCCTGATCCCACCTCGCCCTCTCCACATTTGCCAGAAAGGCGTCCGCGCTCGCTCGCCAAGCGCGAGTTCCAGTAGACCTTCAGAACACAAGCACCCTTCGGTTGTACTGCTCAGCCTCAACTACCCGTTCTTGACAAACACACGAACACACATTAAGGCCTTCCGAAAATCGAATTTGAGCTTGAGCCCGAACTCCTTCAGCTCGACCTCCGTGTCTGCTTCCCCCGCGATTACCTGTCCAACTCGTCAAACATCTTCTTCGTTACTCTGAGGACTCTGAGGTATCCCCGGCATCGCGAACATCGGGGTCCGGTTCACAACTTGGCGCCACAACTCGGAGTTGTTGCTCTCTCTTTCTCAGCAGTGCCTAAACTAAGTCCTGACCGACCCACACACGCAAAAAGCAGGCCAAGCCGCCAAGCAGCGAAACATGCAAAAGGGCTAAATGATGCTAAATGCAAGAAGAGAGTGCTGCAATCCAACAAACTTCAAGACTTGCGACACGCGCACTGCCTCCATGTCGAAGGTTCGATATTGATGTGAAACCGTGCCGCGCTTCGCAACAACAGTCCGCACGTTCTTGGACTTGTCCATGAGAACCTGATGCGGGTGAACTTCTGAATTTCAGAACGGCTCTGGTCTTTTGAGGCCTGCCCTTACACGATCCACACGCCTGACCGATGAGATGGCGATGTGGCCAATGCTCTTGAAGCAAGTTGAAATGCGCGATGTGGCCCAAGACCTCGTAGCCCATGGGCACCGTTACATCAGCAGGGAGCAACAGCGTGAGGGCTTCCTTATAGTTGAAGTTTGCATAGCCGAGTTCGAGCTCGTAGGTTGTAAAGGACCCCTGAAAAGCCTCGATTGCGTTGTGAGCTTCCGCTCCAAGGCTCTGGGGAGTCACGCCCGGTGCCAGCAGCAGCAGGCTGCTGCCTGGCTCGGCGCCGCCCTCCTCCGTGACGACGTTCACCACGTTCACCACGTTCACCACGTTCACCACGTTCACCACGTTCACCACGTTCACCTGGTTCACCGCGTTCGCGGCCTTCGCAACGGCGTCGGCGGCGCCCGCAGAGCTCGGGTCTCGCTTTTGGGCCCGTTTTTTGGCCCGCTTTTGGGCCCGCTTCTTGGCCCATCCGAGGCAGAAAGGGAGCACTTCGGGGTGCTGCCGGAGCCGATAGGCGCCGTCCTCCGGCACCTTCACGGCACAGAGCTGCTCCGATCGGTCGAAAGCCGCCCGATCCACGCGATCCACACGATCCACGCAGCGACGCAGCACACTGAAAGAGCTCCCCCTCGAAGCCCGGATCTCCCTCACATCCCTCACATCCCTGAGGCATGTGCGCGGAAGGACTGAAAATGCAAGGCTTGCACTCCATGCGCTAAGGAAGCCACGGAAGCCACAGAAGCCAGGAAGCACTCCCGTGCAGCACTTGCAGCGCTTACTCATGTTACGGATCCCGCATCCAAAAAAAAACTGTCTCGGAAGCATTTCAATCTACTTCATCGCTCGACTGCACCTGCAAGCGGTTGCATCAACGGCTTGTCTACCAACCAAAACCAAACAACAAGATGTGGAGCAACACTGTCACGAGAGCATCAAATCGAATTGACACTTGAGCCTCTATGGCTGCAGATGCAAAAAGCGTCAAAAAGAGTAGTACAGCGCACTTGACCTTTCCAAAAGAAGCTGCGAACCAATGAGTTGCGTTGCGTGATGTTGCGTGTTGTCGACTTACGGCTCTTCCTGCTCCTGTTTTGGTAGAGGGCTCCTCATCTGTAGGGCGCCACCTGTATGGCACGAAACCTGGAAGCAGAGACTTTGTTGGCTGTGGTGTCTGATCGAGAAAATGCCTTGCACACCACGCCTGGGCCATGTAGCACTGCAGAAAGGTAGCTGATCTGGCGCAGCAGAAGCACTCGCAGCCGCAAGAAGCCAAGTGAATGCAATGTACCCCGGCGCTGCTCGAAGCTTCAAGCCAATGCTGGTCGCACCAATAAGCAGGCCACTTCGATGCCTGAGCTCTGCGATGCCCCTTGAAACCCTGCCTGCTGTTGCCGTTGCCTACATATGCCTACATATGCCTACACATGCCTACATATGCCTACATGCCTACCCTGTTGCCTATCCAACTTCACTCATTGATGAGATTCCGACCGAAGAGCGCCAGCTCTATGATGCCATGGTCCCAAAACCCAATCTGACGAGTACAGTTCTGTGGCGCTGCTTGACGTTGTGCGCTACCCACAGCTGCGCACAAAGCTCTGGGATACTGGCAGGATGTATCCAGCCTTGGGTGTGGTGCGACAACGCATCTGTTCAAGGAAAACTGCGCCAAAGTGGGCTGCAATAGGCCCCACACCGTGGTAGACGGCGCTGGCCGAGAGGAAAGCCACCAAGCCGAGGGTCAGGAAAGGCGCCACGCCGGCAAGTCGACTGCACGGGGAAGTGAACTGACTCTATCTGACCCCAAAATTTTTTTTCTGATACTGACAGCTCGTCAGCTCTCTGAAATTTGAAATTGAAATTGTTTTTTCTCCTCTCGCGCCCCGTTTCTCGCACGAGCTGAGCAGGCTGTGGCAACATGCGCACCAAAGTGGATCTGCAACCTTCCGCCCATTCCACGGCTGTTCCACGGCTGTGCCTCGGCTATCCCACGCCTGCATACGCGCCGCGCTTGTTCTGCTTTCACTATTGGTGGTTTTGATTGGTTTTGATGTAGACTCCTATGTATGACGCTGTTTCGATCGGCATTGCTGCCTCTATCCGTGGTTGTTTCCCCTGCACGCGTCCTCCAGCAAACTCTGCCATCGATCACAGCAACTGCGAGTTCGGTTGGATGCGTGACCGGCAACTTTGCCACTTCGCCGTTCGCTTCGCCATTCATCAATCTATCAAGCCTTTTCGCGCACATAGGCATCGTCAAACCATGTCCAAGAACAAGCGATTCAGGTGTCCAGTTCATGGCATAATTACCTGTTAATTGAACTTGACAGAAAAATTGCCGCCGAAGCATTTCCTGGGTTTTGGCTGCTTTGGCAGCCTTGTGCACAAGAGCCAGAGAGCCACCATGCTGCCCACCAGGGCCATAGCCTCATGTATTCGACCATGTCGTCGAAACGGTCAGGGTGCTCCGCAATTCCCGATACATTTTTGCGACAGAGCTCCATTTGACATGGCAGAAAGTGCAATTACGAAAATGCAGCTGACTTGATCCGCCAACCTGCACGAAACACTCAAGCTGCATGCATTCGCACGCGCAATCCAAAAGGGCCATCACTGGATCAATCCGCATGCCGCTACGGCCCTCTAAGTCGGGACCTTTAATGTCGCGGGGGATTCAGCAGGATGGTGCGGGAAGAAAAGGGCGTGGGGAAGAACCAAAACGTGGAGAAACAAATCAAGAACATTTTAACATGTCCAGCCTCGCTGCTGTGCAACAGGCATCGTAATCTGTCTGGTGATCCTGCATCACGGACATGTACGTGTTTGTCAAACAAAGCCGAAATGCCTACAACCAAGCTTGCTGCCAAGCTGCATGACCGCTGAAGCGGGCGGGGTCAGCCATGCAAACACCAAACACAATGAACCACCCACGCATGCAAACATGCAATTGTCTGCGCAGCTGCTGTGGGGATTGATTGGTTCGTGCACTGGAAAACTACATGACAGGCTGCACATCAACCCTTACCGACTTACATCATCGCCACTCAGTTCCTAGTCAGATCCACATGTCATGCTGTACGCGAGAAAGCCGATCCTCCACTACAAATGCCAAGATATTCACAACAGGGCTGTGGCGCAACGTCAAAACTGAGGCTTTTTGGCTCAAGTTGGTCTCGTCCGCCCCTAAGCAGCCCGTGCTGCGTGTGCCGCGTGCCGATTGTGGGCAAAAACAAAAATATAACCCTTGTGAGTGCTGCTTGCAAGTTGTGGCGCAGAGTCTCTGCGCATCGCCACGCGTCATGTTTTCGCCCACGCCCCCGATTAACCGGTTGGGGAGGGACTCGGATTTTTTTTCCCGCCCGCAGTCAGGTGTCCCGGTGTCGGCACACGCAGGGATGCCCTCACAGCCTGCTGGGCGTTGGCGGCAGGTGGCCTGCTAGAAGCTCCCCGGGTCACGGGGCCCCACGATGGGCAGCTCGAGAAGCGAGCAGGCGTGCGCGCGCAGGGCGGCAAAAAATGCCAGCGCCGTCCAGCGCCGCATCAGCGCTTGCCTCGCCCCTGCTGCACACCACGGCGCCCTCTGGCGAGCCCGCGCCCGCGCCAGCAGCCGAAGAAAGGTGAGCGTGGGACGGCTGATGCGTCCGCCAACCTCAACTCCGACCACAACCAGTCGGCAGCGCCGCGCCTGCTGGAATTCCGGGTAGGTCCGGTGCTTGCGGTCGACTGCCTGGTTCAGCGCGAGGCCTGGCTCGTGGTCGGCCCGCGGACGCGGCTCGCCATCACGGCGTATGGGGCTAACGATCGTCGCGTCAACGGCGATCTGCGCACCCTGCCATATGGGGAGGCCGTTGGCCACCACCTCGATCCGGCGCCCGTCGGCCGTTGGCACATCCAGGTTGAGGTCATGCATGGCGACATGGACGGCGACTCGGGCGCCTGCTTCTCTACAGGTACGAAAAAAAGTACGAGCCGCTGCCTGCTCAATGGAGCCTGCTCTCCTGGCCAGCACACAAACTTGCGCACATGCGGAGCGGTGGCCCCCGTAGACGTCCAAGCCTGCACCACAAAGAGCAGCGCCGCGGGGCAAGCGGGAGGGGTAACCGAAGTCTGCGCGGAGCAGCATGACGCGGTACTCCTCATCCGGCACTCTGATATCAGAGGTTGTGGGGAAGGCCGTGAAGGCACAACTCGCGGCTTCCCCTGCCTGAGACAGCAGCAGCGCCCGAGACGTTGGGTCCAGTCCGGAGAAAAGCGTCTCGAGCACGCGCTTGTCAGTGGCAGTGGTGGCCGCGTGTTGCCAACCCGGTTTTCCGAATCCGCCAGGGTCATGGCGCGCGCGTCGGCGCGCTGTTTCTGGGCTCGTCGCAGAAAAATGGGCCCAAGTGGGCGCGGGGAAACCGAGCGGGCGCAGCTGGCGCGCCGCGTGGTCGGCCTCGCGCGTGCTGGGGGGTGTGCATGGGTGTGCCGGGCGCGTTTGGGGCTAGCAGCGGGCGACCCAGGTCAGCGAGCACGCCTGGGTGGTGTTCGCCCAGCGTGCACAAGGTCTCCGCCCACGAGCCCCAGTAAGCCGAGTGGCTTTGCTTCTCCGCAGACCCGAGTCCCAGTCCGCCCATGCTGAGGGGGAGCTGTGCTCGACGGGCGCTAAGGTCGGGGAGGGGCATTTCATTCACGATCCCCCCCAACAGCCTCGCGAGGCAGCGCAGGACCGCGGCATCATGCTTGGCGGCGAAGTCTGCTGTGTCGGAGGGCGGCACGGTCCGTACCAAGATACGTGCATCGAAGCGGCACAGTACAGCAACAGCCACGCTGACTGCAGGTGGGGCACGCCCGGGAGCTGCTGGAGCAGACGGTCTTGCTCGCGCAAACGCTGCGTGAGCTTTTCGGCGACGAACGCCCGGCTTCCGCTAGGGCTTCCCAAGACCACCACGCATTGCTGGGCCTCTGCGCGCGCCCAACTTCCGGTCCAACAGGGGTTGGCAGGGTCCTCGGTGGGGAGCTGCCCTGGTGGTTCCCCACCTGCGAGGTTCCACACACGTGTCTTGTGGCTTGCCCAGATGCACCTGGATGTTCGCGTGCCGTGCAAGGGCTTCCCGAACGTGGCCGAACTGGCTCCGTCACGTAGATGTCATCAAGGAAGGCATACAACGTGTCCGACGGGTGGAGCCGGGCACGGACCTCCAGCAACGCTTTGTGATGGCCCAAGGCGAACAGGGAAGGCATCAACGGATCACCTTGCTCTCCGCCTTCCCCTTGCCGCACTTCGTGAGCCCGGCCCTGCTCGTCATAAAAGATGTAAACGCTGGGGGAGCCACAAAAAAGGGCCACGTACGGAAGAAGGCCTGCAGCTCGGGACGGTCTGCAAGCGCCGACAGCATGTTTTGCCGGGATATGTGGGCCCATCCGTGGCCGCACGCACCGCCCGCACGAGGGCTTCGGCACCTGCCTTAATGCCGAGGGCATACCGAAACGGCGCGCAGGCTCGCTGGAATTCCCCAGTGAGCTGCTGCGCCATCGTGCGAGCGACTACGCGCCGGAACGCATCCCCCATGACCAGGGCTCGTACGCCACCTGTGGGTTTGGTTAGGGCCACCATGCGGCCTAGCCGTATTGCCGGGATGATCGTGTCCGGCACCTGGGCCGAGGCCAGTTTGCCTGCCGCGGTTACCAGGAGCTGGGTGCATTCCTCATCATCCAGGAGCACTCGCAAGTGTTCCCCAGTGCACCCTGATGGTCCGGGGGCCGCTCCCTTTCGAGCCCGTCGGACATTGGCGATCAAGCGGTCAGGACTAAGCTCAACCGGCGGCGCGCGGCTACTGAGGAGGCGTGGGTCGATGGGAACTTGAGGTTCAGGCGGCCGCCGGGCCGGGTCGCGCAGGGCCTGCAACGTCTCCTGGGTTGTAGGTGCTAGTGGCAAGGCTGTGAGTGCTTTAGCCGCAGCAGAAAGCTCACCTAGCTGGGCCAAAGCTGCGGCACGCTCGGCCCGGCGGCGGGCGTCCTTCTCCTGGTCCACGTCTCCAGCGCGCGTGTTTGGGGGCCTAACGCCAGAAGCGGCCGCGGTAGGTGCAGCTGCCGTTGTGGCTTCGTGGAGGAGGTCGAGCCAGCGTCCGGCCACGAACGCTCTCTCGCGGCGTCGAAGCTCTGCTGGCGTGACGCGGGGCCAAGAGGAACAGCTTCCAGACGTCGCTCGCATCTGCGGGCGTCGCGGCCTCACGAATGGCCTCGAGAAGGCGTTTCGCAAAAGGCCTCGGAGCTGGTGGGATGGGGACTGGAAAGTGTGCACCCGCTGACGCAGCACGCGAACAAGATCAGGGGTGAGGACGCCCAAGTGCCCGCGTAAGGAGACTGCAGACGGAGTGGGGGACGGCCTGGGGGGCGGGCCTGTCCGCTCCTCGTCCTCCTCGTCTTGAGCCTCGCGAGCCGCTGCGCCCCGGCCACATTGTCCTCCGCCTCGGTTCCCTCGCCCTCTGCCCCGCCAGCCCCGTCGCCCGCGGGCGTCAGCAACGTTTGCGACGCTGGCCGCGGCTGGGGCGACGATGGCCTCTCCGGCACGCACCTTCTGAACCTCGCACGCAGGTCATCCGCAAGGCCCCGTAGATGCCAGTGGCAGAGGGGCATCGGGTAGCGCTTCAAGCTGGGCAAGCGCGGCCTGCGCGTCAGCGGCGATGGGATCGTGCGGAAAGTCCGTGGCGGTGTTTTAGGGTCGGACGCCCGCAGGGCGCTCACCAGCTGACTCCACCGCGGGTCCGCGCCCGGAAACGCATGCCAGCGCCATCATCCAGGGACCCGGCGGAAGCATGAAGCAGGGGAACGTACAGCCACGAGTTACGCACCCCCGGCACTTCTCTGGGCGGCCGGCTCTGGCAGCAGTCCATACGCACGTTTTGCTTTGATTCAAACGTCTGCACGCATGGCACCACAGCGCGTCCTCGAGAACCGGTGCCGTAGTACTCCGCGTCCGGCCCGACGAGGTCGGCACTGGTGGGGAGTGCTGTCAGGGTGGATCAAGGCCACTAAAAAGCGTGTCGAACGCGCGCTGGTCGACAGAGGCGCTGACGTGCCGCTTCGGCATACACCCGACTTGCCGTGCCCAAACTCGTGGAGCTCCCGCAGCTCCCTCTGCCAGCCTAGCATTCTCCTGCCCGAATTTCTGCTCCAGCGTCCTCCGCCACGTGGCCCCTCAGGTGAAAAGTGCGTGGTGTCAGGTGCTCACTCGGGCAGTGGCCGGCGCCGTTCACTTCAACATTGTGGCGGCTTGGACTGAGATGCTGAGGCCCCTGGGCCTTGGATCAAGCCCTGTCAGGCTTGTCCGTTTCTGAAGTACCCATACTGCGCACCCCACCCACAGGTCAGCAACGCCTGCGTCACAGTCTGACGACACGAGGTGGGCAAGGTCGCTGCGAAGGAACCGTTTGTTTTTTTCTTGCATCGCTCGCCGCTTGGGGTGGGGGGCTCAAGAACGTTTGGAGAAAAAACGGCTTGATCGCTCTGAGCCTTGAGCCGACAACGCAATGGACGCAGGGGCGCTCCATAGACTCCGGTCTGCGGCGCCGCCACCGGGTGTTCCCATGCAGGTATAGCCGTCGCAGCGCTCGCTTCCGCGGACTACTACTTGGCCGCAAGCTTGCAAAAAGCTCTGCTGGCGTGCTATGCCGAGTCCTGCGGAACGCCATGCGCATCGCCCTCGGGAAAATTAAACGGATGAAGACTTTTTTTGCTCGCGCCTAGGATGTTTCTCGTTTGCAAACCCGGCTGTGCCCGAGTTCCGGCGGAAGCGTTCGGTGTCACGAGACACTCTTCTGTGCTGGTGTCTGGGAACAGCTTCTCCGGGAAGGTGTCGAATCGGCGACCCTGACAATGACCTCACCCTCAATGCCCTGCACTGGCCCTGCAGGATCCCGCCCGACGCCCCCCAACTGTGCAAAGGGGTGCCCATCCCTCCCGGGTGCTCAATTACTTGTATAAGGTGCTACGTTTGTATAAGAATCGCTGGCAGGTGTTGTATTACCTATTACACGAGTTATTGAGTTAAGATTATTAACATCAATATTAGCAGGTGATGAAAAAACATTTGCTACCGGTGGCACTTTTGCGTCTTGGAGAAGAACAAATATGACTGTGGCATAGTTTGAACTGATTACAAATTTGTTTGTTGATGTGTTATAATGAACCGTGTATGTATTGGGTCGGTCGTTAGTATCTACTAAAAGGTTTATTGCTATTTGTATTGTTTGTGCTAAATCAGCTGCCGTGTAGTTGCCTTCTGGAATTATAACTTGACGATAAGATATGCCAGCTATAATTCCTGGTGGTATGACTTGATGCCTCCAATAAAGGTTATTATTAGTGTCATTGATTGAATACCACGAATGGGGAATGCTTACCTCGTGTATTCGACATAACATATTATCTTCTAGTTGAACTGTTTCAGGTAAATCAACCGTGAAATCGGACGAAGTGCCACTTACCCTATAGTAACTATCCATATATACTTTCTTAAACTTTAGCATTATTATTAAATGATATTTTAATTTATAATCTATTTTAATAATGTTTAAACATAGACGGAAAGATGACGAAGAACCGTATGTAGCACCTTCCATTAAAAATAAAGCTGTTGATGGTGTTAGAGAAGAATTGGCAGGAACAGAGACTTTTCTAACTGATACACAGGGATTGAAACTAGCATATGAAAATCCTGAAGGAATTTATCAAAATGGTAGTATATTATTGTGAAGCTGCAGCCATTAAGAGCGGGTTGCCCCCGTGCGTCTGGGAGCCAGAGGCAGTCTCATGGTGGCTGTGCTCAGCTTTCCAGGGTTGGCAAACGCAAGCTTTCACAGGTTATGACGCCCAAAGGCTTAAGCACGGCCTAAGGACTGTGTGAAATGCTTCGCGCTTCACTGTGCGACTTCGTGACGTTCCTGGCCAAGTGAGCTGGGAGGTTTGTAAGAGCTCTTGGTGCAGCGTCGAGCACGGGCGCGCCCTGATCCGGGGATTGTCCCAAATGCTGGCTAGCGCCGCGTAAGGGCTTCCTTTGGAGATGGGTTTGCGTAGCCGGCCCGCTGCCGGGAGCCATAATTAAGTAAGCTTCTGGAGGACGGTGATGCCGGGAGACGTCTCAGGCAAGGCTTGGCTGCGACGGGCCAGGGGCCAAAAAGTGTATCGCAGAATGCTGAGAGGTTAACTTCAGCTACCGGTCTTTGCCCCGAGGGTGGGGCCAGGTAAGCGGGTCATCGGCAGAAGGCACACGTGCATGCAATGTGGCTGCAGTTCTGAGAGCAGAGTGAGGGGGAGTGTGAAGCTGCAGCCATTAAGAGCGGGTTGCCCCCGTGCGTCTGGGAGCCAGAGGCAGTCTCATGGTGGCTGTGCTCAGCTTTCCAGGGTTGGCAAATGCAGGCTTTCACAATTATACATAGCGGGGACTAAAAGTGGAAGAGATGTATATGATGATTTGAAACTGCCTTTGTTTCAAACAAGAAGCACGAAAAGATATAAAGATGTTGATAAATTTATCAAAGATGGAACTATAGAAGTTGATGGTAAAAAACTTACAGGAATTACCGACATAATCAGTCATAGTTTAGGTTCAGCAGTAGGTCAGCAAATAAATACTGATTACGGTAATATCTTTAAAAGTCGCAGTTATGGTTCTCCTTTTATTTCAAGTCAGCGAACCGAAGACACGGGGACTAATCTAAGAATAAGAGGGTCTAATGATGTAGTGAGTACGTTTGACGGTGGTAGTATAACTATTCCTAAAGGGTCGTTAAATCCATTGTTTAACCATTGTTATGAAGATATAGCAAATGTAAAGAATAAAGCAGGAAATGAACCTATAACAAGAGAAGAATTTGTGGAACAGTTTGATTAAAATATAAACAATATGAATATTGTTTCATCCAAAAGCAACAAGTTATGAAGCAATGGAGAAGAAGTCGAAAGACAAAAAGTTTAAACAGAATGCTTATGAAGAGATACGGAAACTAGTAGATAATGAAGGGAGCAACGTAGTAAATGAAATTAAAACAAAGCATAACGATAATAAGAAAGAAAATATTAAGTTTAAGTCTAATTTGTTTGATTAAGTATAAAAATAATTTCTACTTTTGATTATATATTATGGAAACTTTCGCGCCTGAAGATATTCTCATTGACAACCTCTCATTTAAATTGAAAAAGGTAGTTCATACATCGTACAACAACCGAAGTGTCCGATTTTACCCTAGTGGTAGAAACGTCTATCGTCCCCAATCAGGGAACCGTGTTATAAAAATTTCCCTAAATGGTGAAGACAATACTTGGTTAGACCCTCAAAGTGTTCGTATCTTCTTTAATGTTCAAAACCTAGACACAACATTAAACAGAAAAATCCGTCCATTATCACCTGCTTATTCTTTTTTCAGACGAATGCGAATAATTGCTGGTAATCAAGTTGTTGAAGACTTTGATAATTACAACCGTGTTCATCATATGTTCTCTAAAATGATGTCGCAAGGAGCATGAAAAGACGAAGCAAACGAAAGTTTTGGATATAGATACGATGACGAGGTAAAGAGTTTGAATAACGAAGTTGGAACTCGTTTAGATTATGATGTTAATAGCACAACATGCCCCGGATTTAAGGAGCAAATGACAGTCGGCTTTAAACCATTAGCGGGTCTATTTTCTCAATTTAAGTATCTTCCGTTAAAATATATGGGAAACTTAACAATTGAACTTGAATTAGTAAATGCTACGACCGACTGCGTTATTAACCCTGATGACTATGATGAAGCAGACACTAGCATCGCTATAAATCTTCGTGAAAAATTCACTGCCGATGTTGCTTTACCCGCTGGTAATGCTGGTAATACAAGCACTCAATTTGAACTGAACAACGTTTTCTGTGCCTGTGACGTTTCTACCTTATCAAATGATTTAAATATAGAATACGTTAAACATCTCTTAGAAGGAAAAGGTCTTCCCATCACTTATACAACTTATATTACTCAATCGCAAAGCGTGAAAGGTTCAACTGATATTAGCTTTCCTGTTATTCGTTCTGTTTCTAAACTCGTTGCTTCTTTTATCACATTTTATAAATCCGGCGACCCTTCATTAGGTTATGAATATGCTGATAAAGAATTTTGTCGCTTTTATCACCCACATCAAAATCACAACGAGCAGGAAGAAAGTATTTATGATGTAAATAAAGATTTAGAGTTTCAAATTCAACTCGGTTCTCAATTGTTCCCTGAGTATCCTTGTAACTCAATTACTCAATGTTTTTATCATTTAAGAAAAGCATTAAACCTTCCTATGTTTCATCAGCATAGTCTTTCTGTAGATTTCATACAATATAGAGACCGTCAGTTCATTTTCGGTTTTAATTTTGAAAGGGTTGTAAATAGTTCATACACTGGAATTAACACACGCGCTGGGCAACAAATGTTAATTCGCATAAAACCCGCTGGTGCTTCAATTCCTGCTACTGAAATGCCTGACCAAATGTATATAACATTACTGTCGGAACAAACATTAGAGATAAAAGACCTCGGTTTGAAGGTCTATGCTTAAAATAATTAAACATCGTCAATATAATTATCTAAATTAAGTTAATAATGCCTTTGACATCGAATAATACAAATACTTTAACAGCAAATGAAATTATTGTAAATGGAACCTTTGTATGCCACAATAAACTATGTAAATACAAACAGTGGCGGTATTTCTCAAAGCACATTAGATGACAGTTTAGCACCTTTACAATCAAAAGATGTAGCACACAACAATACATTAACATCTCATATATCATTAATAGATACTAACACAACAGATATAGCAACGCATACAAATGATATATCTGTGTTAAACACAAAACAACTTCAAAATTTTAATAATATTAATGCTATTAATGATAATTTAACTAACAATTTTATGACAAATACCCAATTAGCAACCAATTTTAGCGAAATAGACGCTACATTAGGAAATTATTATCCTTCAACAGTTATTGATAATGGTTTTTACACACAGACGCAAATTAACACACATTATTATAACAAAACAGAAACAGATAATTTAATAGATAATTTAGCAGTATATAGTCAAACAGAAGTAGATGCGTGTTTATCATACAAAGAGGACAAAAGCAGATTTGAAGATAACATAAGTTTCTTCCCTATTATAGATTGTAGCAGACCTACAATATTACACCAAGGTTTAACGCTTAAAAATTCAATAGTTAGTATAGAACCATTAGAAGGAGTTCTATTTGGTAATCAATTTGGAGCAGAAACAGATAGAGATGTAGCAACTTTTAAAAATCAATCAAACTATATAACACTAAAAGGTAATAAATTTATCTTGTAATGCTACAAGTGATGACAGTGTTTCTAATTTAAAATTGAATATGGCAGGTAATATTGAATTTAGTCAAGTTATACTGCCTACAATTGGTGCGGATTTGTATAGACCCAGCGGTAATTCTTCATATAATGTAAGAATACGAGATTATCAAGCGATGTGGGAATTCAGAAACAGAACTTTAACATGTAGAAATGGGTCAAATGAAAATTTGGAAGCACTTATGGAAATACAGAGTTTCGGTGCGGGTCAAGTAAGATGAGGAACAGCATCAACAGCACGTGTAGGTGTCGGCGCTAATCCGAATATACATTTTTTTTAAATGTTGGTGGAACGTCTAATTTTAATAATGTTAGAACAGGAGGTGATTTAGATGTAATAGGAAATATCAATTTAACAACTGATTTACACTTAACAGGAGATTTAAATTTCAATGGTGAAAATTCTAATGTTGACTTCACATTAATGATTCCCGCTACAATTGTAACATCCAGCTGCCGGAACACAATATTGTAACCCGCCACAATTGTAAAATCCAGCCCGGAATATTTGTCTAAAAGTGATCCCCCAGAGGCTCGCAGTAGAGGCTCACTTAGCCCACTGTGGTGGCACCGGGACAGCTAGACCTACCAGGATTTAGGCGAACATTATTGAGGAGGCCCTGGCCGGAGAGATTGATCAATGAAGGGGGGGGGGGTTATTAATGCGAAGTCAACATTAATATTAATAATTCTAGCGGGTTAACATTTTACAAACCTACAACTGATGCGAGTAATGTTTTAACTATAAAAAACGACCAAGGTTACATAAAATTTAATTCATTTAATATTAATGCGTTTAATACAAGTAATGACAGTGCTTCATTATTATTATTGAATACACATAGCGGATGTTATATGGAAGGACTAGGCATTGGCGTTGTTAATGGTGTTAATAAACTAAATGTTAGTGGTGGCAATTCTAATTTTGGTGGCACTTCATCATTTCAAAATACATCAACTTTTAACGGTGATATTTATGTTAATAACTCTGGTAGAATATTTCAACGAGCAGATGCTAGTAATAGTTTAAATGTCACATCAACTAATGAAATGAACTTTTCATTACAAAGCAATAGAGCCACTGACCCTACAACAGGAACAATAGCATTACAATTACACGACACTAACGGAATAACAATTAACAGAGCTGTAGTAAATAATTTAACTTTTAACAGTATTGGTAACATTGTAGGCGAGGCGGATATTGTTGGTCAAAATGATAATATTAGTTGGGGTAAGTTGAAATTACAAAACGCCGGAGAAATTAGAGAAGTATTAGACACACAATATAAGATGTATGTAAGAAATGGAGACGGATTAGGAGAAGTGAATATTATGGTAGGAACAGAAGTATCAACACCAGAAATTCAATTAACAGATGGGAAAGAAAATTTATTAGGAAATTTAGAAATAACACACGCCGATGTTTCAGGTAGTCAAAGAGTATTAATTAATAATCCTGACACAGACGGTTTAGTTAGACTAAGTAATAATGATTTATCAAGACTAGATGCCACAAATAGTGGTGTTGATGTTTATGGCGACCTTTCATATACTGGGTCATTGGTTCCTTCGTCAGATAAAAGATTAAAGAAAGATATAAAAGAGTTAAATAGCAAAAAGGCAGTAGAATTAGTAAAATATATGAAACCACAAACATACCATTTTATTGATGGCAGACAACAAGGTAAATCATGTGTAGGATGTATTGCTAACGATTTTATGGAAACGAAGAAGATGCCAGAGAAATGGCAGAATTTAGTAAAGGAAGGAACTGATGGTTATTTGAAGTTTGACTACACAATTGCTACACCGATTGAGTGCTTTACAAGTAACAATAAATGAAGTAGAAAAATTGAAAAAGGAAGTAAATAAGTTGAAGGGAAAAGGTAAAGGCGAGAGCGATTGAAAACTATTTACCTAATGAATAATATATAATGGGTGCTAAATCACCTAAATCTTCAGCGAGTGACAATATGAAACAGATAAAAGAATTAGATATCAGTGAAAAAACTAAAACCGATATTTTACTGTTGAATACTTTAAAGGATTGTATAGAAAGAATTGAAAAATTGGAAGAAACAAAGAGCGATAAAATTATGTATCGTTTGCCTGTTCAAATATGTAATTACAGCTTATTTTAATTAATAATATTATGAACAAATAATATTATTAATCAACTACTAATTTAGCATCAAATCGTTTATAAAACATATCATTTACATCACCTTTCATTAAATTAATGAATAAAAAACTGTATGGTTCTTCCGTTGCTAAATTATACACTTCTAACATTAGTTTCTTTGCTTCTGCTAAGTTTTTTATTGTCTGCCACGGATGACTTTTTAATCAATACGGCGCTTAACTCTTCCACCATTGTTTCTATTTCTTTGTAGTTTCTTAACCTGAAGAAAAACAATTGACGACTATTAACGCGAATGATAGGACTTAAGGCATTGAATTTTTGCGTTGCCGTGATAATATTGATTGCGTTGCGTCTTCCTCTAACATACAACTGGTTTAACAAAGGTGAATTTCTTGAAAATGCCTTGCTGTCTGCGAAATCATCTACAATAACTAAGATTGAAAATAATTTCTTATGGTCGTTCTTCTTCTGATATTCTATTACCTTATGCTGTTGTTCCGAACAATGTTCCCCACATCTTTGTGTGGGGTTCTTACTTTTGGGGCTGTCCCGCCTCCTCCTTCTCCTCCTCTTCCTCTTCCTCCTCCTCCTTCCCCTCCTCCTTCTCTTCCTCGTTGTCCTCTTTCTTCCTCCTCTATCATCACGCACATCGCACATCACGCATCACATCACGCACATGACGCACTTCATGCGCCACACAATATCAGGCACGTACAACATGAGCAAGGTTCGGGGGGGGGGTTCCAATTTTTTTTTCGAGTTGAGATTGGTTTGCGAGTCCACCGTCTTGGTGTTTGGGACCGGAGTCCGTACTGCTATGTACCACTACACTATCTTGAGCAGCAGAGGCGACTGTACAGGTAAAGCCTTCTGCTACTGGTACCACTACTACTGAGGGTGTGACCTCAATCCTACGAGGTCTTTGCCTCAGCCTCTCACTAGAGGGTGGCACCTCTTGCTGCTGCTAAGCTCCACCGAGCTCCACCATCCGCTCCTCTTCTCCCTACTCGGTCAGGGGGTAGCCCCAGTCTCTGGGGTAGCCCTTTTTCTCTACCCACATCCCTTTCGTGTCAGTAAGAGGGCAGCCCTCTGGGCGCACAGCAAGAAATTCTGCACTAAACACCCTGCGACCCCTCGGCCACAGGTACCAATTACCTGTACAAATTGGTTGCTGGCCCTTCTAAACAGGGTTGTCCGTCTGCTTTGCTGAGAGGGAAATCTGCCATATCTGCTCAGCACGCAGCCCTGTGGGCCCTGGGCAGTGAAGTCCGCCAATTCACAGCCCGAGGATGCCACCTCCTCACTCCTGGTTCTGGTCTGGCACTCCAGGTCACTGTGCGGAGGGTTCCAGAAAGCACCTCATGCCTAATTACCCCGTGCGAGGGTGGATGAGACCACTTGACAAACTGGGTTTACATCACCGGGTTTGGCCACTGCACCCCTCAACTCGTTATCTTTGGCGCAGGGTCGACGACCTCCCCTCGACAAGGCGCGGGGCCACGCTTTCCCCTCGATTCCCCATGCACAAGTGCACTGGCGCAGGGAACGACGCCGAGCAGAAGCCAAACCCAGAAACATAAACCTCAGGTAGCACCTAGAGAAGGGGATCTCGCCTCTGGTAGCTGTCCCTCTCACAAGTGCCACAGTGTCTGGGATCCCGGGGAAGGCACCATCAACCCCAGGGTCGGTGTGGATTTACTGCAGATGAGTCTCAGGCAGGGCCTAGGGCCTAGGTGGACAAAGAAAACTCCTGAACCTAAGCCTGGTAGGACTGGGCAATTCCCAGCATAGACAGAGGTCCGGAGGGCCCAATATACCACTCATCTCAAGAGGATGAACCTCTGGCTGTGTGAGTCACGAAGAAACTGCCAGACTGACCTCACACTCAAGCCATGTCCTTACACTGGTTAATACTCAGTGTTTGCGTTGCCCGGTACATGTCGCAGGCTTCTGCATGTAGCAGGCTTCCGGAAGGGGCATGTGCTTGGCCCATTGGCCACTACATCACGTTCCCTAATCGCCACTGCAGACTCCCAAACTTCCAGCTCCCCAACTTCCAGCTCTCCAGGGATTGCAAGCGGTGGCAACAGGCTGTACAGACCAGTTGCTCAAGTTCGCCGCAGCTCCGGCTTTCACTCTCTTACTAACCGTGCCTTGCGGTCCCCGCGAGCATACTGGGCTGATCCCTGCCCGCCGGCCCTTGCCTATCTGTTCGAGTCAGAGGGCTCTGCACCTCTCTGCTCTCGTGGCCGAGGCCTACGGAAGGCATCCCTGTTTTGCATGCTCGAAACTCTCAGGGACTAGGCATCGCGGAAGTGCCCTGCCCTGGTAGTTCGCTCCAGTCGAAGGATGCACCTTCCCTCTCAACTCACCTCTGAGGTTATGATTGCCAAGCTATCCCTCTTAGAGGGTGGGCTCCATGGCATCTAGGCGGCTACCCGAAAGCGGCCTGCCACTTGCCTTCTCACTCGAGCCAAAAGCCTTGAGCCGGGGGGGGGTGCCAACCTGAGTTGAACCCAGGTTCGAACTCCCGGCCCTCCGGGGGGGGGAGGGGAGGGGAGGGGGTGGGAACAACAATGGGTTTAATTTTTTTCCGAGTTCGCGAACAAATGCGAGCCACCTTCTTGGTGTTTGGGTTGTGAAAACCGTGCCTCTGTACCGGCACATCTGATGGTCTTGGCCCTAAAGTACAGGGGAAGGAAAACACCTCCTTCTAAGCTGCCATCCTCTTTGGGATGCTACCAGAGGTTGCACCTCATGAGAGGATTGAACCTCCTGGCAAAACATTCCTCAAGGTTTCTGGTGCACTAGGTGTGAGGAAATTGGCCAGGGGTGTGTTCTCTGGCAGCGAGGATGAACCTCAGCTTATCATCCTCTTTGGGATGCTTCCAGAGGCTGGCACCTCTGCTTGCTGCAACTTGGGCTGTCGCTTGCACCTGCTGAAAGAGGCTGCGGATGGCATTGGTTGGCTCGGGCTAAACTGCGCCTTGCACCTGGGGTCCTTTTTAAAAATGCATGGAACTGAAGTTTTTTGCGAAACATTTTTCGTCTTCAAGGACAACTGTCCACCACAACCTTCGCAGATCCACAGTTGTCTGTTCTCGAGCATTTTTAAAACATGTGTGTCCGCCTTGGTGTGCATTGGTGCGCTGCCAGTGCTTCCAAGATTTTGCGGTTCTTTGTGAGCAGGAGTTTAAGTTGACACAGCACATCGGAGGTTGAGACCTTCCCATTCCCACGCATGCACTGGTTCCAGCTCCTAGAACCATTCCTGTTGGGTGGTGATGTGGCCTCTCCCTATGTTGGAGCCAATGCTTTTGCAGGGCCTGGAGGTGGCCTCGTTGCTCTTGCGAGCCTGCTTGTCCTGCAGAAAGACCTTATACACTGGGTGCGCAGTGTGGACCTTTTCCGCCCTGCTCGCCAGGAATTCTTGTGCTTTTTTGCTGCAATGGTCCTGGCACTGACTGGCTGCCCGAACATCAGGGTGGGCCAGCTCGGCCGCCTTTTCCCCACACAGCTGTCCACCAGACCTGCTGTCCACGAGTTTTCCGCACCCACCTTCCTGCTGCTGCATATGCCACTGCCGGAGTCGCGGGTCCGCCGTAAGGGGCCACCACCAGCATCTGTGCCATCAACAAGCTGGGTCACTGAGGGGCTCTTTGTCAGCGCATATGCCCAAAAAGATGGGGCCCCTGGTCCACAGCGATCTCGGACCTTGGGCCCTGCCTTCTTGGAACCAGTTAGCAGTTCCCAGTTCTGGGCTTCCCACCAGCACAATCCAAGAGCACATGTTCCCAGTCCGCTTCCTGGTGGCACCGGGGGCACACTTTGACAGCAGAGTTCTGGCTGCACACCAGGGCACCCTGCCAAACACCTTCGAAAAACGGTATGGGCCGTTTGTTCGTGGTTTGCAACCCAAAAGTTTCTGTGCTTGTCATGCTTGATTTTCATGAGCAGCAATTTGAGGAACTTTGCTTGCTGGAGATATATGTTTGCAGCGCTGGCTCCACAGAGCTCAGTGCAAAAATTTTGAGGCTCGGGGCCGCGTTTAATTTAGTGGCTCTGTACTGGGTGCTAAGGCTTTAGTGTCGCGCGATCGGGGGGTGGATGGATCTGTCCGCATCCAGTGTAGTGTGTCCACATCGTCATCAGACGATTTCCGTGTGCCAGTGCCCTCCTTTGTCTTTGCGCCTGTTCGCATTCGGCCCCTGCACTATCACGTAAACATATTCAGCTACATTGTTGAACCCAGCTTCCGTGGCCTGCTCGTTAGTCGGAGTGAAGGAGCCAGGTTCCTTCTCTGCCTCACGGTGTCTGATTGGAATCGGTTCGGTGCTGCTGCCCATTGGGTGCAATCGTGTTACCGCCAGCTGCTCCCTCTCCCAGGTTGACTTGTTCTGCTGCCATGTCTACTGACAGTCTGCCGGATATAATGGGGGATGATGGTTCGGTTGGCCATGTCAGCGAAGATGATGGACCACCAGTCCTTCCTATTTCTCACTTGGAGTTGCCTCCCTTTGGGCCTAGTGTGCAGTCCTCTGGACCTTTGTTCGTTTCGCCAAGGCTGTCGGATGTGGAAGATGATGCCCTAGATTGGGGAGATGATAACTCCCCTGTCTCAGCGATAGATGACTTCTTGGTTGAAGTCAACCCTGGCATGTCTGAGCTTAGCTCTGAGCATACTTCGTGCAAGTCATGTGTGCGCGACGACCTGCCGAGCCAGTCTGAGGAGCATGACGCCTCAGAGGCTGACCCTCAATTGTCTGAGACTGAGAAACTTCCTGTTGACGAGCCCCCGTCAAAAATGGCCCGTACCGTGGGTGATGTGTTCGCCGACAATTTTGTGCGTTTGGCGGATGGGGGCATGTCTGATGTTGTTTTGCCTTGGGAGCTGCCTGCTGTCAGTGCAATCTTTGGTGAGTCCTCGGTGTTTTCTGAACTCAAAATGCCAACCCTTTCAATGCGTGAGACGGGGGTCTGGACCCCTCAGTCGCCTCCGTGTGATCCTTTCGCTTCCTTGGACGAATCGGAGGAGCCGTTCGTGTCTGGTGACCTCGCGTCCAACGTTTTCAAGGTCCTCTCTGATGTGGATGTTGATGCCCAGCAAAGTAAAGCAGTGAGGCTTGCAGTTGATAAGTGGATTGTTATCATGCGTAGAAATCGCAAAATGCATCCGGAGTGTGAGGTTGATCCGCTGGCATTGGAGGCGTGTATTGGGTCGAGGGCTGCAGGAACTGCCTCCAAAAGGGCGGGTAGCATCCTCACGTTCCTGAGGTGGTTTGACACAATTGTTGGTGCCAACCTCGACCCCTTTACTGACGACATGTTTTGGAGGTACATGCAGTTCCTAGATGGATCGCAAGCCCCGCCCTCCAAAGCTTCGTCCTTCTTGTCGGCCTTGCGTTTTGCTTACTTCGTGATGGATGTTACTAACATCCCTAACAAGCTGAGTCGCAGGTGTGTTGGTGCGGCTGAGCGTATGTTGGCCAACCTTGGGGATCTCAAGCAAGCTCCCCCGCTCACTGTGGCGCAGGTTCGCACCCTTCATTCACTGTTGCATGGACACAGTACCTCGGATTGGGATCGGGCCTTTGCTGGATATTGTCTTCTGTGCTTATATGCGCGTGCTAGGCAATCTGACTTCCGTAAAGTGGCATACGTGGACGTGGATGGAGAGGGTCGTGATGGCTACGTGGTGATCCGAGTCAAGCAACATAAAACTGCCAGGGCAGCCAGACGAGTTGCTCAGCTGCTCCCAATCTTGATTCCGTTGAGGGGAATCTCGGACACTGAGTGGTTTGAATCATGCAAGTGTGCCTTTGAGAAAGTTGGTCTTCTGTTGCAAGGACATGTTGGTGCTGCCCTCTTCCGTCCACCACTGGCCAATGGCGTGCTGGCTCGCAGGGCCATTACGTCGGGGGAAGTTACCGCCTTCTTGAGGCTCGCGCTTGGTGATAATGTTGTGTCCTCGCACAGCCTGAAAAGAACTTGCATCTCTTGGGCCAGCAAGGCTGGGTCCAAGAAGGAGGTGCGGTCTTGCTTAGGCAGGCATGTCACAGCTGTCGAAGGAACGGAAGCCGTGTACTCTGTTGAGCTAAGCATGGGGCCCGTGCGGGAGCTGGAAACGGTCTTGGATGCCATCAGACAGCTTGAGTTTTCTCCGGATGCAGCCCGGGGACAAATGTGGGCTTTCCCTCCTCAACCGCCTCCACCTGGCGGGCCGTTGCAGAGCAAAAGTGTGGTGTCTGTTCAGGCAAACTCTGCCGCCTCCTTGGCACCTGCGATCAAGGTTGAAAGCTCAGATGAAGAAGAGTCATCGTCCTCCGATAGTTCGAGTGAGTCATCAGAGTCAAGTGATTCACAAGCGTCGCGGGGTCCTGTGCGTGTTGATGCCCGTGTGTCTGTTCCCGGTGTGAACCCTGTGCAAGGCACTGGTACATGGGTGAAACACTCCAGATCTGGAGTTCTTCATCATGCCTATGGCGACAACATTCTAGTGTGTGGACGTCCGCGCACGGCTATGTATGTCTTGCCTTCGGAGGAGGATCTGATGAATCCTGAGTGTCGCACATGTAAGCGCAACCTATGACGTGTTGTGGCTGGTGGACGTTTGATCGTTTCTGATCGCTGTGATGAAGAAAAGAGTTTGCTACATGGTAGCGACTTGTGTGCCCAGGGGCTAATGTGAGGCAATGTGGACTGCAGTATGTGCTGTTGCCGGCTAAATGTCGGAGTGTTGGATTCAAGGCAAGGACATGGTCCCTTATGAGCCTTGTGGCACATGGTGCCAATGCCTAGCCAAGGGGCTTTATAGGCATTAGGGGCCCAGGGGCCATGCATGCAACATGAGTGCGGTGAGTTGTGAATGCGATGGTTCAACCCAGGCTCGCAGTAGTAGAAAGCGGACATGTCACTTGATGTACTTTGAAGGCTGTCGCTTGTCCGTGGTCAAGTTGGTAGTCAGCCGAAGGCCTCGGTGACGGGGCCCCGTGTGCCCGAACATGCTCGCATTTTGCGAGTACGAATCCCTCCAAGTGTTTCGTGTCCTGTCCCCCTGCGTGCCCGCCTCAAGGACTCCTGGCCCCTGCCACCAGTGGCGGTCTGCCCCGAACGCTCGGTGCCGGCCGAAGCCCAACTGCTCCAAGTGGTCCCGGTTAAGCAGGGGAGTTCAAGTGGTGGCTCCGGGGGCAAGGGTTGTAGTGCTGGTTCTGAGCTCTGGAACGAGCTTGTTTGGGGTATTCCCTTTTCCCCGGAACAGTTTGTCCGTGAGGCAGTCAAGGCTGGTCATCCTAGAACTCTCGAGGTCGCCTTGCCACAGGTTCTCAAAGACGCGGTGTGCGCCCATGCTTCGATGACTGAGTCGGAGCTGTGCGCGCTGAGGGCGCGACAGTTTGCAAAGTGGCTCAAGCTTGCACAAGACCTCAGAAGTGAGGAAGATGCCCTGAAGGCGTCTATGCACAAACAGGTCTCGACGATTCTCAAGCCTAAGCGTCTCCTCTTGTGGAAGGCAATGATGATCGAGGCTTCCTATGATGATGTGGCCATCTTTGATGAAGTGATCTCAGGTACTAACCTGGGGGGCCCGGTGCCCGATACAGGAGTGTTCGCTCCGAAGTTCAAGCCGGCGTCGGTCACGGTTGAGCAGCTCAAAAGAGATGCCCCCACATCTAGGGCAGCCCTGTTGTCCACTATTAAGTCCCAGGGGGAGTCCCTCGATCGCGAGGTCCAAACGAAAACCCTTGAGGAGCGCGACAGGGGCTGGTTGTCCGGTCCCATCGAGGTGGACCAGCTGCCACCTGATGCCATCGTGTCTCGAAGGTTTGGGATTGAGCAGGATGGGAAGATCAGGTTGATTGACGACTTCTCGGGGTCAGGAATCAATGGCTCCGTCGAGACATTGGAGACTGTGCGTCCCCAGACAGTTGATGTCATTGCGGGTATGTGCCTGTCTCTGATGCGAGTGCTGCCGGGTTGTAGTCTCAAAGGAAGGTTCTATGACCTGGTCAGTGCCTATAGACAATTGGCACTAGACCCTACGGGGGCATGGGCCTCGTACATTGGGTTGTGGGATCCTGACCTGAAGAGGGTAGTAGTGTTCCAGCTTCACGCCCTCCCTTTCGGGGCTGTCAAGTCCGTGTCAACCTTTCTGCGAGCCGTTAATTCGATCTGGCACCTAGGAGCATCCTTTTTCGCCCTTTGCTGGTCCCACTACTTCGATGACTTTGTGTCGGTGGCTAAAGGCACACAGGTGGCCAATGTACACCAAACAATCACCTTGCTCTTCGCCTTGTTGGGATGGGACCTCGCCCAGGGTGGGAAGAAGGATGTGCCGTTCGCCGAGGCCTTTTGTGCACTAGGGGTTGACATAGTTTTATCAAGTGCCCACTTGGGTCGGGTGACTATTTGCAATACGGAGAAGAGAGTGCATCTCCTTGTTGAGACAATGAAGCAGGCCCAGCAAGACCGGCGTATGAGTGTGCCTCAAGCTCTCAAGCTGAGGGGAAAACTTCAGTTTGCGAGCTACCGGATGAGTGCATCGACACCTTCAGTTCACTTGTTGACATGTTGGAAAGCGGCCGCCCTCGATTAGTGCAGGTTAGCAAGCAACGAACCTGGTATGTTTTCACGGATGCGTCATACTCGAAAGATGATCCCACACTGCCTTGCGGCGTAGGTGGCCTTCTGTTTGATGACAAGGGTGTGTTGGTTGCTGGGTTCTCTCATGCCCTTGACAGGGATGCCCGCAAGCTCTTGGGTGAGCTTAACAAGGACACGATTATAATGGAGGCAGAGTTTGTTGCAGTGCTGCTTGCGTTCCGCCTTTGGGGCAAAAGGGTTGCGCATTCACCTGTTGTGGCTTTCATCGACAACAATGCGGTTAGGGATATTTTGATTTCCTGTCGGGGCAGGTCCCCAATAGTGAAAAATCTGCTTACTATGTTTGTTGGCTTGGAGGTGGGGTGCGAGTTCATCCCTTGGTTCTCACGGGTCCCTTCCCCGTCGAACTGCGCGGACCACCCGTCAAGACTGGTGACCCAGCAATTGCTGTGGGGTGGCACAAGTGTTCCGTGTTCCGACGTGTCCGAGCACCTGGAGGTCCGCCGTGTAGGGGCCACCACTAGCATCTGTGCCATACACAAGCTCCGGGTCATTGAGGGCCTCTTTGTTTGCCCATATACCCATAAAGATGGGATTGTCCTCCTGTGGAGGTTGTACCTCCCATTTGGGTTTGGGCGGGAGGCCCCTGGTCCACAGTGATCTCGGGCCTTGGGCCCTGCCTTCTTGGAACCATGTTGGCAACTCCCAGTTTTGGGCCTCCCACCAGGCACAATCCAGGAGGACATGCTCCCAATCTGCTTCCTCGTGGCATCGGGGGCACACTTTGACAGCAGAGTTCCGGCTGCAAACCAAGGCACCCTGCCAGACGCACCTCAGGGCAGCTGCTTTCGTGGTTCGACCTTCTTTCTTGAACTCCCCCAGCAATTTCCTCCCTACCGTCCAGTCGACTCCCTCCTGTAGCTCAGGGGCAGCAAGACCAGTGGCGATGCGGTGGTTCACCTCCTTCTGGTAGGTTTGCTGGAGGAGGTCTAAGACACGACACTCCTGCTGTTGATGATTTGCCACCTGCTGCTGGCCTCTTCCAGCCTTTGGACGGTGAGGCCCCATGTTCTCTCCAGCAGCTCTTCCTTTCCTACCCAGCGCTTTTTAAGCTGGAACCAGGCCTCAACTTGCTGCCCGGGTCTTGGTACCTATCCCCCACGGAGGACAGGGCCACCTCCAGATTGCCCATCTTTTGTCTGCCACACTGTTCCGCCAGGGCTGTCCGGAGCTTTTGTCGCCGGGTGGGTGGCATGCCCTGGGCTTGGTGAGGCAAGGACGGAGGCAACCCCTCCTCGGAAGAGGCGGACCTTGGCCGGCACACTCGGGACTCTCAGCTGTTTTAGCTTCTTCTGTCTTTTGCCCGCTTTGTGCCTCCGGGCCCTTTGCACCTTGACCCTTCGGACCCGACCTAGGGCACAGTCCAGGCCTAAGTCTTTCATACTATCGCAGATAGCCGGGTCCCCGTCTTTGCGCAGCTTCTGTAGTTCCCTTCTGGCTTCCGCGGTGGTGCACAGGAAGCCGGTTTTCTTGAGGGACAGACGGAGGTCGCTACCTTCCAAAAGCCGGCGAAGGGTTTTGTAACCTTCATAGACCGCAAATGCCGCCTGCTCAGGATATCTTGCTTCGAAATCCGCTCCGATATCATCTACCCAGGTGTCTAAGGCAGTGATACTTCGGAGCTGAGCGGCTTCTTGCATTATTGGTTGGAGGTACACCCTCGCCATCATTGTCGCGAAGGGGCACCCTGCGAGGATGCCCCTCGCGGGGAGGATCCCCTCCGAAAGGAGATCCTCCGCCACAAGATATCGCGTACCCCGGTAGACTTGCATGACCAGGAGGGCTATAGCTGGCGGGAAGCCTGTCGCCACTATCCGCTCCTCCAGTTTGGTCCAATTAACACTGTCATAGAAAGTTTGCAGGTCCAACAGGACCGCACAGGCATGCTTGTTGGCTGCTCGGCTAACCTCTCCTCTCAGGAGTCTCTGCATGCCTGTTTCTAGACAAGTGTTACCCGGGGAGGCTTTATCCCATGGGAACCTCTCTGCAGTTTCTCGCATCCATTTCTTGACGACCTGTGCTCTGCAGAAGCACCAAAGCCGGTAGGTGATGGATGTGAGGGTTATGGGCCTTTCTATGTCAGCATTTTTGGGCAGGAGTGCCACATGGTGCGCCTGCCAGTGCTGTGGCGCCACTCCTGTGGTTTCAGCCAAGTTCAGGACTTGGGGGAGCTGCTCATAGGCCGGTCCAGGGAGGTTTTTGAGGGCAGCATAGGTGAGCCCATCAAGACCTCCTGCCTTGTCGGTTACATTCTTGAGGATGGCCTCGAGCACCTCTGCTGTTATTTTGAACAGCGGGGAGGCTTTGGCTGCATCCAGCAGGGTCTGGCCAATCGGGGGGGAACATTCTACCTCTCCCCAAATTGCGACCCTCGCCTGGGAGGTTTTGGAAGGGCCGATCTAGGACTCTCTCACTCTTTTTGAGTGAACTATAGAGAGGTCTCATCCCTTTCCCCAATCCCGCTTGGAGCCAGTCCTTGTATTGTGCCTGCTGCTCCTTTGCTCTCTGCATCTGGAGGGCCGCCTCCTTGTGCCTGGCAACAACACTCAAAGACCGCCACTGTGGTGCTGTTGCTGAACATTGCTGGTACAGTTCTGTGAGGAAGGCAGTACCTTCAGCAATGTCTTTGACAGGCTTGGAGGGTGCCTAGGTCCGGTAGGTGCTGCTGGGAGGCGGGCACTTCTTCCAGGATTCTGGCCATGCGTGCCCACCATTTGGGGGCAGTGGAAGGGCGCTGCAAGACTAAGGGTCCCCACTGGGCCTGCACACACCAACCTCTGCCAGTTCTCGGTGCTTCGTGGCAGTGCTCCACACTGGCCGCCCAGGTCGCCAGCTGCCAGGTGCTCTGGTCCTCTTGGGCACAGGTCCTGTCCATTATGGCGAAATGGGAGGGTTGGACCTCTCGCCATTCTTGGTTTTTGAGGTCTGCTGTGAGTTTCGGGAACTGGGGAAGCTTCCAGGACTTCCATTCGCTGGCGCCGTCCTTGACTTTGAGGTGCAAGGCTGCATGTGGTTTCCACGGGACTGCCCAGGTCACAGACAGATCCACCAGGGCTTCCAGGCTCCTACTCACCACCCCAAAGTCCAGTTCCGCCCCATGGTTGCATGTATCCTCTCCAGTGGCTACCATCCGCCCCCGCATCACCTGAATCAGCGCTGTGTCCTGAACTTCAGTCGGGTCCAGGTTCCAATCCCCCAAGATGATCCAGAGGGTTCTTACGAAAGCCACCAGAGAGGATAGCACCTCTGCA
Source organism: Symbiodinium natans (assembly GCA_905221605.1). Classification (NCBI taxonomy): domain Eukaryota; class Dinophyceae; order Suessiales; family Symbiodiniaceae; genus Symbiodinium; species Symbiodinium natans. The sequence goes on from CAJNDS010000047.1 coordinate 578,874, forward strand.
TTCGTGGGACCATTCAGGCCTTCCGTGTCCCTCAGGTAGAGGGACACAATCGTGTAGTCCCACCGCCTTTGTCGCAGACCCACGGCTGTGTAGCCCGCCCCTTTGCATTGGTAGGTGGCTTTTTGCCACACTCCGCTATTTTTGGGAAAGGCACAGGCAGTGCCCCCCAACCTTGTGCCCTTGTCCGACAGGGAGGCCGGCTCAGCATAGAGATCCCATCCTAGGGATTGCAGTGTGGCTCGCCTGCCATGCAGCAGTTCCGGTGTGAGGTGGGTTTCCTCCAGCAAACACACCACCTTGAAGGCCCCGTTGTTGAAACTGGTGACATTGGCGCTCAGGATGCTTAGATACTGGTCAGGCGAGGCGGAAGGTTTAACCTTCTCATGGCTGGGCTCTTCTGAGTCGGTGCCCTCGCCGTTTACAAGGTCTTCCTCTCGTTCCTGCTGACCCAGCACCTGTTCCTGTGTCAGGGGCTCCTCACTCTTTGGGAGCTCAGAGGCTATCACCTCCTTTGCCTGTTGGATGGCTTTCCCGGTGACATCCTCTCCTTGCTCCAGGGCATGCAGGACCATCCTGCACCAACCCCAGGCCAGGGAGTCCTCTGCCATCACCTCCTCTTGGGCTTCGATGAAGCTTAAAAGGGTGGCTTCCTTCGCCTGGAAGGGGCTCGCTGGGTCTTCCAGGAGGCTGACCACCTCCTGCCATGTCATCTCCGAACCCAAATCTTCTGGGCCGCAGAGGGAAGGTACCACCTTCTGGGCTTCATCTTTACATTGTGGCGGGGGCCTTGGGTAACCAGAGGGTTCCCATCAGGGTTCACCTCCCACAGTGGCTTCATTTGTTCGCCGTCTGCTGGTGCCTCATCATCTGTAAGGTCCAGCTTGAAAAACTTTGGCCCTGTGATCGGAACGCTTTCTGGCGACTCCTTTCCAGGCCTACAAAAGTGGCTGGGCTTCTGCCAGCCTTGCTCACAACCGCTGCTATCTGCAGTAAGTTGTTTCCCCCAGGCCTCCCTCAATCTTTTCCCATGTAGATTGATGTGAGCACCTCGTTTGTAATAGTCAGCACATGCAACTAGGAACTGCTGGGCAGTTCGCAGCATGTGTTCCAGCCCTTGGCTGGGGTCGCACATTGGCTCTGTGGGGCCCTTGCTTTGGGGCTCCAGGCCCCACACGCCGAGTCCCTAGGCCACCGGGCCCAACCCCGGCGGGGCATTGGCATTGCCGGGAGGCATCCCCTCCTGGGTTTGCTCCTCAAGGCCCGGAGGGGTGGGGCCCTCCTGTGTGCGACGCCTCTTGGCTTCTCTCTCCGCTTTAATTTCATGGAGTTTCTTCTCTTGCTCCTCGTTGAGGCTTACCCCCAGTTCATGGAGGATGCTGTCGACCTCCATGTCCGCAGCGGATTCGCAGAAGACTTTTTCCTTGAGCAGGCCTGAGCTTGCTTCGACTGCCTTTTGTGCCCTCTCAGCCTGCTCATTCAGCACGATCATTTCTTGTAGAAGCTGCCTTAGTGACTCCTTCGCCATGTCGATGCGCTTCTGCAGGCCAATCTTCTGATCAGCAATGTGCTTGAGCTTGCCAGCTGCGCTTTGCCAGCTCTGGCTGGCCTGGCTTGCAGCTTGGGAGGGCGTCACCTCCTGGCTGGCCTTGAGGCCCTTCAGGTAGGCTTTGACCTCCTCCGGCAGGGCGGCTTCGTGCTTCTGGCACAGGTCGGTGAGATCGTCCACCTCTTCCTTGACCTGTGCCTTGGGTGGCTTGTACCCTGCCTCCTTGAGGTTCTTTTGCACCTCTTCAGGCACACTGTCCCACGCCACTCCAAGGGCTTGCAGGACCTTGTTCGGCAGTGGTGCTTTCGGTGTCTTGGGCTTCTTTGGTGGCTGCCAGTAAGCGGCCTCAGCGACCGTAGGCCATTGTGGCTTCCACTGGCTCCAGTTCTGTCTCGCCTTGCGAATGCTGTTTGCCCAGGGTGTTCTGCATTTCTTGCAGAGCATGTGCGGCTGAGCCTTGTCCGCCCAAATCCATCCTGTGCAGCTTTTGCCACTGCAACAGATGTACTCGCGGGGGGCCATGGCTAAGAGGAAGGCACCTCTGGGCAAACTGTCCTAGGCTGGCTACCAGGCTAGGAAGGCTGAGACCTCCGAAACTTCCCTCAGGCTACTCCTTGAGCCAACCCAGGTGCAACCTGGCTTCAACCCAGGTTCAACCCAGGTTCAATTTTTTTTCCGAGTTGAGCGAACAAATGCGATCCACCGTCTTGGTGTTTGGGTTGTGAAAACCGTGCCTCTGTACTGGCACCACTGATGGCCCTCTTGGCCCTAATGTACAGGGGAGGAAACCACCTCCTCCTAAGCTACCATCCTCTTTGGGATGCTACCAGAGGTTGTACCTCATGAGAGGAAAGAAACCTCCTGGCAAAAGCTCCTCAGGTTGCTGGTGCAGGAGTTTGCAACCGTGAGAGAAGGGGCCAGGGGTGTTCTCTGGCAGCGAGGATGAACCTCAGCTTGCATCCTCTTCGGGATGCTACCAGAGGCTGGTACCCCAAGAGAGGTTAGGAACCTCCTGACAAAAGGTCCCTCAAGGCCTTTGGTGCACTTTGTGCAGGCTGCAACCCAGGTTCAACCTGGGTTCAACCCGGGTTCAGAACCCGGGTCAGAACCCAGGTTCAACCTGGGTTCAACCTGGGTTGAATCCGGGTTCAACCCAGGTTCAACCCAGGTTCGACCTTTAAGCCCCCCTTTAAACCCCCGATAAGCCTCCCCCTTAAGACCCCCCTCACTTCTCTAATTTCGAATAATGAAATCTAAAAAACAAATAGAAAAATAAAACAAGATTTGAAGGGGGCGGAATTTAGACTAAATTTCCTTCTCTCTCTTCCTGAAGAGAAGGTAATGTTTAAAGTCTCACTTCTCTGGCTTCGAATAATGAAATCCAAAAAATAAGGTACTGGCCCAGAATGGGCAACACCCTTATTTGAAGAAGTGGATTGTTTTGATTGTCAACAAAACAAAGCATGCATGAAGTTTGTTTTCATCAAACCAAGCATGAATGCACATGATGTGAGTCAACTTTTAAGATTGCTTGACAAGGCATGTTTGAGAGAATACATGGGCATGCTGGCTTTCTCCTCTCAAGTTTTGAGTGTCAGACGAAAAACATCTTTGAAGCGGGTTCGGGGCCTCGAACAAGGTTCGCAGTAACCGTGGCTCCCTGACGTTTGACCATTAGGATCTCCGTGCACGTTGGCTCCCGCGGGGAGCCAACAGATGGAGGTGCCCGAGCAGGTTGCCACAGGTATCGAGGCTGCGAGCTCTGCTGAGGATTCCTCCGTGGGCACTGTGAGCCACCTTGAGTGGAGCCACATTGGCTTGCGTCGCCAGTTCCGTGGTCTGGTGCGAGTGGTGGTCCAGCTTTCTAATCGCCTGGACTCCCTTGAGTCCCTCTTAGCCTTGGGCTTGCTTTTCGTGCGTGGCATCTGTGCTGCCCAGGTTCCGTTAGGCGTGCAGCATCTCATTTTGAGCATGTCAGACCTTGAGTACGAGCTTTCTGAGTCGGGCGATGTCAGTGACTTTCCGCCCTGTGCGCCTCTGCCTGAAGAGGATGTGAGCCGCATGTTGCAGGATGCATTAGCTGAGTTGGGTGCTGCCGACAGTTTTGTTTCGCCCGCGTCTGTTGCCCCCCAGCCGGCTTTTCAGGGGGAGTCTCGGGGCCATGGGGGCATTGCAGTTGATTCTTCTGATGCTTCGGGCTCCATTGCACAGGACAGTCATGATTGGCTTTGCGTGGGTGCAGGTTCGCAGGCAGACTTTGTTGTCGCCTGAAGACAAGGGACCTAAGCAGTTTTGGGAGACTGGGTTTTGGGGGTCTTTCTTCGGGGAAAATCCACTAGATACAATGTTTCCCGAGTTCGATGCTTCCCGACCTGAAGTGCCAAATCTTCCAGATTCTCTCGCTGATGATGCGTTGCGGCCTGGAGCAAAGAAGCCTAAAAGTGTAGACACCTCATCTTTTGAATCAGTCGTCAGGAACCGCAAGGTTTTCTCTTGGCGTGATAAGCGCGAGGTTGAGCATCACAGAGCTTTGATCAAGTGGGACCAGCTTTTCTTCTTGTGGGATGCGAGTGCTGACAAGCGCATCCAAGAAATCGTTGCAATTGAGCTTGTCACCGAGCGTCATGAGTTACTTGAGGATTATATGGCTAGGAAAGCCCCTGCGACCATGCTGAAGCGAGCAAACTCCATGCGTAGGCTCACATCTCTTGCGTTGGAGTTGACCTTGATTTTCCCCTTCACGGAAAATGATTTACATCGTGTCCTTCATGTTGCTAAATCGAGTGGGGCAGCTTTGTCTCAGTTGAGGAGCATCATGGAGGCCATTACTTTCACCCGGTTTACCTTCGACATGGAATCCTTGGATGCCTTGTGTGGAAGTAGAAAATGTTGGGGAGTAGGAGTGGCACGCCTTGCTACGGTAGTGAGGAAAGCAGATCCCCTGAGAGTTGAGGATCTCCGGAAGCTTCACCAGTTGCTTAGAGAAGCCCTTTGCCTTTGGACCCGCCTCTTTGCAGGGTGTGCCTTGTACTGCTGTTACGCCCGCTGCAGATGGTCAGACAGCCAGCACATTGACCTCTTCACCATTGAGACGGACGCGCTCACCCAGCGCCCGGCTTTTCTGTGTGCCGTGATCGATGTTCACAAAACAATGAACCTTAGGGGGAGGCTTCCTGTTCATTTGGAGTTGGCGGCTCCCGGGCAAGGAGTGACCGATGATGATTGGGTTTCCCAGTTCATGGAAGTTCGAAACTTGCTGGAGCTTGGGGACGAGCATCCCTTTATGCCAGCACCAGATCGATCAGGTTTTGCAACCGTAAGAGCGCTTGATGCTGATGAGGCCGGGGATTGGCTTGGGTTGTTGTTGACAAATCGTGTTGGTCTCCGAACCACTTCGCATTCCCTCAAGTGCACGTGCCTTTCTTTCGCGGCTAAGTTTGGCATAGGATACCAGGACCGACTTGTTCTTGGAGGTCACGCGCATTCAGGCCGCATGGCCGAGGTCTACGGCCGTGATTCCATGGCAAGACCGCTCAGGTTGTTGGGAGAAGTGCTAAGTGCAATTCGTTCGGGATCCTTTGTGCCAGATGCGAACCGTGCTGGACGTTTTGTGAATGCAAAGCCCTCAACCGTCTTCATGTCCGAGGAGGGGCACGACTTTTGTCCAGTGTTGAGAGCCTTCCCGAAAGCCCAGGCTAGCCCTTCTCTTGAGCACTCACATGAAGGCATTGAGGACAAGTCCGCGTCACCGGCTTCCCCCCCAGCACTTACATGAAGGCATTGAGGGCAAGTCAGCGTCACCGGTCTCCCCACGCAGTCCATGTACGTCCGTGCTTGAATCCCGAGCCTCAGCTCCGCCCAGTCCTGCAGAGCCCTCAAAGTTGGCCGATGAGGACAGCGATAGCTCCAATTCCCAGGTTACCTCTTCCAACTCGGAGTCTTCGAGCAGCTCCAGTTCAGAGGACGAAGCTGTGGGGCCTGTTGGGCCCCTTCCTGAAGCTGGGGATGGGTTTAAGTTCGTTCAACGTAGCAAATTCGGGACGCTGCACTTGCTCCGGAGTTATCACAGCCGATTTACTCTGTGTGGCCGGAAAATCGCACCTCCTCTTGGAGATCCGGTCAACGTGAAACCTAGGACTTCCGTTTGCAGGACGTGCCGTAAAGCACAGTCCAATGCTTGATGTCGTGCAGCACCCGGAGAAAGAGGTTTGCGCGCAAATCACTCGCTGTCACTCGCTTTGCAGCTGATAACATTGCACGTGCTGCATGCCCAAGGATTGTCCTTGATCAGCTACACGCAACTTGCTGGATACATGCTCAAGCCTTCTTTGGCTGTTAGTGGCTTGTCAGCACGGCCGAGGCAACATGACCTTGGTTGATTCAGAAGCCTCCTTCAAAGCGAGGTGCATCGTAGTATGTGGCGATGAAGTCCTTCATGGACAGCTGTGCGCGCATCGGGTCAAGACCTTCAGCGATCTTGCTTTCGCCTGCGGGACCCCTCAGGCCCCACCAACTGAGGATGAGTTCTCCTTGTTTTGCGACCGCGTGCTTGCGCCCGGGGCTCCAGTGGGCGATGCCGCTAAGTTGCGCCGACTTCATTTTGAGTCGTCAGCTTATGTCACTGCAAGTCTCAAGGCACAGGTTATGGGCCAGTCCTCCGATGCACCGAAGACCTTGCCTTTGGCAGAGAAAGTAGCTCGCATAGAGAATCAAAAGCAGAGACTCAAAGGCCTTGTTTTCCAGGAAGAGCTTGAGCCAGCTTATTCCTTGATCGATGCAGTCGCTCACCAGGTTGAGATAAATCAGCTTTCATGGTTGTCACCCAGCAAATGCCCAAAAAGGGACCAGGAGCTACGCAATAGTGGCCGAGAAAAGAATCGTGTCCTGACTCTTCAAGAAAATCAGGTTGCACTTGTTCCCGTGGCAGATCAAATCACTGCTCATCACGCTACCCCCTTGGAGGTCCAGTGGTGTCTCCAGCGCCGGGGATTGGCGTATGATCTCAATCAGGTGATCTCGTGGGAAGCCCATGAAAGTTGGGTCTCATATCTCATGCAGCACTTGACGAGGCCTGCTCCTCCCAATTACGCGCAGGTTGGGATAAGCCAAATCCTCAAAGCCGATTGTGAGTTGTTCCTTTTGATGTCGAAGGAGGTGACCCAAGTCCGCGCTTCTTCCTCAGGGGCCATGGAGGCGGACCAGGCACTCCGCAAATTGCGCTATGATCCACGCATCACAATGCACTTGCTTCCCTTGCCAAAAGGGCAGGCCGCGCCCCCGGCTACCAATGCAGATCCCGATTCTCCTCCGCCTGGTCGGGGTACGAAGCGATTGAGAGGGAGTCAAGGTGGCCTCCTTGCTCCTGTCAAGACCGCCACCTTGCCCAAGGAGTTGCAGGATTGCCCGCACCTCACTTTCACCGACAACCGTCGGCTCTGTTGGGGTTTTAATTGCAATGGATGCCAGGCCAAGACTGATGGTAAAAACCCCCCTGCGTGTAACCGTGGTGTGCATGCCTGTGCTCGCTGCCGCAAGCCCGGTCATGGTGCCAAGAAGTGCTGGTTTAATCCCGCAAATAAGGGAAAAGGGGGTGGTGGTGGCAAAGGTCCTCGTACTGGCAAGGGCCAAGGTCAAGCCGTCGAGTGACAAACGCCCGCTGCTGCTCGCGTGATTCCGCTCTTGGATCCCGAGCAGCCCAAGGGCCACAAAAGAGCAAGCACCGGAGAGATACTCTCAGGCAAGCCTGTGTTGAGTTCTTCTCCTGGTTCATCTTCCCATGATGCCTCTGCGAGTTCGCATGATGGCTCTGTTCGCACCGCGCTCAGATCCTTTCGTTTCGAGTCTTGGTGTGAGCACAATTTTTCTTCTGAGCTTTCAAAGCCCGAATCCTTTGCAGCGCAGTTGTTGCAGCAAGGTTCTTGCAATGGGACCGATCTCTTGCATTTGTCACACTTGTTGCCTGTCGAATCTAAGTCCAGGCACTCAGCAGATTCCCTGGACGGTGGGAGCTTTCTCACTGGGGCCTACCGTCATGGCGGTGTCGCTGGGGCCAGAAAATCTTTAGCTGAGTTTCCCCTCACCTCCCGCCTTCTTGTACAGCTCGCTACTCAGCTTTTTCCGGGAACCACTTTTTCCACTGTTGCGCTTTTTCGCAACCTGCGAACCCCACGACATTCAGATAGCAATAACCTCACCGGCTCATGCAACCACGTCGCGGCTCTGACCAGCTTCTCAGGGGGAGGCATCCGTGTGTATCAGGGCCCAGAGCCAGAGGACCTCACGTTTGGAGCATCTGGCGTCCTTAGCTTTGATGCGCATTTCGAGCATGAAACCTTGCCTTGGCGGGACGGGGACCGCCTTGTACTTGTTGCCTTCTCCGTTGGCTGCTTGTCGAAGCTCTCCGCTTCCTGCCGTGCCTCGCTTCTGGCGGTTGGGCTGCCCTTGCCACAAGAGCCTGCTGCTGCCCTTCCGGGCCTCACAACCGGGGAGCCAGATTTGGGTCTGTGTCTTGAGGTGTTTTCCGGCACGGCCCGGTTGAGCGTTGCCTTGCAGGATGTGGGTTTTCAGGTCTTGGCTTTTGATCATAGGGCGCGTTCCACCTTCCCAACCCAGCAGCTTGACCTTACCATACCCGACCACCAACAGGTGCTGTTTGACATTGTCAACGATAATGCTGCCCGCCTGCAGCATATCCATCTGGCTCCACCATGTGGAACTTGTTCAGCCGCCCGTGGCATCCCCATTCCGGAGTTTGCAGAAGCTGGCCTTTCCCAGCCTGTCCCCTTGCGCAGCGAGGCCCACCCTATGGGTCTACCCGGTTTATCAGGCTCTGATTGGGACCGAGTCCAGTCAGCAAACATCTTGTATGAGTTCTCCTGTAAACTGGTGCGTTTGGCAGTGTCGCTTGGCGTTGGCATTTCCATTGAAAATCCCCAAAACTCCTGGTTTTGGTGGTTGCCGCCAGTTGTGGCGTTGCTCCAAGACATCAATGGCCACGAGACTTCTTTCCACGCTTGCATGCACGGAGGTTCTCGCGACAAGTTGACAAAGTTGTGGTGTTCCGATGATCGTTTTGCTCCGCTCCAGGCTCTGTGCAGTCGAGACCACAAGCACGCGCCCTGGCGTCCGCGCCTGCTTGATGGAAAGGTCAACTTTCCGACGGCTGCTGAAGCTGCTTATCCTGTCTTGCTGTGTCAGAGAATGGCTGAACTCGTTGCTGCAATGAAGCGTGCCTTGCCGCCCCAGGCTTCCTTGTTTGGTCCCGCTCCGCAGAAATTGCGCCTCGCCTTGGAGCGCCAGCCTCGGCGGCGGCGTCCTCTTGTGAGCATGTATACAGCCTACGATGCATGGGCCGTTCCCCTGGAGCTGGCCGAGCCGGTCCACCGCCTTCTCAAGTGTTACCCCAAAGGTGCTCGAGTCATCAGACGGCAGCTTTGCTCATGGGGGCAGGTTCGGGCGGCCGTCTGTCCCAAAGTTGAGGAGGATCGGCTGAAGCAAGTTCTGACTAGCGCTTGGACCTGGTGCACCACACTTGATGCCGAGCCTAATCTGCCTGTCGAAGATTCGATGTCCTCGTTTGAGGTTTGTGGGATGTGCTCACCTTCAAACTTCGTAGAGACAGCAGAGATAGTCTGGGTAGGAATTCCGAGGGAGCCAGAGGACTTCTTGCAACAAGCCGTGAAAGTGGGCCATCCCAGGAGGATGATCACTTCTGATGAGGACCCCACATTGACGACGTTACTTGAAAATCTCCTTGCGCCTAGATTGGATTGCCGAGACAAGGGAACTTCCTTGCTGGAAAGGTGGGAGCAGGAGAAAGAGCAACTTGCGCATGAAGAGGAAAGAGTGATGTCCTCTTTGGACCCTGTGGTAGCAACTGTCCTTGAAGGGAAGTCCACCGTCCTACTTGACCGGCTGTTGCAGGAAGCCCAGTATCCGGATGTGGATCTGGTGGAGGACATCAGACAAGGTTTCCCTTTGACTGGCTGGATGAAGAACACAAACGTCTTTGTTCCTGACCCAAGGCCACCCAAGGCCACCTTGTCGTCTCAGCTCAGTTCCGCCTCTGCAAGGAACCGAGCTACCTTGGCAAAGGTTGCTTCGACCGTGAGTGACGCCACTGCGATAGCCACTTGGGACGAGACCCTCCAGGAGCTTGAGAAAGGTTGGATCTTTGAGGACGCAGACGTTGACTTGGCATCTTGCCTCATTGCGCATCGCTTTGGCGTCTGCCAGGGATCCAAGGTTCGGGTTATAGACAATGGTAAAGCTTCTGGAATCAACCAAACGGTTGGGTTGCAGGAGAGGTATAGGCTGCACGGGGTTGAGTTTCTTGCTGCTCTTTTAACGAAGGCCCTAAGTGACCCTAGGTCCAAAGGAGCGGTGATCGAAGGAAAAACGCTTGACTTAACTTCGGCTTACAAACAATATGCAGTTTTGCCTTCGGACAGAAGTTTGTTCCGCATTGCAGTCATGAACCCCTCGACAAGGGAGGTGCACATCTATGGCCCATGCTCTTTGCCCTTTGGCACCACTGGCAGCGTCTCCGGATTCCTTAGGACCGCGGCAGCCACCTGGTTTTTGGGTTCGGCTAGGGTAGGGCTGGCATGGTGTAGCTATTTTGACGACTTTCCGCTGTTAGCTCTCAAAAGCTGCACTCACCAAGCGGACGGTTGTGCAAAGGCCCTGTTTGATTTGCTGGGAATCAGGTTCGCCCGTGAAGGTAAGAAGGCTGTACCCTTCAGCTCAACCTTCAAGGCGTTGGGCCTCTTGTTTGACTTGTCAAAGTTTGGAGAAGGAGAAGTCGTAATTCGGCACACAGATGAACGGATCAAGGAGCTCCATGCGTCGTTGAGTAAAGCATTGGAGGCAGACAAGTTGACGCCTGCCGAGGCGGAAAGCTTGAGAGGGAGGCTGCACTGGTTCTGCTCTTCCTTTTCGGCCGTAGGCCTTGTCATGCCGTCAGCACTCTGAACAAGCGTGCCAAAGCGAGTGAGGGATGTCTCTCGTTGGACCCTGATCTTAAAGATGCCCTGGCATACCTAAAGGACAAGGCGCTGTGTGCCCCGCCGTTGAAGTTGACTGCAGACTTCAGGCGCACCTTTTACATCTTCACGGATGGAAGCCTTGAGGACTCTTACGCGGGGTTGGGGGGAATTCTCTACGACTCCCTCGGATCTCCTCTTGCGTTCTTCTCGGGAACAGTGCCTGAGGACGTTTTGAGTGCTCTGAGAAAGCAATCTTCGCATCCAATCTATGAGGTAGAGCTGCTCGCTGTGTGGGTCGCCATGACCTTGTGGGAGTCCGCCTTGTCGGATGCCTACAGCGTTTGTTATCTCGACAATGAAGCGGCGCAAGGGGCTTTGATAGCCTGCAAGTCGTCTACGTTGGCTGGGACTGCAATTGTCCGTGACATCCTTGACCTTGAGGATAGGTGCCGTTGTCGTCCTTGGTATGGGCGAGTGCCATCTCACTCTAACCCTTCAGATCCTCCGAGCCGAGGTGATTGCGCTGCTTTGCTTGGGGCAGGATTGATGGCCAGCTCTATGCCTGTGGAGTTCCCTGATGTTGGGAGTTAGAGGGGTCACATGTCGGGTTGCTCCCAAGAGCTGCGTCTTCTCTAAGGGGGATGATCGGGCATGCTCTTGTGTGGATGGTCCATCGTGGTGTAGCAGGCATTGCCAGTTCCCACGTGGCCTCTGCAGTGCACAACAAAAGACCGACTCTGACCCCTTTGCCTTTTGGAAGAAAGCAAATGAGCGAGTGAGCGTCATCATGTTTGTTTGGGATCTCAAGTGATGAATCTTCAGGATGGATAGTTTTGTGAACCTTTCTCAAATAGATTCTGTCATTGGATTCCAATATTTCATATGCTGACGTTCAAGCATTGGGAAATTGCAAGTTTTAATTTCCATGAGCCATCGCATACGTGATGTGAGTGTTGCATGCGGTCCACAAGGCAAATAAGGTACTGGCCCAGAATGGGCAACACCCTTATTTGAAGAAGTGGATTGTTTTGATTGTCAACAAAACAAAGCATGCATGAAGTTTGTTTTCATCAAACCAAGCATGAATGCACATGATGTGAGTCAACTTTTAAGATTGCTTGACAAGGCATGTTTGAGAGAATACATGGGCATGCTGGCTTTCTCCTCTCAAGTTTTGAGTGTCAGACGAAAAACATCTTTGACCCACCCACCCACGCCGGGGGGATGATCGGGCATGCTCTTGTGTGGATGGTCCATCGTGGTGTAGCAGGCATTGCCAGTTCCCACGTGGCCTCTGCAGTGCACAACAAAAGACCGACTCTGACCCCTTTGCCTTTTGGAAGAAAACAAATGAGCGAGTGAGCGTCATCATGTTTGTTTGGGATCTCAAGTGATGAATCTTCAGGATGGATAGTTTTGTGAACCTTTCTCAAATAGATTCTGTCATTGGATTCCAATATTTCATATGCTGACGTTCAAGCATTGGGAAATTGCAAGTTTTAATTTCCATGAGCCATCGCATACGTGATGTGAGTGTTGCATGCGGTCCACAAGGCAAATAAAGCAAGATTCGAGGGGGGTGGAATTTAGAGTAAATCCCTTCTCTCATCTTCTTTCAGCCCCCCCCCCCCTTGTGACCCCCTTCAAGCCCTCTTCAAGGCCCCCTTCAAGCCTCCCTTTACGCCCCCTTTAAGCCCCTTCAAGCCCCCCTTTAAGCCCCCCCTGAAACCCCCCCTTAAGCCCCCCTTAAGCCCCCCCTTAAGCCCCCCTTAAGCCCCCCCTTAAGCTCCCCCTTTAAGCCCCATTTAAGCCCCCTTTCCCCGCCGTCCCACCCCCAACCCCCCCGCTCTTTACTTCTTAACACAAAAACAATCTCGTCTCTACTCCTCTGAGTTTTGAACATGAAATACAAAAACAAAACAAGATTTGAGGGGGGTGAAATTTAGACTAAAGTCCTTTCTCTCTTCTCCCCTCTTTCCAATTCACAACAGGCAAAATGGGGGGGGCTGCGCCCCCCCCAACCCCCCCGCTCTTTACTTTTAGAAACAACAACTGTCTCGTCTCTACTCCTCTGATTTTCGAATAAGGAAATACAAAAACAAAAGAAGATTCGAGAAATTCGAGGGGGGTAGAATTTAGAATAAATTCCCTTCTCCCTGCTCCTCTGAGTTTTCGAAGAATGAAATACGAAAAACAAAAGAATATTCGAGGGGGGTGGAACTTAGAATAAATTCTCTTCTCCTCTTTTTGCTTTAAGAAACAAAAAACAGTCTCGTCTCCTTTCAAGATTGAACAACCCAGGTTCAAGCCAGGTTCAACCCAAGTGCAATCCAGGTTGAAGGGGGCGGAATTTAGACTAAATTTCCTTCTCTCTCTTCTTGAAGAGAAGGTAATGTTTAAAGTCTCACTTCTCTGGCTTCGAATAATGAAATCCAACAAATAAAACAAGATTCGAGGGGGGTGGAATTTAGAATAAATCCCTTCTCTCATCTTCTTTCAGCCCCCCCCCCCTTAAGGCCCCCCCCTTCAAGCCTCCCTTTACGCCCCCTTTAAGCCCCTTCAGGCCCCCCTTTAAGCCCCCCCTGAAACCCCCCTTAAGCCCCCCTTGAGCCCCCCCTTAAGCCCCCCTTAAGCCCCCCCTTAAGCTTCCCCTTTAAGCCCCATTTAAGCCCCCTTCCCCGCCGTCCCACCCCCAACGCCCCCGCTCTTTACTTCTTAAAACAAAAACAATCTCGTCTCTACTCCTCTGAGTTTTGAACAATGAAATACAAAAACAAAACAAGATTTGAGGGGGTGAATTTAGACTAAAATCCTGTCCCTCTTCTCCCCTCTTTCCAATTCACAACAGGCAAAATGGGGGGGGGCTGCGCCCCCCCCCCCCCCCCCCCCAACCCCCCCGCTCTTTACTTTTGGAAACAACAACTGTCTCGTCTCTACTCCTCTGATTTTCGAATAAGGAAATACAAAAAACAAAAGAAGATTCAAGAATCTTCGAGGAGGTAGAATTTAGAATAAATTCCCTTCTCCCTTCTCCTCTGAGTTTTCGAAGAATGAAATACGAAAAACAAAATATTCGAGAAGGGTGGAATTTAGAATAAATTCTCTTCTTCTCTTTTTGCTTTAAGAAACAAAAAACAGTCTTGTCCCCTTTCAAGATTGAAAAACCCAGGTTCAAGCCAGGTTCAACCCAAGTTCAACCCAGGTTCAACCTAGGTTTCGAATTGAACCCAGGTTCAACCTGAATTCTCTCTCTAGGGGAGGTGTTCCAGTTCTCTGCTCTGTGGTGGCTACAGGCCTGGTTATGAGAGATGTATGAGAAGTATGCATTTCAAGAGGCTGTCGATTCTCGGGCCTACGGCCCGGAGCTCGAGCAATCGAAGGGGTTCTAGAAAGCTTGCAAAACGGGATTTCGCGGCTGCTTCGAAGCTGCATGCCAAACAGCTATCGAGCTGCTCGCCGGCAGCTCACGAGCTGGCAAGGGAATTTTCGCAAGGATTTGTCAGTCAAATTGGCTGACAGATCAGTCGCAGGTCCCAGCATCCATGAGCTGCAGCCCAGCAGCTTGCGAGCTGCATGCCCAACAGCTTTCGAGCTGCATGCCCAACAGCTTTTCGAGCTGCACGCCAAACAGCTTTCGAGCTGACTGCCGAGCGCTTTCGAGCTGATTGCCAAACAGCCTCGAAGCCTCCACTACGCCTCGCAGGCGCTCCGAAGCTCCGCCCCTCTTCAGACGTGCGCGCCAGCGCGCGAAGCGCGCAAAGGTCCGCTCCCCAGCAGCTCGCGAGCTGACGAGAAACAACTTTCGAGCTGCATGCCACACAGCTCGGCCTCGATGCCTCGTAAGCCTCAATGCCCAGCAAGCTTCAATGCCCGGCCTCTATGCCTTACAGGACTTCCGCTTCGATGCCTCGCAAGCATTCCGAAGCTCCCGCTCAGGGCGCAAAGGTCCGCCCCCCAGCAGCTCGCGAGCTGACTTGCGCTCCGAAGCCCGCCGCGCGCGATGCATCCGCTCTCGAGTCGCTGCGCGGCTGTTTTGCAAGCACTTTAAAGCCCCTCCGATTCCCAGCTCTGCAGCCTCCAGCCGGCAGAATCGACAGCCTCTCGAAATGCATAAGTCTCATCGATCTCTCATAACCAGGCCTGTAGCCACCACAGAGTGGAGAACCGGAACACCTCCCCTAGAGAGAGCAAAATTTGATGTTATTTACGCTATATCCGGCCCCATGGCCCACCTGACAATCCTGACGGAACTGACGGTCCTCTGGGCTGGCGGCGCTGGCCCTTCAGCCCGGCCACCTCCTCGCACCTGTAGACGGGGGTGCGACATCTGCAGCAGCCGCTCCACAGCGGGGCGGTGCTGCTTCGGGACGTCCTGCATCACCAGGCAATCGGTCTTGATGCTCTTCAGGTAGCGCTTCGGCACTTCCGCCAAAGCCTGCCGAATCCGGGCCACCGCCACGTACTCGGCTCCCATGATGTAGTCATGCACCGGTCGGTAGGAACTGTTGGAGAGCGCTCTGCGACAAAGATGTGATCCCAGTAGTGTGTTCTTCCGCCGGAGTCCGTGAAGGTCTGGCACCAGCTGCAGCCCTCGCCATCTTCCTGATGGTTTGAAGTCTTCACGGAATAAACCAATTCTGGACTCCGAGCTCCTCAGGCCAGCTCTGCTCCATGCGCTCCAGGACCAGTTCCAGGCAGCGCTGGTCGACGTGCGCAGTGGCGTCCAGGCTCCACTTGAAGTGGCTCCACTTGGCGAGCCCCGCCTCCAGCATGTAGGCGCACGCAGGCTTGGGATACCACCCTCTCCCCACAGAGGGCAGGCGGTCCAGCGCACCGCCGCAGGTCCATCAGCTTGCCCTTCTCCGACAACGATGCATGCTGGAGGAGCTGTAGGCCCACTGTTGGTGGGGTGGAGGAAGTACACTTCCCCGCTGATCATGTAGATGGGGTCCCCCTCTCCAGGCTGCCCCAGCTGCCGGAGCACCGCTTCCTTCACGTTGCGGGCGATCTGCGCCTCACTCCAGGCGTCGTTCTGCCGGGACAGGCCCAGGTGCAGCGTGGTGATGGGCAGGTAGTCATGGCGCTCGTAGGGGTTGCCGTTCCTCCAGGGCCCCGGATGATCACGGGCACATGAGCCAGCCACTCAGTGTACTTATCCTTGAAGAAAGCTTTTCCTAGTTTGGTGACCTGGTACTGGCCGTTGGGCTGCAGGGTCCGCACGAGCTTCCGCGTCCCCCTCTCATGAGGATGTAGTCGGAAGCGCCGTCTCGGATGAGCTGCTGGGCCTCGTCGAACTGGCGGTTCGGGGGGGGGCGCCGGCCGGTGAGGCCGAAGAAGAACTGGCCCGCACGGGTGAGCTGGCCATTCGGACGTGAGAGGAGCACGGACTGCAGGCGGTGGTCCCTCAGAGGCAGTAGCTGCGAGCCTTGCGCTGAGATCCGTGGTCTGGCCCCAGCGTCGGCTGCACGTCGTATCGCTTCGCGTTGTTGGCCCCCTTGGGACTACCCTAAGTAAGGCCTGTCAGTTCTGTCAGTTTTGTCAGATTTGTCAAGTGGGTTGTTTTAGCCTACAAAGAGCATCGAAAAACCCCCCCAGGGCCCGCCTGACAGAACTGACAAAACTGACAGTCCGCTCAGGCGGGGATTTGGGCTTCTGTTGCGGCAAAATCAGGCCAAACATGCGACCTGACAAAACTGACAAAACTGACAGTCCCCAGCCTGGCCCCGGCGAGTCGAGTTGAGCTCAGGACCTGCCCGGAATGGGGGCAAGCGACTTTTGGTCTTTTTGGTGACAAACCTGACATCTGCTTCCCGGACCCCGACACGGCAATACGAGTCTTCAGGGAGGGGCAGGACGACGATCAGGTTTGTCAGGTCTGTCAGACGGGACTTGGGCGGGGATTTGGGCTTCTGTTGCGGCAAAATCAGGCCAAACATGCGACCTGACAAAACTGACAAAACTGACAGTACCCAGCTGGCCCCGGCGAGTCGAGTTGAGCTCAGGACCTGCCCGGAATGGGGGCAAGCGACTTTTTTCTCGGCAGCGGGAAATGGCTTGTCAGTTTTGTCAGGTTTGTCAGTCGGCTCCTCGGGGTCTTTTTGGTGCAGTTTGTCTACAAAAACGCGTCAAACATGCCACCTGACAAACCTGACAAACCTGACATCTGCTTCCCGGACCCCGACACGGCAATAGTCTTCAGGGAGGGGCAGGACGACGATCAGGTTTGTCAGGTCTGTCAGACGGGGCTTGGGCGGGGATTTGGGCTTCTGTTGCGGCAAAATCAGGCCAAACATGCGACTTGACAAAACTGACAAAACTGACAGTCCCCAGCCTGGCCCCCGCGAGTCGAGTTGAGCTCAGGACCTGCCCGGAATCGAAGCCATAAAATCTTCAGGGGGCAGGGCGGAAACAAGCTTTGACATGATTCCCGGGACCCCGGCAGCTTCAGTATGCCGACCGAGAGGCAGGCAAAATTCCTTCCAACCGACTGTGTGAGCCCATCAGAGCACGCAACCAGCGGCAAAGCCAAACACGCCGCCAAGAAGTACAACTACCGCATGGCAGAGCATGTCACTGCAACGTTAACAATGCACAATTCTTGCCTTTGTGCAGCAAATTGCGGGTCCTAGAACTCAAACATGGACCCCTCAAGACTTCAGTCCGAGCCTTATGAGGCTCACATCGCTGGCTCCTGCCTGCACTGCAGCATCTGAAGCTGAAGATACGAACAGGCTGATGCTTGCAGGATACAACATGCTCCAGGTTCCCTCAGGTCTACTCCAGACGCTCCTGCGCATTTACCCTACATACATGCAACGCAGTCAGCATGCTGAGTCAAAAATGAACGTCGTTTTGGATCACCCTGTGGCCCAAACGGGTTCGCCCTCACGCTCGCCTAGCTTCTGTGAGGCAGCTGGACAGTGTGAAGAGTCCAAAGCTCAGACTCACTGGAACTTCGACCAATAATGATCAGTAGCTGGGCATCCTGAAGGCAGAAGACAAGGGAGCACAGATCCACTGGAAAGTCTGCGCCCGCAACCCCGTCATTCCCAACAAGGAAGTTGAAAGTTCTACTTTAAGAGCGGGAACATTCCATTCCAGGAGCAGGAAAGTTACACTTCTCCGGCAGGCAAGCCAAGTCTTGCATTGGAACAGTCTTTCAGTCAGAAAGAATACTGCGAGAGAGAGAGAGAGAGAGAGAGAGAGAGAGAGAGAGAGAGAGAGAGAGAGAGAGAGAGAGAGAGAGAGAGAGAGAGAGAGAGAGAGAGAGAGAGAGAGAGAGAGAGAGAGAGAGAGAGAGAGAGAGAGAGAGAGAGAAAAAAATTGTCCCTGCAACTCTGTCCTCAACGAGCTCAGTCAACATCTTCACCAAGCCAGGTCAAGAGTTGTTGTAAGCCTCCCAGTAGGTCTCTTGCTGCATCTCCTTGCACCACTTGAGCTGACGGTGGCTCTTCGATGGCGATGTAGCAATTTGGACCTAAGAGAACACCAATGACTGATTTCACAGGCACTGTCGCGTTCTGCGCTTTGTTCATCACCGCAGCTGCGTTCTGGGCAATTTGATCGGCCTTCACTTTGCAGGTTCCGGCATTTGTGGCTCCGGTCACATCCAACAGCACCTGATGCCGGAATGCACATTAACACCAATAGATTCAATGACAGAAATGCAACACACCGTTTCTGTTTGCAACTGGGCCCCGGACCAACTCGTCTGCCTTGGTCTTGAACCAAATATCGAAGCCTTTGTGAGTGCCAGCCTTGCCACCTTCTGAAAGTGCATGATACATGATACCATCCTCAATGCAGCGGATGCCGTCAACGCTGGGTGTTCCCTTCTTTGTGAATACTCTCGCGTCCTTCCCATTGAGCTGCTTGATTCCATCGCGTAGCTTTTTGCACTGGAAAGAGAAAGTATGCCCAGCGTCTTTCAAGTGAAAGCGTCCGTCTGCTTTGGCAGCTTTGCAGGCAAGAGCCCATGCATACGCCCGCTCCATCACCAGACCATCGCACCAGTCAGAGTTTCCCAAGATGGAGCTAACAATAATATCCTGCCCATCGCAAAACAGATTGAAGGTCTCGTCGTTGACATCACGATCACGAACTACCATCAACATCTGAAAGGGAAGGCTGAGTTTCTGGTTGTCCAGTGACACCAGTCCGGGATACCTTCTGTCGTCTGCCTCAGAGTCTTCGATGCCCAGCAGCAAGTCAACTGCTCCAGAGACATGTTTTCTTTGTGGCAAAATGAAGCTGATGCTTGTGATAGCTTTCATGAGCTTCCTCTCAATATCTGTGTCTGTGTCGAGCGCCTCTTGCACTGTCACAAAGGCATTGCGCAACTCGCTCCTATCATCCTGCTTAATGTGGAGTTGGTCAAGACCGATGTTCCTCGACATAAGGAAAAGGCTCAGCTTGACCCGCAATGTTGCTAGCAAACGCCGCGCCTTGCCATTCCAAACTCCTGCAGGAAGCCTGATTTTGGGCAAGCCTGCTGCCGTGGCTGGTGCAATATCTGAGGCGTTGGAAGTCAGCAAGGACCCAACGTCCACCAACATCATGGCAATTGGAAACCTGCAGACTGTGGACGAGCCCTGCGCAGGCAAATCCGGTGGTTCAAGGTAGGTGGCAATCACCCGACATCTCGCTGGGACTGAGCCAGCAAGCAGCATTGCTCCTCGCCTGAACTCGGGAGATGCGCTCATCGAGCGGTGCTCATCAATGTGGAAGAGGAGACGATTGCTCTGATTTTCCTGCAAAAACTTATGGACCTCCTCCTTGAACTTTGCCTCAGCCATTCTCAAGCTTGGAAGTGGATTGGGCGGTCGCCATTCAATGTCATGATATGTTCCATTCATCTGACTCCTGAGGCAGTGGAGCATGAAGTCAGCACCTGCCCGCTCCAGCTCATCGGTCTCCAAATCGCGCAGTTGGCGGTTGGGCGCAGGGCTCTGACCTTTCTATTCCAAAGCACCCAGAAAAAGGATCATCTCGACAACAATTTTCCCCGAAACAAAAATTGAGGATGAAATGCCCTTCCAAATGAATATCCAAAGACCGCGCTAAGTTTAAGGCGAGTTGCAATTCCCATCGTTGTTGGCAAATGGCATGTACAAATAGTGGGTGAAACTGTTCTCGCTGTTCTCGCCCAGTTCTACACTTCGGCAAAACATTGGAAGGATGGCGGCGGACTTGCCCCGCATACTTGGGGCTGAGAGGTATGCCACACGATCTCTAGCCTCGGTGCCCTGTTCCAGGCGACTCACTGCGACATCCAAATCTCTCTCGCAGCACAAGAAGGGTCGCAAATACAGCTTGTTCACTCCGTAAGTACCTTCTCTCACCGGCAGCGATGCCTCGTAAGCATCCCATGACTGCAGCACAGGGACATCTTCGGTTTGCATTTGAGTCTCAAAAGCATGTTGTATCCGTGTTGCCAAGCAGTCACAAGTGTTGAACGCCGTCCACCACTTTGACGCACCACGTGGAATTCCTTTGTGCCCGCAAGACTTGCGCTTCCCCGAAGGCACTCCAGCAAAGCCTTGCGATGACGAGCAACTGATGATGCACACAAGCAGCAATAAACAGGCAATCTTGAGAAGGCGTGACGGTCGATTCAATTGCTTTCGGCGAAACCCGAGGCGAAGCCCCATGGTGTCGTTTGAAACCAACACTGTTGCTTGAGCAAAACGTACTCGGCAAGAATGCAGTACTAACCAGCTTGCATGTGTTCTGTTTCTGCAGTCCACACCGATTGATTGCGATGGCAACTCGGCTTGTGCTTCGTGTTCTGGGCTGCCCGGCAATCGAAGCAAAAGGCCGTCAAGACCAAGGAACCCTCCTGTGTCGGAACTTTCCGAAAAAACCAGAGAACGGATCTGGGGTCAAGTCATGACCAAACTATTGACATGTAGCAGCTCCAAGGTGCTGAGCCTTGCAGCTGCTATTGGGTTTGTGCAGGGCCATATCATATTAGCATTTTGGTGTCGACACTGAGTCTGCACGGTGCCAGCACAGCACCAAACAGCCTACACCAAGTATTTGGGTTCATGTTACATCAAAAGCGGGCCAAACCTGCAACTTGACAACCGTGACATGTTTGACATCTGAATCCCGGGACCCCGGCACGGCAATACGAGTCTTTAGGGAGGGCCAGGACGACGGGGTTATCAGGTTTGTCAGGTCTGTCAAACGGGGCTTGGGCGGGGATTCGGGCTTTGGTTACTGCAAAACCGGCCACACCTGCGACCCGACAAAACTGACAAAGCTGACAGTCCCTAGCCTGGCCCCGGGCCAGTCGAGTTGACCTTAGAACCTGTCCGGAATCAGTAAGGGGTCGCTGAGGACCAGAAGCCCTTACTGGGGG
This sequence comes from Symbiodinium natans, assembly GCA_905221605.1. Lineage (NCBI taxonomy): Eukaryota > Dinophyceae > Suessiales > Symbiodiniaceae > Symbiodinium > Symbiodinium natans. The sequence goes on from CAJNDS010000047.1 coordinate 599,770, forward strand.
AGTGAGAGTGGAGTGAGAGCCTTTATTGGGAAGTTACTTGGGGGAGTGAGGGCCCTTATTGGGGAGTGCCCTTACTTAATAATTTAAGTGAGCATCGGCTCCCGGAATTGCTCCTTGGGGTCTTTTTAGTGCAGTTTTGTCTGCAAAAACGAGACAAACATGCAACCTGGCAAACCTGACATCTGCTTTCTGGACCCCGGCGCGGCAATACGAGCTTTTATGGAGGGGCAGGACAACGGGGTTGGCGGGTTTGTCAGGTCTGTCAAACGGGGCTTGGTGGGAATTTGGGCCTTTGTTACAACAAAACTGGCCACAGCTGCAACCTGACAAAACTAACAAAACTGACGGTCCCCGGCCTGGCCCCGAGCAAGTCGAGTTGACCTCAGGACCTGCCCGGAATGGGGGCAAGCAACTTCCTTGGGGAAATGGCTTGTCAGTTTTGTCAGGTTTGTTAGTCGGCTCCTCGGGGTCTTTTTGGTGCATTTTGTCTACAAAAACGCGTCAAACACGCAGCCTGGCAAACCTGACATCTGAATCCCCGGACCCCGGCACGGCAATACGAGTCTTTAGGAAGGGGCAGGACGATGGGATTATCAGGTTTGTCAAGTTGTCAGACGGGCCCTTGGGTTTGTTTCTTGATGCTATTGAAGGATAAAACAACCCACTTGACAGACCTGACAAAACTGACAGAACTGACGGCCCCGGGACTTTTTTTGGACTGACGCCTCTTTACTACATCAGTAGCACAGTAGGCCGGTCTTGTTGGGCTCGACGTAAAGGGTGAAACAAAGTCAGCGCACACAATCCGCCAGACACACCAAGCAACCACCAAACAAACAAACACCAAAGAAACAAAGCGAGCAATCGCGCTGGACTCCTAGATACCCCACGGACTCAGTACTCGAAGTCGTCAATGAAGTCCCGGTTCACAAGGAAGCACAGAGCTTGTGGGGGAATCGCAAATTGCGACATTGCCAGATTCTCAAAACCACCATCATGTAGCCACTGGTGCGACAGCGGTTATTCAAACCGAGGTCATCAGAAGAGGTTCGGATCACGTACTCGTTGTCAAGGACAGACAACCGACACTCAATGGCGAAAGGATGTTGCAAGTCAGACTCCCTAGGGGGGATGAAAGATGTGCATATGCCCCATGGTGGTCAGCCAGTGGGGACTTAACAGCAAGAACAATCAAGGCAAGACCGGCCCAGGGCACTCCATGGTGGTCAGCCAGTGGAGTAGCTCCGAGCTCTGGGTGCTCCATTCACCTTGGCGTACAAGTGCCCACCCAGAGAGGTGTCCGCGCCCGGCACAGGGGGCATATGCCCCATGGAGGTCAGCCAGTGGGGACTTGACAGCAAGAACAATCAAAGCAGGACCGGCCCAGGGCACTCCATGGTGGTCAGCCAGTGGAGTAGCTCCGAGCACAGGGTTCTCCAGTCAACCTGGCGTACAAGTGCCCACCCAGAGAGGTGCCCGCGCACGGCCAGAGGGGGGGCGAGAGTAGCTGCAGCTACCGATTCCACGGGGAGAGTCCACAGCGAGTTACCAAACCCTCAACGCCACAGGGTTTATAATGACAACGAGGAACCTCCCAGTCCAGGCATCTCACACAAGGCCACGCAACCTTGGCGCTGGCCTGCGCGTCGGCACGCATCAGGTCCCTCCAAACCCAAACCCGCGAGGTACGTCGGTAAGGAGATGGGAGGGCTCACATCACATTGGTGCCGAAGTGCAAGGATCTTGATGGTATTGCTACTTTGATCCAATCAGAGCCTTCAGGTAACATCCACGCGGGCGGGGAGCCCACTTGCCCTGCCGCAGGCCAAGCTCAGACGAGGGTGACCCTCTAGAGTCTCAAGAGGGCCAGGTTGTTCTACAAGTGGGGAATGGCTCCCTGCCAAGTCAGCGGGTGCATAATCTCCACGTAGAAGTGTCCACAGCCAGCGCGCCGAACTGCTAGGTCACCCTGTGCACTCAGTACTCGAAATCGTCGAAGAGGCCGGGAGCACACATGTAGCACCGAGTGCGCAGGTGCGTCGCAAAAGGCGACGTTGCCAGATTCACAAAACCACCATCATGCAGCCACCGATGCGACTACATTCAGCACCAGCCAAGGCCGTTCACGAGAAGGTTCACAAGTCCGCCATCACAGGTGGGGCATAGTCGTGCCTTGGCACGGGACGTTGCAGGTGTCAACCTTCTTGATCCGAAGTATAAAGTTGCCCCATGGTGGTCAGCCAGTGGGGACTTAACGGCAAGAACAAAGGGTAGGACCAGCCCAGAGCACTCCATGGTGGTCAGCCAGTGGAGCCTCTCCGAGCACAAGGCGCAACGTTCTTTTGACTCACAAGAGTCTCGTCCGACGGCCAAAGCAGGCTTGACTGCTTCGTTCCAATCAGAGCCATCAGGTAAACCCAAGCAGGCGGGGACCCCACCTGCCCCGCAGGAAGCGGGAGAGTCCCCCAGTCGAAACTTTGCACTCAAGGCCAAGCAACTATCTCCTTGGCCGGTGAGGGTTGAGGGTTCAATAACCAGAATCAGACCCTCCATGCCCAAACCGACAGACGTCGGCGAGGAGATGTGAGGGCTCACATCACGCTTGGCCACCTACCGATGGGGAGGTAGTCATGTATGGCTGCTTTGACGCAAGCAGAGATATACACCCAAGCAGGCAGGGAACCCCGCAGCAACCCAAGCACAGGCGAGAATGGCTCTCGTGAAGGCCAGGTTGTCCACAGGTGCTCGATGGCACATTGCCAGGGAAGTGGAAACCTGATCTCCGCGTAGAAGTGTCCACAGCCCAGAAGCAGCATCCCCTAGCTGGTCTCTCCCAATTGGCATGACGCCGTTGTACGACACGGGGGTGTCATCGTCCAGACGAGAGATGGTCAACACTCAAGTCCGAGGGGTTCACACACGGTCGTAGCACATAGAAGCGGGCAACCCCCACCTAGAGGGGGCAGAGGAAAGGAAGATTGGCCGTTTTACCGATGACAAAGCTGGAACATCCAGGCAGGACCGGTCCAGGGTAGTCCGTGGCAGATGGCCAGTGGAGCAACCACGAAAGAAAGGCCCCCCGTTCCCACAGGCACACCGCGGGGCCGACCCAGAAGGGTGTTCACAGCTGCAAGCTGTAAGCACACAAAAGACAAGCACGATCCAATCCGTGGCACAGACCACGAGAGGGTTGCCAAACCAAGAGTATCCCGAGGTAGTCTTGCGGCATGTATCGGTGAGGAGATGTGAGGGCTCACATCACGCTAGGCAGCATGCCATGAAAGGACTCAATGGTGCGTTCGCATGGCGTCAGTAGGAGCCCTCAGATGACAGTTTGCTGTCTATTGCCAGGAGCCATCCCAGTCCGGACGCCGGGAGCGATGGCCAGCTGAGGTGGTGTGGGAACGCTTCCCTCGGCTGGGCATGACCTGCATTGGAGGCAGCTCTTGCTCATCAACCCCCCACTCAGGGATGCCGTCCGGAATGGGGATACGCATGTATCTTGTCATTGAGGTTTGGGCCGCGTGCCACATCACCCGGACAGCTTCCTGGATTTGCCTGTACTGCACAACACCTTCGTCCTTATACTGAAAGGGGAAGGAGGTAACTGCAGCACGCAGGGCCGAAGGATCAGGGTCCTTGGGGGTGCCATGACAGTACATCCTAAACCAGAAGCTGTTGAGGCGCTGCTTGGTTGGATGTTTGGCTCGCATGAGCCCCTTAATGGCAGCCCAATGAGCAGTGGCTGCGTCATACCACGCATTTTGGGGACGTTGGGGCCCATGCTTGGTGGGTGTGGTGCTGATCCCTTTCCAATGCGCATCAAAGATGACTGGCAGCCGGAAAGGGGCGGAGACATCCACTTCTCGCAAAGCTGCAAGGTCAGTGGTTCGCAGCTCCGAGAAGCGCCAATCATTCACCTGTGCCTCGGGTTCGTCCTCCGCGTCTGACATGTCATCCATCGGGCAGGGAGAGCCTTCGTTAGTTTCGGAAGAGATGCTGACGACCTCCGGCGAGGTTGCTGCAGTGTTCGCTTCCACAGGCGCAGCACAGGGCGAGGAGAGCAAGCACTCTAGGGGCAACACTCGCCGTAGAAAAACAGCCATTCTGTGAGAAGTGTCAGGCCATTCCAAGTTAAAAACTGACCAAAAATGTTCAATGTTTTGGTTGGCCACCGAGGCCGCAAGAGCAAGCCGGATGGCGTCAAGGAAATGGGCAGGGGGGAGGTCCGGCCTAAATTCTTGATAGTGCCTTTGCCCAAGTGTCTGTGTGCCCTGCAGCGTGATGCCTAGGAACGTATTCAGGCTGGGCTGGGCAAGCCTGGCCGTTTCCACGTCCGTGTGCTTAGCAGCTGCGGCCCATGCCTGCAAGGCTTCTTGGGAGGCTTGGCCAGTGACTTGTGGCAGTCCACTGTGCGCGTCCATCACATATTTGGTAGTAGGGCACGTGGGACACCGATAAGCGCGGCCAGCCAAGAAGGCCACCATGGCTGCAGGCGGCACATTGATCTGCAGGTCAGTAATTTTATTGTCAGATTCAGGAAAACCAATAACAATGGGCAGCCCTGCCGTACGCTCCAGGGGACCTTTTTGGTGGGACTCGAATGCGAGCAGAAGTGCACCCAGCCAATAATCTGGGTCAGCGTAGCTGAGCATTGCAGGAAAACTGGCATTGATGACACTCGGCAAGTCCGACACCGCAGAGAAAAGATCCGCGATGTACTGCGCTGTGGTAAGAAAGCCATACCCCACCAGGGACTCCGAAAGCCTCGCTTTGTCCAGCTGCGGGACCGGGCAATCCAACATTTCAGCAAGGTCGAAATGCTGCAATGCCCCCGACAATCTAAGGCACTGCGTGATGATAGGGTCATAAACCTTCAAATACGCTGCCGGAAACGTTTCAGGCAGATGCAGTAGCGTGTCAGCGATTCCGATCAGCATACCCGAGTCTTGCAGCTGGTTCGGTATGCCGTTCAAAAACACCTCATAGGCCCTATATGCCCGAAGCTGCTGGCAGTGTGTTGTGAGGTGTTGCGAGTCACGCAGGTTCATGTAGGGCCGAGGTTTGACATTCTTACCAAAGTGATGTCCCGCTGCAAGTGCGCGCCACATGAGATCACAGACCGAGACTGTGTTGCTCTGCATGATGGGTGCGCAGGCTGGGGCGCTGGGATCGCGGGTGCCGCTGGGCTCGCTGGGCCCTCGAGGCTTGGCTTTTGGTGGTTCCAGCTGCTGAGAGCCGTTTTCGTCCAAAGCGAGAGGCCGACTTTCCTTGCGAGCTTGGACAGCGGGCACAGGCCTGGCGGGGATGGGCGTCAGGCCATGGGGAGGCATAGGGAGATCCGATTTTGGTTCCGTCAGGCCAAGTGAGTCCGTGGGAGACTTAGCGCAAGGGGGCTGTGACGCCTCAACCGTCCTAATCCCATCCGGAGACGCTGTGTGCGTGGGCCGTGTCCGGGGGCTGGGTGGACGTCGTACGCCAGGCGGCGGGTCCCTAATGTTGCCGCCGCTACGGGGTGGACACGAGGCGGCGCTACCCCCTCCAATCCTGTGATCAACTTCACTAGAGGGAGTCGTCACACAAGCATCCAGAGCAATAGGACTTGCGGCCGGCACAACCGCATGCTCTTTCGTTGCAGGCTCCTTCGTCAGTGGTCCTCTCTCCCGCGTTGGGGTGCCGCAAGGCGTTCGGGAAACGTCCCGTCTAGCTGGCGGAGGCGGGCTGACAGCTGCCGCAATGGAGCCCCTCGCGGCCCGAGGCTGGAGCCATGGTGTACCCCACCGCTCGCCATGGCGCGCGTTTGTGGTAGCCTCGCCTTGGGCTGGCGACTGCTGCGGCGTAGGAACCTCGACTGCAGTAGCAACTACCACGTCGGGACTGTTACTACCCGCGGGCACAGGGCTCTATCGCAGTTCCGGAGGCAGCCTTACCCGTACGAACAGGTAGGAGGCGAAGACCACGGGGGGCTCGCAGTATGCTGGCCTTGTGTTCGAAAGCCGGGTCAGCGCGTTGAGCCGATCCCCGCTTGGGCGGCATCCTAATGCTGGTGTCCCCTAGCAAGCAGGTGAGGTACTGGGCGACCCCATCTCCTTCCCTCACCGGCTGGAAGGGGACACAATACACAGCATTGGGCAGGGGCTCCAGGACGAAGCCGCGCGTTTGCAGACTAACAATGGTGCCCGAGTAGGAGTTGGAGGTGAAAGAGGGACTCCCCCATCCTTCTTGCTGAAGTGTGCGGTAAAAAACCTCCCGCTTATCTCCCCAGGTGGCCTTCAAAGCCCACGCTTGATGCAGGGGTGGTGTTCCAAAGAGGTCCAGCCCAACTTTGCGTTCCGCAGGCAGCACGATGCTGGCTACTGTCCGTTCTCGGAAGGCTTGCTTGTGTAATGCCGTTGCAATGCCAGGGCCATCCATGCTCCACAAGCTGGCTTGTGTGCGCACATATTCAGCGCATGAAGCATGCACCTATACCATCAGAGTAGTGCGGTGCCACGAAAACCAAAGCCCCAAGCCCTCTCGTGAAGGAGGAGGTGGCTCGGGCAAACCCTGCCTCGCTACTAAACAGGAATCCAGAAGCCCGACATGTCACAAAGACACATATCCCAAATGTGGGGCCAGTGGAGCAGGCCGTGGTGATAGCGCCGAAGAAGCGTTTAAGGGACCCTATGCGATTCATGAGGAAGGTCCGAAACGTCACAAGGCTCCAAGTGTTGGGCGCGCCAGTCAGCGGGAAGTCTTCCGCGGTTTGGCAGGCTTCAAGTAGGCTCATATCGTCATCGCCCAGTGGGTCTGCGGGGAGACTCAACTGCAGCATAAACTTCATTTGGGTAACAATCCTGGCATACTGAGAGACCATCCCGATAGGGGAGTCAGGATAGACCTGGTGCCCAAAAGTGAGCACAATGTCCGCCAGGACCATGCTGAGGTCGTAGCTTCTGCCTAGCTTGGTTTGGGTCTCATCCTGATCTTGCACCCGTACCCATCGACACGTTTCCATCCACCTGCCTGCAAGGCTACGCAGTGGCCGCCCGAGCAGGTGCTGCATCGTGGGGCCTGGTGGCATACGTAGCCGAGGGACCCTGCCTATCAGCTCGAAGCGGCACGCCTCCGAGTACCGACATGCGTATAGAATGGCAGCAATCTCAGGAGGGAGGCGCATGGATGAACAGAGCGAGAGGTTGACAGCCGGTCCGACAATGGCCTTCAGCCCGGCGGCCTGCATGACTGTCTCGGCTTGCTTCGGTTTGACGATGCTTATACAGAGAATCGATTCCAGCATCGAGACCGCTGAGAACAATACCTCACACGCTCCAGAGGAACGGTGGGGCTTGCCCCAAGAGGGCATCTCGCCTTGTCCCTTTTTCCACGGGCCGGAACTTTGGGCCGTTTGCCGCAAAAGGGCCGCAGGCAAGGTGGCTGGCGTGTGGAGGTCGGCAGGGACCGCATTGAGGCCACAAATCTTTTGCTCCAACAACTCCGTGACGAAGTGGTAATTGGGTCGCGATCCTCCAGCGGGCTGTCTGTGGTCGCCAATCATGACATCAAGTGCATGCTTGATGTGCGCCAGAATGGTGTTGGAACCAGGCGTGCCCAATTGCTGGGCTTCATCTCGGAGGAGCAACTCAACATCCTTTAGACGGTTAATGAGCTGCGAGTAGGGAAAGCTAAGCCTTGCCACAATCGTACCATGTGTCGTGGCTACAAGTAGCCCCCGGTACAAATCGTGCACATCAAAAGGGAGCTTATGTGTGTCCTTCTCCTTGTTACCCGGTATGCGAACGATGCGGCTGCGAACAAATTCATTGCTAGCAGTCGTGAGCCTATCAACCGCTTCGACATAGGCCCGAACCGATTCATTGCCATGAGCGGTGTACAGGGTGAGCCGGCTCGTCAGGCACGCAAGGAGTACTCCTAGAAATGCTGCTAAACTTCAAGTCGCTCTTTTTCCTTGAACCGGTAAAGGCGCTGTCGGTAAAACATGAGTCACAAATCCACACATGCTCATCAACCCTTTGGGTTGGTAGGTGGGGTTCCCAGGTAGTAGAAAAACTTTACACCCCGCCTTGATGTTGTGCGAACTGTAAGCTCAACATCACTCTACAGTAACGGGTTTGTAGAAACTGTACAGGTATGTCGTTGGGCTCATCTGGTATTGTGCGATGGCCTCGTTGTGCTCTCCCTATTGGAGTCCTTGCACTCGGTGAAAACTGTTCCCACTGCTTCCTCGTGGGTAACACTTCGCTCAGGTAAGCTTGTACTCGTTGTAGCTCACACTGTACGGAAAAGTGAAACATTCCATCATTCACTCACATGGTCCCGGGCCTGCAATTGCCACAAGGACGGTAGTGCAATCTCGCATGCACTGCTGCACTGTAAGTGAATCTCTCTGACCTTTGCACATCTGCACATGTAGGTCGGTGGTACCTCTTGCCATGAGGCGTGTACACATACTGGGGTTGTGCTCGTAGCTGTTCGTCCACATCCTGTGCCATAGGAATGATATTAACCATTCCCCATTCTTGAAATCGCCTTGCAAGCTCTTCGTCATTCACATGGATTTGGCTTGCTGGTACTGTACTGATTCCAGGCATCCCATTACCACTGCCTGTCGCTGAATCCTCTGGTGCATCACGGAAATACATATTGACTGCCCTTGCTGTACGTTGAACATCATCCTCATCGGGCGGACAATACTTTTGCACAAATCTTCGAATAGTGAATTCCTCCTGCGGTTCCTGTGGTCCTTCTTCCTGCGGTTCCTGTGGTCCTTCTTCCTGCGGTTCCTGTGGTCCTTCTTCCTGCGGTTCCTGTGGTCCTTCTTCCTGTGGTTCCTGTGGTCCTCCTCTTCCTGTCCTTCTTCCTGGTTCCTGTGGTCCTTCTTCCTGTGGTTCCTGTGGTCCTTCTTCCTGTGGTTCCTGTCGTCCTTCGTTCACCTTCTGCTCGACCATGTAGAACAAGAGTAAAGCGAAAATTCCTCCTAGTAGCACACTGAAAAGAATAATCCATCCACTCACTTCCTTCACATAGATGAAAACAAATTCTCGTTCTTCTCGTTCTCGTCCTCCAAAATCGTCTGGCTGTCCTGCAATCTGAGAAATCATATTCACCATCATTGTCAAGTACATCGCTCTAGCCGTCTTGCTTCCTCGCTCACTCAACAAAGTTGCACGTAGTGCTCGAACTTGGCTTCGGCAAACTTCACCTGCCACATGTTCCATTGCTTCTTCTTTCCCATAACGCTCATGACTTTCTCCATTCCACACCATGGCTCCAATATGGTACATGAGAAATCTCCTTCGAGATACTCCTAAGCGCTTTGTATTCAAGTCGGCAATGTTTAATTTGGTAGGCACTGGCTTTGCTTTGAAGCTGTTGTTCTTCACCCCTCGCTGAAGCCATAATACTCTCAGATCGATATGTTTGAGTCCTCCGACTCCTGTTCGCATCATCCATTGTCTTCCCGCACTTGAATCCATCCGGATCTCCACGAGTAACTTTCCTGCAAGAAACATCCACAACTTCTTCAGTAACATCGCTTCTGATGCTCCTCCTGAGCATGCTAGCACTTCGGACTCTGCCGAACTTAAAGCTGTAGCTTTCTGGGTCCTGCTATACGAAAGTACTGGCACTGCATTCACACACACAATCACTGATGATGTAGACCATCTCGCTTCACGGTCTGATGCCCAATCTGCATCCGTGAATACTTCCATACTGTGTGTTCCTTTCTTTTCTTCGTCTTCTTCTTCTTGCTCTTCTCTTTGATAGATCGCATCCATCATCTTGTTTCCAACCTTTGTGTACTTCAGTAGGAATCCCAGTTGCTCTGTTCCTTGCACATAGAGCAAAGCTTGTTTCAAACAGGTTAACGCTTGTTCCGTTGGCTTCGACATCTTACTTGCCAAACACTTCGTCACATGCTGCAAATCCCATCGGTCTTGGGAAATGTACAACAGTGTTCCCAACGCTGAACGAAACTTCTTGCACTCGTTCTCCTCCAGTTCTTTGGAATTGTCCACTGTTCCAATCAGCTGGTGCTCTGGGGTTTGTCTTGGCTTTCGGTTCCCCAGCTTGTAGAGTCCTCTAAGCTTCTCGTAGTGCTTCTTCGACACTGTCACCAAAATTCCTTCTTCAAGGAACTCATAGGTCCTCTTCAGGTAATGAAGCTGTTCTCCCGATCCCCGGTGGGATGGGAACGGTCCCTCAACTGTGAGCTTGAAAAACTTCTCTAGCTCGCATATCAGCCATCTTCCTTCGCCTTTTGCACCTGCAACTAGCTCGTCGTCGACATGAATCGACACTGCAATCTTCTTCACTCGGTGCTTCAAGATTGAGGGTATCCCAACAAATTGCTCAAATCCCAAACGCTTCAAAATCTCAACCAAATGGGTAAACCATTGTTCTGCCGCTGATCTTTGCCCTGGCAGACACTTCTCCACTTTCCATACGTGGTCTTCATCCAAACCAAGTAGTGTTCGAATCCACGGTGAGATATCAGCATACATCAGAGCTTTCTGCGTGACTTGCAAGAATGCGTCACGAATGTCAAGAACTGTAAGCTCCCAATTGTAGATGAGATGAAAAAGAAACATCATTCGCACTGCTGCGTGTCCTGACGTAGGACTAAAAGTCTCCTCCGTGGGCTCCCGCACGGAATTCCCGACACACAATTCTGCATCTACGCTTCCAAACTCCATCTCTCTTTCTCCAATCGAAAACTGTCCTTAGTGTCAGAAACTTACCTTCCTCTGAACACTCTTCCTTCTTGATCGTCTTCACAACCTTCATGTTGGCGAGTTTGTCAAGTTCAGCTTTTCCTGCCTCTGCATCCAATCTTTCAAGTTCCTCTTCGCTGACTTTCGGTGGTCGATCCTCATCTTCTTCTTCTCCTTCACTATCCGCTTCATATTCCTCTTCGCATTCCTTCCAGACTCTTTCTTCCCAAAGGTCATCTTCATGATATCCTGTTTCGTCTTCCTGTTCTTCTACCTGTCCGGCGTACAACGGTGGAAATAGACTTCCTTTCGGACTTCCAGGATCAGCACTTGTAGGTGAACTTTCCGCAGTCTTTTGTTGCTTCGTTGGTGGCTCCTCAGCATCTGCTGTTTTACTAGCTTTCGCAGGTTCCTCTCTTTCTTCTCCTTCAGTTTCTCTCTTTTGTCCCCCGCCTTGGTTGGAATCCGTTGATGAACTTCGAGGTGTAGGTTGACCACTGCTCAGCAATAGATCACTGATTGTGTCATGCTTTGAACTTTCCACATCAGATCCTGCTTCATCTCCTGCTGGCTCTGGCTCATTTTCTCCTCCTTCTTTCTCTTTGCCTGGTTCTTCCACGATTCTCGGTAACGGTGCCGCATGCGCGGTGTGCCCTAGCCTTGGGGCTTTCTTCGTCCAAGGAGAACCCTGAAGTTGAAGGGTCTCACGTGCGCGCCACGCTGGTTGTGTGCGCCGCGCAGATCTTGACGTAAAGATCCCATCTTTTGACGTAATCACGTCCATGTCCCGGTCGTCCTTTCCAACCCATATTCCGCCTGTCCACAAGGATCGATTCTTCACTCCTCCAGGCTTGGCCAGACCAAACACATACTCTCCGAAGGGTAAAATCTGCCCTTGGTATGGTCTCCCGTAGACCAATTGGAAAGCTGTACTCTGCGTCCCTGAGTGTAGGTGGTACCTGTTGAACAACCATGTTGCGTGGTGAATTGCCCACGCTCGTAAAGCATGATCTTCAGGAATCTTTTCCCCAATCCGATCCTCGACCATTTCAATCATCGTGAGGCTTTGTCTCCTGAGGTTCTGAATGTGGCGTTCCACTCTCGCTGTTCTTCCTTTGTGGTAGGGCTTGTTTGGATACTTTCCAGCCTTGTAGCCTAACTTTTGTCGTATTGCTACAATCAAATCCAGTAAGGCTGTTGTCGCTGGCTCCACATCAATCGCAAACAGAACTTCTTCGGAAATGTAGTTCATCTCGAGAGAAAACTTCACCACTTTCTCGGCCAACTTCTTCGTCGGTGCTTTCCCCGGCACTGGAATCGCCCACGAAAATCGAGTCCATGAATCAAGAATGATCAGACTCACACTGCTCTGACCCATGTACATGAAGTCCATCTGGATCACTGGTTTTCCTGGGTCTTCATACTTTGCTTCACTGCTTTGTGGGGTATGGTCCTGTTTCGACTTTGCTGCTGCACAGAAATCGCACCATGGTTGCATTGGCATGTGGGTTGCCATATGCTCTTCAATCTCTGCTTCTGTCGGTTCGGGCACTCCGGGTCTTGTTCTTGCTTTGGGCCTTTGCTTCCTCAGCCTGTCTGCAACTTCTTCTGCGTCCTCATCTCTGTTTTCGGTGAGGTAGTTGCACAGTCTCCTGAACATCTTCACCTTTGACCCTGAGACGCTCAAACCCAAATACCGACAACCTTCTCGCAGCTTCTCAATCTCACTCGTTGCTGTGAGTGACTCTCCATTCACCACAATAGTACTTCCCATGTCGAGTTCCAACTCTTGGTGTCCTCCTGCCTTTCCTTGCTGCTTCACAACTCCTTTCGGCACTGGCACCTGCAACTCTTCTGGAGCTCCTCTTTCTCTTCCAAACCATTCTGGCTCCTCTTCCATCTTCTTTTCTTCCTCCTTTGGTGCTTCTTCTGGTGCTACCTCTTCTACCAAGCACTTGTCCAGATACTCTGGTGTCCTGTGCAAGAATGTGAGAATTTCTGATCGAAAAAGCAATCCCGGTATTCGATCTTCCAAGTCGGATTTTCGCTCGAGCAATTCCGTTGCTTCAATCACTTCCCATTCGTTGCCCACCTTCACGATGGTGGTCCTGTACTTCCAAGTACCTGTCGGTGGCTTTACAAACTCAAGTCCAAAATGGCGATGGACTGGCGTTCCATTCGGTAGAAGGCTCCAATCCTTCTCTGGGACTTTACCAAAGTCATAGGCCAAAGTCACCTTGACTGCCCTGACTTGCTCGACTCCTCTAACTTCCGCTGTCAATCTCAAGCTATTCCTCTGGTATTCCACAGGCACCCGTGCCTTACCATCGGGAGATACAAGTTCCCCCGCCTGGGTTTCTTCTCCCCAGGTCTCGCCCCCTTGGCGCTGTTTGCATCCCACTGACACAAACTTCCATCCATTTTTGAGTAGCCTTCCTAAAGACAGCAAGATGTTATTGGTGTCCGACAACACAAAGTCCTCAGTCACACTGCAGCTACTGAACTGCAAAACTGCTCGCCGCATACCTTCAACTCGCATCGCACCCCCTTGTGCGTCCTGCAACCTCAGAGAGGTTGGGGTCGAAACTTCGACGCCTGCATCCGACAATCTTCGTGGTAACAAACTCACATCTGCTCCTGAATCCAAGATCACCACATGTTGCTTTGTGTCCAACTGGACCATTCGCACATTGAGAGGTTCCGATCCTCCCTGACTCAGAGGTTCCAATCCTCCTGGAGGTCCCAATCCTCCTTGAACTCTTTCCAAGCTGTTTTCATACCATTGATACAGCTCATCACTCTCATGATCTTGTTTGTTCTCACTCTCATCCCCGATGTAGTAGCACTCTGGTCCTTGCACCTCTATCCTTCTGGTGAACCAATCACCTTCTTCTTCTGAAACTTCGCTAAGCTCATAGTGCTCTGTGCCGTCAGGTGGTGTGTTCGCAATGTGATGGAAATCAATGTTCCTCACTCTCCTTATCCTGTATTGGCTCGCACTCTGCGACGGAGTAACAGACTCGACTGTCGAGTGGGGTACCTCGGTGCTGGCCTCGCTCGCCTGCACTTCTCGAACATTGCGGTTTGGACACTCGTTTCCCCAATGTCCTCGCTGCTTGCAGAATCGGCAAACATCTCTGTCCAACTTCTTTCCTCCACCTTTCTTTCCTCCTTTGCCATGCTTTCCACCTTTCTTTCCGCCTTTCTTTCCTCCTTTGTGGAAACCTTTGCCTCGTCCTTTCTTTCCTCCTTTGTAGCTTCCTTTTCGTCCACCTTTTCTCCATTGGCGAAATCCTGCTCCAAAGCTTGACCACGAGTAGGATCCTTTTCCTCCTTTGTTTCCTTTGTTGCCTTTGTTTCCTTTTCCTCCTCCTTTCTCGTACACTGCATCCACTTCCATTGGTGCTGGTCCTTGATCTGCATTCGAACTGCTCGCTGTGTTCTGCAAGGTCTTTTGCTTCAACACCGTCTGGTAATCCCAAGTTTTGCTGCTTTGCTCGTATGAAAGAATCGCTTGCTTCACTGACATGTAGTTTGTTCCTTCGGGCATTGTCAAAGTAAGGTGGTCTCGAATCGCCCTCGGTGAACATCGAAGCAAAACTCCCATCAACAAATCTCGATCGTAGGTCTTTCCTGAAGCGATCTCGTACTCCCGAACAAGGTTTTCCAGTGAACCAATCTGCTCCACCATGCTCTTGGCCCCATCGAAGTTGGGAAACATCCCAATCGCTTGACTGAGGGTTAGAGCTCGTTGTTTGGTGGCTGGTTGGTATTCCCAAAGCAAACTTTGATAGAGACGATACCCACATCGCTCCCTGCTCCAATTTCGAGACAGTTGCGTTGCTGCCCCCCGCATATACGAAGTCAGTATGTGGTAAAGCTTTGTCGAAAGTTCTCTCTCCACTGTAGTGAGAGTCGAAACATCGATCGGCGTTGCTCCCAGACTTTCAATCATACTTAGAGCTTCTGAGTACTGCGAATCGGCAAAACCTAGCCAATTCAGAAACTGATGTTTCCAGGTTGTAAAATCCGGTGGATGTTCTCCCGAGGCTTGTGGGTTCCAAACATCTGGTGCCTTGATCGCCTTTGTCGCACTTTCAATCCTTCGGTTCAGATCATCCGAACTGCTTGCTTGTTGCTCCAACCTTTGTAGCGCACTCATTCCAACTTGGGTCGCCCTTGTCAATGCAGTCAGAATTTCAGAAAGTTCTGTGGGTTGTTGGGGTGGTCCATTCTGCTGCATCCCTTGCACTGCAGAAAACTGTAACACGACAAGCACACACAGCATCGCTCCTCTCTGTTGTTTTCTCACACAAGCACACGAACGCAAGTGATCTCTCCGTGCCCCTCTGCTCAAGCGCCTCCGAAAACATGAATGTTGCAATCTCCACAAACATGACTGACGACATGACTGCAAGTGCACTGTCGCTTGCAAACATCCAATGCACAACATGATCGCACCTGATACTCCAAGCATAAGCATCATTGCCATTGCTCCATTGTAATCGAATTGCATAGTCTTGGGGTCGTAGAGGTTCTTTGCTCCTGGAATGCTGGTCCAAATCCACATCACCAATGGATCTCTTGTTCCATTCATAGTCTTGTCGGAGTAGAGGCTCTTGTTTGTACATAGGCCATAGAATTTTGATTCCTCCTGGTAGTCGATCTCTGTTTTCTCCTCCTGGTAGTCGATCTCTGCTTTCTCCTTCTGGTAGTCGACCTCATTGTCCTGACCAATCTCCCCATTCATCTTCCTCACTTCCAGGGTTTGGCTCCTCGCCCCTTTCTCGCATTCTTCTCCTTTCTGTTCTCCTCCAAGGAGAATTCGGGTAGAGCGTAGTGGCTTGCGTTGCTCCCACTCGCTTCGGTGGTGGTCCCTTTGGCTCTGGAGGTGGCGCCTTGCTTCCAGCAGGTCGTTCCTTCGGAGGTGGTCCTCTGGAACTGCTCCCTGGTTCAGCTCTCGCATCTTCCATCCTGGGTTGTAGGGTCCCAGGCCCCGTCCTGGGTTGTAGGGTCCCAGGCCCCGTGTCTCGGCTGGAACTCGCTGTTCCACTGCTTTGGCTTCGCTGGCCGTACCTGGCCCGAAAGTATGCAACTCCACGAGCAAATTCCTTGGATTCCCTGGCTCTTGCTTCGTCTCCTGAAGGAATTGCACCGGCACGTCTTGCAGCATACTCTTCCTCATTCCGGCGGATGTGTTCCGCCACTGCTGCGTTGCTGGGTTCCCCGTCCAGCGTGTGAAGAGGAAGTTTCGTACCACACGGCATTGGGTCCGGAGGTGGACACTCTGGAGCTCGTTCTTGTCCTGGCGGTGGACACTCTGGAGCTTGCTCTGGTTCTGGGCCCGCTGGTGGTGGCGGTGGCCCTCCTGACTTTGGAAACCGAACTGGCTCCGGCAAGGCTCGCTCCCTTGCTCGCCGTTGGATCCTTTCAGCTTCCGCTGAGAGTGCAGAGAGTCTCTCCAGCTGCCTACGCCTGCGTTGCTCAGCAGACACTTGCTGCTCTTGCAGCTCCAAGGCGATGTGCCCAGACGAAAGTGTTCTCGGCTCCCTTCTTGGTGTAGGTGGTGCCTCTTGGTACACCATTGTAGTTTCGGGGCTAGAGGAACTAGGACTCCCGATCTCCACTGGCCCGTCTGGTTCTCCTCCTTCCAAGGGAATGTAATCTCTTCCTTCCACCACTGGTCGTTCGGGCTTCTTCTTCGGCTTTGGAGGCATATAGCTTGGTGCACTTCCACTTCCTTCAGCTGCACTGCTTGCTGAAGATCCGTAGCCTTTTCCCATGCCAACACGGTGAATTTTGATCTCCTTTCTTCGTGGCTCCATTTCTTCTTCTTGTTCCACTTCTTCCATGGGCTCTGCGGGTTCCATCGGCTCCATGGGTTCTGTGAGTTCCATGGGCTCTGTAGGTTCTGTGGGCTCCATTGGCTCCACAGCATCAGGGTTCCAACCCAAACCATCATCACGGCCACGAGGCATGGCTTCGGTCCCGGATGCACAGTGTGCTCCGCTACCATGCTAAACTTCAAGTCGCTCTTTTTCCTTGAACCGGTAAAGGCGCTGTCGGTAAAACATGAGTCACAAATCCACACATGCTCATCAACCCTTTGGGTTGGTAGGTGGGGTTCCCAGGTAGTAGAAAAACTTTACAAATGCGCAGGATCGTGTCTTCCCGCTGCCGGGCGCACCCGTTATGAATACAGAAGTACGATTAGCGGCCAGGCCGTACGAGCACGCTCCCAGCAGCGCTGCCAGGTGTCCGTCCGCCCCCCAAAAGGTATCACAGAGGCGCGTAAGGAAGGCGGGACCAACCGCGAGCGCAAAGATGCTGGCTCGAGTCCTCGGATCGTGCTCGTTGCTCAACGAGTCATGGGACAGGCGTAGACACTCCGCATGCCACAGCGCAGGAGTCCGGGCGTCCTCTTGGCCGGGCAGCGGAGAGTCAGGCAGCGTAGCTAACACGCCACTCAGCAGCGTTGGCGTCCATTCTTTGCGATAGGATTGTTCCTCCGCAAGCCAAAGGTTGAGGAAGCTTTGCAAGGGGTTGGAAGCCCCCGGACCCGCAGTAAGCGATGCCTGCGCAGCTTGCGTTTCGTGCTTGCCTCTGAAGACTTGGCAGACCTCCGGGTGAATGAGCTGTGCCCATGTGTCGTGCCAGTTCCCTCTCACCACTAGCCCGATAAGGAGGACAAGCACTAAATCTGTGAGAAAGCCCGGCAACCACAGTGGCTGCCGGATGGCATCAAGAGGCGAGTCTTCTAGCGGAACGCCCAATGCAACATGCTGCCTTTCCCTAGGCATGTGTAACAGAGCATCCCAAAGCGGGGTAGAGGCTCCTCCGGGCAGAACCTCAAGCTGGCTGACTCTCGGCAGTGAGGGTCGTTGCGCGAATTGGTTGTGCTGTTCATCAGTCAAGAGCAGGGCAATGGTTATATTGACTGGCTGCATGGCCTTACTTTCTCCAGGGCCGGTGAAAAGCTTCTTCGGGGCAAGGAGCTCTATAAACATGCCTGGGTAGGCCACATCCCCCTTGTCTTCTCTCAAGGTAACCAGCAAAGCAGTGCCCTTGGCCGGCACTTTACCAGCGACAGCAAACCACTTTTTAGCCCAGTCAGGGACATCCGCCAACTCCGGTGTAAGGAGCATGACCGATGCCCTTGGGTAAACTCGATGGAGAAGGCAGATTGGCCATGTATGCGTGCCGGGCTTTATCGCCACAGGGGTGGCGGCCCGCTTGACCGCAGCTTGCTCTGGGTAGTGATACTGTTCCGAGGGCTCCTCCTCGATTTCTGCTTCCGAGGCCATGGCTAGAAACTGATAACCCAGCATGTCAACCAGGCGCTCTAACGACAGGTGGGGGAGCCACATACCCAAAACTAGTTTCATCGTGGGACCAAGTTCATGATACGGGGGCGGCAAATCAGCCAGATGCGGCTTGGCATCCGTCAGGAGGACTTGGGTGCAGTCAGCACGGAGACTTGCAATGCTCCGGTTCTCAGCGGAAGGTATCCGGAGAAAAGCCTCCATATCGGGGCGTCTGATTTGCCGTCCCAGCACGGAGTTGATGAAAGTTTTAGACTTATCCGAAAGCTGGACAGAGCCACACGCAACCCCCATCAAACCTGCTCGCACTGCGCGATCCATCCGGGGGTCGGCCAAGCCGCAAATCTTTTTAGTCAATTCCTTATGCACATAATCCCCCGGCGTGAGCTGGAATAGCTCTTCACTGTGGACAAAGTGACCATAAGAGTGTCCACCACTGCCAAGTGACTCAGGTCCAGTGAAGTAGTAGAGACGCGCTCCCGCGCCAATCGCTTGCGTCCTTGCTGCCTGGCTGGGCCGGAAGATACAAAGCTGGTCGCTCTCATGATGGACAAGACTAACAGCGTGCCGCAATTCCGAACCCAGGATATATTGCAGCATGGCCCGTGGCATGGCAACGCCGCCCAAACGTGCCTTGATGTGGACAAAATCGCCCTTGCAGTCAGGAAGCTTTTGGCGCTCATGCCAAGCGATAGCCACAGCAGCGCCCGTATACGACCCAGCAGAGAAACCCGTAACGCACAGTTTGCACTCGCCAGCTCTACCCGCGGCGAGGCCCACATGCAGAGCGGTCAGCGCAGCAGTATGTGGCATGTGCAAGTGAGCCAGGGCAGGGCACATTGTCAGGGAGGCTTCTACCGAGCTGATTCTAGCACGAACCGCCGCTGGCAGACCGCATCCTTCGACCTGAGGGTACAGAGCACGTGCCCATAGCTGGGCGGCTTGGGGCAGGAGCAACAATGCATGTGCGGCATTACCGCTGGTCGAAAGCAACAACGGGCGTTGTGTGTCCTCATATCGGACCTTTTTGCCCTGGTTGTCCCGGACTGTTTCCATTTCTAAGCCAGTGAGTGCATAGGAATTGGCTGTGTGAATGATGCTACCCGACACAGTGGGGGGCGTATTCTCGGCCTTCCCATTCATCCCGCTAATGAAGAGCGACCGACATTCCCCTGAGGGGGTTAGGTGAGGCTTTGGAGGCGGGTACTGGTAGGCAGGAAAGGCAAAGGCTGCCAGGGCTTGTTGCACACGCATGGCTAGTCCATCATCCCAGTATTGACTGAGGCCCAACGGCGTGACCTTTATGTCTGCGGCGAAGAGAGGCCACGGCAGATCCGCCTGGGCCAGCCAAGCATGCGCAGCGGCAGCAAGAAGAGCAAGCGGCCCAGTTGGGGTATTGGGTCGACTGCGCCATTTCGGGGTATTGGGCAGTAGATCGAGGACTGCAAACCTTCGCAGCTCTTCTGCCTCCCACCTGGCAGTGAACAAGGTGTCATGGTCAAGCAACATCAAGACCACCCCTGGCGCAAGGACTCTGAGGACTGCCAGAATTTCGGGCCCCGCCCACGTAAAGTGCACAGAAGCTAGCCCCGCTTCCTTGGTGTTAATGTTAAGTGTACAGCATGTATCCAGGTACAGTGAATGGGTGCAGTAGGAAAGACACCAAATGCCCTAAGGCATGTTGAGTCTGAGCAGAACGAGTTTGACACCGGAGGCTTAGGCTCAAGAGTCGAAAGCGAGAAAAGTTGTTTTGCCTTTAGAGCGTGGTAGGAAAAGTGAGCCATGATGTTTACCACGTTTTTCAACATGGTAGCGGAGCACCTGAGTCAGGGTGCGATGATGCTACAGCAAGCTGGATGGACGAAGATTTTTCCATGGAGCATGATGGTTTTCATGTCTGTGCGAGAAGTGTGTGCCAGCAACCTCCAGAACCTTCAGCAGATGGCAGAGCAGACAGTTGCAGCAAGCAGTGGTGCCCTGGACGCTTTGAGTTCAGGAAGATGGCAGCAGGAATTGTTCCTGTTTGCAGTGCTGGTTTTCATGAGCAGCATTTTAGCAGGAATGGCGTGGTCGTTCTTGCGAGAGATTGCAACTGAAGAGCGAGAGATCGAGACTGTCGCCCATGAAGAGTTCATGCCTGATGTTTACATTGCAAAGTCAAGAACAGCAGTGCACAAGCATCGAGAATGCCGTGGCCTGGACAGTGCGGATCAGGCGCAAGTCGTACGTGCACCTGGATGTAGAGTTTGCTTTCCAGATGGCTATGTTTACATTCAAGGGCAGACAGAAGTAAAGAGAAGGAGGTTTACCCAGATGACTGGATGTGGTTTCTGGATGAGAGTCCTTTGCAGTGCAGTTCTTCTACTTTGTGCAGGGCTCGTTACAGCAGAAGGTTGGTTGTTGATGATCAAGAATGTGAAAGCAAAGGCAGCAAGAAGCAGTACAGAGATATTGCTAGATGAAGCAGAGCTCGTTATGTCAAAGCCGCTGCCCAGGAATTCGATTTCCCTCCAGGATGACCTGAAGACTATTGCCTTGGAGGATGAGCATGCCGAGGTGCAGCATGCGACTCATGCACTTGGTGGAAGCAGCAAGAATGTGCATGTGAGAAGAGAGAGAGAAGAGACAGAACATGTGGAGCTCATGTCCTTCAGTTTGCAGCGTCGTCAAACCAAAGAAGCCCCAATACGCTATGAAGATCAAGACAACGAAGAAAACTACAACCTCGAGATTGTGAAGTACATGATCGCAGGATTTGAAGCATCAAGAAACTTCGACATCACGAATTTGAAGATTGAGGTGAAAAGATGGTATGAAGGTACAAGAAGATTCCTTCGAAGCCTTGAGTCGAGCTACGCCCCTGAGATCTCAGTCATGTTTCACAAGCAGAAAGAAATCATTTTCGTGTTGTTGATGATCGTGATGTGCACCCCGATTGGTTTGGTTACTTGGATCAGCCTGTACAACATGTGTGCCATCCAAAGCAAAAGAAAAGAGTGTTTTAAGAGAAGAGTTTCAAGGAGAGCCAGGTATCAAGAAGTTCGTGCATGTGGTGTTCAGAAGAAGACGCTCATGTTCATTGTGTTGCTGTACACAAACACGCAAGCAGCTGAAGCCATGAATGCCCAGATGGAGCAAGCAATGCAATCTTTGGCCCAGCAGACAGCAACGAACACCCAACAGATAAACGACCTGGTTAGCGCAGTTCAGCAGCAAGCATCCCAGCAGCAGCAAGCAAGCACAGCAGCTCAAAACGCAGCAGCAGCCAGTGAAGGTGAGATGAGAGAAATGTTTCGCAACATGCTACAAGTGGCTACAAGAACGAGCACAGCGGTCCACGAGGCAGCAAGCATGATCAACAATATGGGTCAAATGCATCGAGATTTTCGTGAGCATCAAGAAGCACGAGAACAAGCACAAGCAGAAAGAGAAAAGAGAAGAGAGAAGGGAGATGTCGAGTTGCACAAGATGATCAAGACCCCCGACGTGTTCAACCCAAGCAGTTTCAAAGAAGAGCATGAAGGCTGGAGTGAATTCAGACACAAGATGCGAACCTGGATTGGAGCGTTGGACCCAGAGATGTTAGCAAGAATTGAAGCCGTTGAAGCAAAGAGAAGTGAAGCTGTTGAGTTTTCCACCTTGAGTGACGAGCACAAAGCCGTTAGCAAGAAGCTCTACACGATCCTCACTTCGTACACGAAAGGTCGCCCATTGAGAACGATCAAGCAGATTACAGAGGAGAATGGTTTAGAAGCATGGAGAATTTTGCTCGAAGAACATGAACCCTACACTCGTGGTAGAAGTCTTCGATTGCTGACTAGCCTCACGAAGTACAAGTTTGAAAACAAGAAGACCACCATGGAGAACATCCTTGCATTCGAAGAAGCAATCGAGCAGTATGAAAAGGCATCAGGAGATGTGGTGCAAGATGATTTGAAGATTTCAATTATCCTCAATCAGCAAGATGGTCAACTTCGACAGGTCAACTTCGACAACACATGTTGCTCAACTTGAGAGATGATACAAAGTATTCAAGTCTTCGTCAGTTTCTCCTGTCCTATGAGCAAAACACACGCTGGACCACAACTGACTTGATCAACGCCGGCAACGACCACGGTGGACAAGCAGACATGGATGTCAGCAACGTGAACAAAGATGATAGAAAAAGGCCCTGGAGATCCAAAGGAAAAGGAAAAGGAAAGTTCAGCAAAGGCAAAGGAAAGGGCAAAGGAAAATGGAGGAAAGGAAAGTCCAAAGGAAAAGGCAAGTATGGCAACGACTACGGCTACAACTCCAAAGGACGAGGAAGAGGAAAAGGTCGTGGTCGAGGTCGCGGTCGTTTTGGTCGTGGAAAAGGATTTGGTCGTGGATTTGGAAAAGGACGCGGAAAAGCAAGCTTTGGTCCTCAGTGTTGTCATTACTGTGGAAAGCCTGGTCACTTTGAAGCCCAATGCAGACAGAAGCAGAGAGATTTTGGTGATGTTCGAAACGTGAACGACGACCAGCAAAGTACCACAGCAGCCAGTTCTACTGCAGCACCAAGCACGTCAAGCACCACGAACGTGACGAGCGTCAGCAGGAACCAAGCAAAGACCGTGCGTCAAATCTCCATGATCCACATTGGAGATCCTCCACAACAGTATCCAGAAGTTTTCGAAGTCGACACGGAGGCAGAAGAAGAACTTGAGATTGACTATTTTGGTCGTGTGCTACGTGTTGAAGAATTTCAGCTTAGCGATGCAGAGCAAGAAGAAGAAGAACACGAGCACCAAGAAGAAGATGATCCTTTGATGTTGTGGTGGAAAGATGGTTGTGAGCACGAAGAAGATTGCAACCTTTGTGTCCGTGCAGTCCAAGAATCATTTTATGAGAGCAGTCCTGTCTATGAGAAGATAGAAGTGATCTTGGACAGTGGCGCCGATGTCAGCCTCATTCCTCTGTGGCTTGGCAAAGAGGGAGTGCCTGTGAAGAAGAAGAACGATTCAGGCATCAGAGACGCACAAGGAAGAAAGATTCCTGTAAAAGGAAAGAGAGCAATCAACTTGACTATGTTCAGCTCGAAGCAAGAAGCAGTCAAGATGCAAGAATGCTTCATCGTTGCGAATGTGGTCAATCCTTTGTTGGCAGTCGGAAAGCTACTCAAGAATGGCTGGGAGATTGTCAAGAAGGATGATGGCTTGATGTTGTCAGACGGAATGTCAGACATCCCTGTTCACTACCACAAGAACTCGCTGGCTACTTATGCTTATTTGCAAGCAGGAAAGAGGTATGAGAGCGAAGCCTATGTGAACCTGGAGCAGGAACACGTTCGCACCGTCATTCAGCTGAACTCCCACATAGCTGATGCAGCAAGAAAGCAAGAACCTGGCTGGCATGATACAGACAGCATTGTGGTTGTGCACTACTCCCCGGCGCAGTCGAAGTACAAAGATCCCACGGACATGTACCGTACGGAGGATTTTCCGTACAGAAGCACGATGATCAAGACAGAAGATGGTACATGGAAAGCCGTTGAAGTGTGCAAGAAGTATGCGCAGAAGATGGACCCGTTTGAGGATATCAGCGCAGGCGGGGAATTTGAAGTGGTGACAGCATTGTCGTCACGAGTTATCCCGCTGAATGTCTTGGGCATCCCCTTGAAGAAAGATGAACGCCAAGAACAAGAAGCAAGAACCAGCGACACTTGGAGCATCGAGAAGGCTGGTACGGAACTTGTGCGGTACCACAACACGCCGCGCACCCACAAGTTCAACCCTGAGAACGTAGCTGGAATGCCCACGGACATTGAGAATTTGACGTCCTGGAGATACACTATTGGCGAGTGTGTCTATGCCACGAATTTGTATGAAGACGAAGATGATTGGAGCAGAGACACAGAACCTCCTGAAGAAGCATTCGCTTTGCCGTGGTATGGTCAGACCAGATTTCGTCTCAAAGAACCTGTTCGTGAAGATAGAAGAAGCAGTGCACAAGAGCAAGAGGCAAAGAGACAGAAGCTTGAAGAAGAAAAGAAAAGTTTCCTCCCAGAAGATGTGCAGATGGAAGAAGCACCTCGAGGTGAAGTTGAACGAGATTCTCTTGTGTTCACCTACGATGGCTATGAGTACAGCAAGAATAGCAGCGTGCAGATTTTACGTCAACTTTGTCGTGAATTTGAAGTACCAAGCAGTGGCAGCAAAGAACAGATGCTGAAGCGCTTGTCTCGCGCAGCTCAGGAGCGCGAAGCGGCAGACAGCCTAGCCCTCGGGCGCAGGCAGTATGAAGCGCAGGTCGCGCCGCTGATGAGGAAGCGCGAAGAACGCCCCAATGAGCAGGAAGTGATGCTACACAACCTGACGCACCTGCCATTTGCTGGCTGGTGTGAGCATTGCGTCGCCACTCGGGCGAAAGAAAATCAGCATCGGAAGAGCGAATTGACTCGCTCCCCCGCTGAAGAGAGCAGCAAGTCAACACTCTGTTTCGACTTTGCGTACACCTCAACGAGCAGCTCTGAGGCGCAGCCCATGGTCACGCTGATCGCGAACGATGCATGGTCCAAGTGGTTTGTCGCCGTGCCCGTAGCAAGAAGAGGAGGTGCAGATGCGCTGAGGCACATGACCGAAGCGTTGACTACAGCTACACTGCAGCTTGGGTACTCAGAAATCAATGTGAAGGCAGACAATGAAGGTGTTTGCAGAAACTTGAAGATTGCACTCCAGAAAATGCGTGGAGCGCATGGCCTGAGCACTACACTTCTTTCAAGTGTACCCCATGATCACGAAAGCAATGGTTTGGCCGAGCGTGCAGTCCAAACAGTCAGAAGGCATGCGAATTGTATCCTGGATGAGGTCAGAGTGAAGACAGAACTTCCTCTTAGCCATGAACACCCACTGATGTCGTGGGCAATGCGACACTCTGCGTGGCTACTCAACCGTTTTCATCGGTCCTCAGCAACAGGAAAGACGCCGTATGAATTCATGACAGGCCAACCGTATCGAGGAGAACTCGTACCATTTGCAAGCACGATTATGGTGAAACGCTTGAGACCGAAGCGCAAAGGTGACCGTTTGTGGACGTTCGGAGTGTTCCTCGGCAAGACTGAATCTGGAATGTGGCTTACTTTCCAGAGCGATGGCATTCACGCATCAAGAAGTGCGAGACCAGTTGGTGAAGCTTACGACGCGAAGGCCATCAGCAGCGTGAACGTTTTCACTTGGTCGATCAAGAACAACACACTTGGCAGCCGAGTACTACCTCAGAAAAGATTGGTTTCTCCGCAGATTGTTCTTCCAGCAGTTGCAGCAGGTGAAGAACGAAAGAGCCTTGAAGATGAAGTTGCAGACGAAGCCGCCTCTGATCCTCCAACAAGTGATGAGGAGAAAGCAAGGAGAGATGCAGAAGGAATGCTTGAAGAGTTCGAGCTTGTTCATGATGAGCATGATCCTCTGGCAGATATGGTTTCCGAGCACGAAGATGAAGGAGGAGAAGTTCCTGAAGAAGCAAAGATGGATCGAGAAAGCAGACCAGACTTTGAATGTGTTGGTTCACCAAGCAAGATTCCAAGAACAAGAGTTGAGCTTCCCAGGTTTGGACCTGGAGCATCGTCTTCGGTGATGAGAGCAGAAAGAATGCCCGACAATGATGAGAGGTCGGACGAAGAAGAAGATTGCTTTGCAGGCAGTGAAGCTGGTGACTTTGAGACAGAAGATGAATGGAGCGATGAAGAGCAACAAGAAGAAGTTCAAGTCCTTCCAGAAAGTTTCTTCTCAGAGGAAGCAGGACCTCCTCAACTCGCAGAAGAAGACCTCGAGATCTTTGACGATGCCGCAGCAGGAAAAGAAGTTTCCAGATTGACAAAGATGGGTGTCATAGAAGAGGTGCCCATGGAGCAAGAAGAGAACAAAGAAGTTGTTTGGTTGACAACAAAGCTGGTTTTCGACTGGAGATTTCGGGAGTCAGAAAACGTCATCTGCGAGAACGAGATCCCTGAAGGGCAACAAGAAGTTCCTCATGAAGCCCTGAAGCCACGAAGATGTTGGCAGAGAAGAGCAAGGCTGGTAGCAAGAGAGTATAACAACTCGAAGCGAGAAGATGTGTTCAGCCCAGCTACCTCTCCGTCGTTGACGAAGCTGATTCCAATTTTGGCATTGGCAAATCGATGGAGTATTTGGTCGCTTGACATCAAAGATGCATTTTTGCAGGTTCCCCAGAAGAGACCTGTACACTGCAAGATTCCACGAGGAAAAGGAAGTCAAGCAGTACACGGAATGGAAGCCAAATGCTGGCGTCTTGGTCGTGTCCTTCCTGGACAAAGAGATGCTAGTCTTCTGTGGAGCGAATTTTGTGCAGAACTTTTGCAACAAGAAGGCTATGAGAAAAGCATCGCGAACCCAGCGTTGTTTCGCTTGATCAAGAACGGCAAGGTCGTATCCGTTTGCATCGTGCATGTCGATGACCTTCAAGTAGCAGGAAAAGCAGCAGTGGTGAAGCCCGTTCTCGAAGCTTTAGCGAAGAAGGTGAAGCTACAAGTAGAAGGACCTTTTCTGACAGAAGAAGATTATCGCAATGGATTTTCCAAGCAGTCTGTGCGTTTTCTCAAGAGAAGGTATAGCTATGAAGACGGAAAGTTGTTTGTCCGCCCTGACACCAAGTATGTCACCAAGCTCCTTGAAAAGCTACGCCTTGGATCGAGAAGAGAGAAAGCTACCCCTGCAGCAGGAAATGTGCAGAACATCGATGAGACAAAAGAGCTGGACGAGAACAAGAAGAATGTGTACCGAAGTTGTGTCGGTATACTGCTATATCTTGCCCAAGATCGTCCTGACATCCAGTATGCAGTCCGAAATTTGGCAACTGGAATGAAGGCTCCTACGCAGAAGAAGCAGAAAGAGCTCGAGCATTGCGCGTTGTATCTGAAGAAGACTGCAGGCTATGCGGTTTGCTACACAGCAGGG
This sequence comes from Symbiodinium natans, assembly GCA_905221605.1. Lineage (NCBI taxonomy): Eukaryota > Dinophyceae > Suessiales > Symbiodiniaceae > Symbiodinium > Symbiodinium natans. The sequence goes on from CAJNDS010000047.1 coordinate 626,740, forward strand.
AGACCTGGAACGGCAACCTTGCAAAGAAGCAAGAATTTGGAGCAAGATTCCGAGAATGAGAACGAGAAGAGCATCGAGAGTGGCAGTCACCTGGTCGAAGTATTTTCTGATGCCGACTGGGCCGGCAACAAGAGCAGCCGGAAATCTGTATCAGGAGGAGTCATCTTCCTGGACGGCCAGTATGCGTTTTCTTACTCAAGAACGCAGAAAACTGTGGCACTTTCCAGTGGCGAGTCCGAGTACTACGCACTCACTGGTGCTGTCGCAGAAGGAATTGGCATTCGAGAAGCCGTAGAGTTCCTTTCTGGCAAAGCAGCGCGAATGAAGGCGTACACAGACAGCAGTGCAGCACGTGGCATTGTGCACCGGCAAGGTGTTGGTCGTATCAAGCACTTGGCAACGAGAATGCTCTGGTTGCAAGAGGTTACCAGAAACGGCCTATGCAGCGTGAAGGCAATGAGCACTGTTTTCAACCCTGCCGACTTAGGGACCAAGCCCCTCAACGCATCGAGAATGAAGCTACTTTTGAACATCCTTCAAGTTCATGATGATCGAGAAGCAATCGGTCGTGAAGAACGAATGGCCGCAGAGAGCACAGCTACAGTCAGAAGATTGACAAAGGTATCCGGAAGCAGACTTGGTTTGACGTTATTGTCAGCTTTTGGTTTTGCAGTTGAATCTGCAGGTCAGCAAGAAGGAGATTTTGTAGCACGAAGATATTTTTGCATGCAGTTGGTGAGTTTTGTGTTTGGTCCGTTTTCTACAGCTCAAGAGCCACCTCAAGAACTTCAAGAAGTTGAACAAGAAGTTTTACATGGTCAAAGCAGCAACAGCAGCATGAAGTTTTCACACGTTTTCACGAGCATGCCTGAGCTTGAGATGTTCGTGCCCGTGTGCATGGCTGTGATTGTTGTTCTGGTGACGATCATTGTCTACTTGGCAGTGAACCAGAAGAAAGAGAAGAAGGGTGAGAAAGAAGAGAAGCCCAAAGAAAAGAAGCCTGAAGGTGAAGTCACAAAGAAGAAAGAAGAAGAAGACAAAGAGAAGAGCTCGCAAGGTGTCCTCGAAGACGACGAGACCGTGAAGATGAAGTTCGACGAGCTGATTGCGAAGATGGAGAAGCAAGAACGTGCCTTGGAGAAAGAAAAGTTGAAGAGAGAAGAAGCAGAAGAAAAGGCGAAGGAAGCAGAAGAAGATCGTGACCAAGCATTTGTTATGAAGGCGAAGGTGGTTGCGAAGTTCAGTGAAGCTGAAGCAGAGAAGAAAGCTTTGGAGAAAGAGAAGGAAGAGTTAGAGAAGCAGAAAGAAGCGTACAAGCAAGATGCCAAAGAGGTGAGAGAGCAGTTGAAGAAGGACTACGACATGATCACGAAGCACATGAAGAAAGAAGCAGAGGAGAGAAAGAGAGAAGCAGAAGAGCTAGAAACAGCAGAACAAAGAAGAGAGGAGGAAGACAGGATCAATGCAGAGATCAGGAAAGCCAACGAGGAAAAGATTGAAGCAGCAGAACGACAAAGGAGGAAAGAGGAGACAGACAAGAAAGCAGAAGCAATGAGACAAAAGGAGCAGGCAAAGAAGGCCCAGGAGGAGAAAGACGCCCAGGAGAAGGCAGCACAAGAGAGGAAAGCACAAGAGGAAAAGGAAGCACAGGAAAGGAAAGCACAAGAGGAGAAGAAGAAGGCAAAGGAGAAGAAGGCACAAGAGGAGAAGGAAGCACAAGAAAGGAAGGCCCAAGAGGAGAAGGAAGCACAAGAGAGGAAAGCACAGGAGGAGAAGGAAGCACAGGAAAGGAAAGCACAAGAGGAGAAGGAAGCACAGGAGAAGGAAGATGAAAGGAACGAGGCAATCGCGAAGGAGAAGGCGAAGAAGCAAAGAGCAAAGCTAGAGGCCTATGAGGAGATGAGAAGAAAGGAGCAGGAAGCCCAAGAAGCGACGAAGGAAGAGAAGGAGAAGGCAAAGAAGGAGTTGAAGGAAGCACAGGAACGAAAGACACAAGCGGAGATTGAGGCAGAGAAGGAAAGAGCAGGAATGAAGGAGATTGAAGTCGTTGAAGTTGAAGATTCAGGATCTGAAGATGAAAAGCCCACACTAGGAGCAGAAGGAAAGAAGGATGCAGAAGGCAATGTGTGGCAGATCCACAAAGGAGCATTGTGGGTCAGGATCAAAGGCCAGTGGTATGATCCAAACTGGTGGACAAAGAAAGGATACACGCCACCGCCCGACGTTGCAGAGTCGAGCGAAGAAGGAAAAGAAGAAGGAGGAGCAGCAGGAACAGAAGAAGAGAGAAAGGAGAAAGAAGAAGAGCAGTACCGAGAACCACCGCAGAGAGGAGAGAAAGGTAGCAAGAACACAAAGGGCAAATGGAATGTGGTCACGTTTACAGATTGTGGTTGGATTTGGGAGTATTGCAAAGACACGAATGAGTATCGAGCAATTCGGCTCGATCAGAAAGGATCAGCGCAGGTGAAAGGAGCGCGAATCAAAGGTGCCGAAGACTGGAACCTCGTGACCAAGCACTTCAAGAAGACAGGAAGGTGGGAGAGCCCCACAGAAATAAGAAGAGAGAGAGATGAGCCGCAGCAGCAAGAAGGACGAGGCCGAAGAGAACGAGAGCAAGAAGACTGGCAGCAAGAAAGTTGGCACCAGCAGCAGGACTGGTACGCCGACGACGGTTGGAGCCAGAACTACTGGGAGCCAGACTACGCCTACTACCACTACGCCCCGAAAGGGAAGTACCAAGGCAAAGGGAAATGGAAGTATGGTGGTGGTGGCAAGAAAGGCTGGTAAGAAGAAGAAGCCAGCAAGAAGCATCGAGAAGGGTGACGACTGAACGCAGCGTGAAGCATGTATAGATTTTCTGAAGCTGTGTACATAGAAGTTCGAGCACCCCGAACATTGCACGAAGTACAAAGTAGGTACAACGAATGTTTTTGAATAAGCAAGGACCCCAATACGCCTTGTGATATTCACACGAGTTTCACCAAGAAGAAAGTAGTTTCACGAAGAGTTTCACGAAGCAGGACTAGGAGTGTAAGGTGCAGCCAGGTAGAGGCAAGAACAGTTGAAGAAAGAAGATGGTTAGGTAAAAGAGAAGACCACACAAGAGCCATAGGCTGGCCACAGGGCTGAGACTCACAAGATGAGGACTCTAAGACAAGCCCGTGTAACTAGAAATTCGAGGTTAGGAGTTTATGCATGTTTCAAGAAACAAAGCAGAAAGAACTGGGTAAAAGACCTTGGACTAGAGGAGACGAATGTCCCCAGTTCAGTACACTTGAAGTCCGAAACAGCTCTTCGTCTTTTGGCACAGCAGTGAGAATCACTGCAGGAAAGAGAACGCCCTAAAGCCTTCGATCTGTTCCGAGGCGGGGTGTTAAGTGTACAGCATGTATCCAGGTACAGTGAATGGGTGCAGTAGGAAAGACACCAAATGCCCTAAGGCATGTTGAGTCTGAGCAGAACGAGTTTGACACCGGAGGCTTAGGCTCAAGAGTCGAAAGCGAGAAAAGTTGTTTTGCCTTTAGAGCGTGGTAGGAAAAGTGAGCCATGATGTTTACCACGTTTTTCAACAGTTAACCAAGATGGGAAACCACCTCTCCTTAAACGGGCCTTCCCACTGCATGCGTGCTACCAAATGCCGGACAAAGTAGGGGAAGTGCGGAATAGACAAGAAGCAGCGACTATCCGTGACCAAGAGCAGGACATGGGCTCCTGCGGACTCAGCAGCCCGGAGCTGTGGAAGTAGGCAGCCGAGTAATGCATTGTAGTCAATCTCTGGGTGGAGACCTTGCGGCTCAGGCGGTTCGCCGGAAATGGCTCCCGAGGCCAGTTTCAATGGCAGTACGCCGCTAGGGGTGGGCTCAGGGAAATTCTGATTACTTTCTAGTGCCTGCGCGAGATCCTCAGGCTCCTGAGGCCCCGGCGCATGGTCAGCACTGAGAGTGCGAAGCTGGCAAATAGAGCCTGCATTGCGGTCGCCGCAAGGACCTGTGGACCTGGGTGGCTAGGGACCTGCCAAGGTGGCAGGTCGGCTGCGCCTGGCGCGGGAGGTGGCCTCCCATGTGGAATTCGCGGCTCGATCCTACTGACCTCACTCACTGGGTATTCTCCAACACGTGGAGGAATCGGCGGTATGGGAGGGCGAGGACTATTATCCGGCCAGCAGACCCTAGGTGGATTAGGTGATGGAGTTTGCCAGGGCCCGGGAGACAGGGCTGTCTCCCTACCCGCTCCTTGTTCGGTGACAACACTCGCCCAAGGGGGAAGGTCTATCGCGTCACCAGGCACAGCACTGTGCGTGGACACCGCTCGCCCCATGAGGGCACTGCTATGCGGCATGATGCCGATGCCTGGCCTCCATGCATGCAGGAGAAAACAGCGAACCGTGGGTTGCCGGGCGAAGCAGACGGCGTTGCTGTTTCTCAAAAAGGCAGAATGGTCCAGACACAACAAGGGTTGTATTTCCGGCGGAAAGTATCGGCACCAACCGGCAGCATCGAGTTCGTGAGGCAGGATGACGCCGGCTTGCATCTGCCTGGTCATTGCGACATCACTGGTCCCTAAAGTGGCAAGTGCAGTGAGTTGCCCTCTCCTGGCAACGTGGACTTGGAGCACTTGCGCTCCAACCCGGATCGCGTACGGTTGACAGGCATACGACTCCATGGCATCACTCACCGAACATGGCAGGCCAAACTCATGTGACTACCCCACAGGCAGCGGAGAACCACGAGGCAACCTCCAGACACCAAGATCCCTGGAAAGCCCTTACAAGGGACTCAAGGAAAGGGAGGACCAAACAAAAAGCACAACACACAGGAGAGAAGAAGAAGAAAGGCGAGAAAAAACCAGTCAGGAGCGTTACAACCCTCTACACAATGGGTCCTCGTTCAGTCAGCCAGCCACCCTTAGCTTGAGCCAGGGCACATCCAACGCGCAACCTGAAAAGGGATGCAGCGTGTCATCGCAGGTGGCTGTTACTTGTGGCTGCAATGTGCTGCATGTACAAAGCAATGACCTGGAGACGATGGCATCCTTTACTTTGTCCGTGCACAGTAGTAGCATCAGAACGCAGGCGTACCTCGGTTGCTGGTCTGTTTGTAGCGGCAACACAAGGGCCGGCGCGCATAAATCGATTCAAATGGAAAAAGGAAGGTACTCTCTACCCTGCCCCGACGACTACTCCGGGAGCTCGATATGGTCCGCCACAGCAACGCAGGCCACACCACATGCTCCGGGTCCTTGCCGATAACCACCTGGCGGATTGTGAGGCCGGGGGCCCAGGGGTACTGCGTGCGTCCGTAGTCCTTGAAGGCGGTAAAGTGTGAGTCTTCGGAAAGGGCTTCTGTGACAGGAGGCACGCGATGATTGCCCCGCACCGAGTAGCACATCCGAAGGTGGTGCTGAAAGGTCGTCCTTTCGTCCGCCATAGACTAAAATTCGTGTCTCCCCGCTCGTTGGGGCTGGCAGCAAAGAAGGCAGCCTAATGGGGCCCATGCAAACACAAGCCCGGAAGGTCGCATGGGCCTCGGAAATTGCAATCTGGTAGGTGATGGTTCCTCCAGAGCCAAGGCCCATGAGATATGTGGGCAAGGAGATGCGAGGGCTCGCATCACGTTGGACGGCCAGTAGGAGCGGTAGAATTTCCATTGTATACACTGCCTTGGTCCAGGCAGCACCGTCAGGCAGCATCCAGGCAGGCGGTGAGCCTGCTTGTCCCGCCACAGGCCATGCGCAGGCAATGACGGCCTTTTTGAAAGCCAGGTTGCTCCACAGATACTCGATGGCCCCTTGCCAAGGCAGTGGGTGCATATTCTCCACATAGAAATGTCCACAACCAGGGAGGAGAAGCACTATCGAGTTGGCTTCCCCTGCATCCGCACTCGGCCGGGATACAACAAAGGGGAGGGTTGAACTGCCATGGCTCGCCGTAATCCAGGTGTTTTCACGCCCAGCTACGAGCGGAGGGGCGACCAATGGAGGAGGCTGCAGGTTCTCCAGGCCAAGGGGCTCTTGCAATGCCATGGCGAAGAAGAGGCAGCCTACCCAATTGATGGGGCAAGGTAGAGGAAGACTGGGCAGTCTTGCCTGAGAGCCGTGCCGTCCAGCGCAAAGAATGTCACACAACAACAAGCTTGCTCCCAACTTCCCCTGACTCAGCTCCCTTCAGTTGGAGACTACATCAGCAGTATAACATGATCAATGGTTACAACTTTCCAAATCGGTCAAGACAACAGCATGACATTACAGGAATGCCGCATGACCATGGATAACGACCGATGTACTAGGCCGCCGTTTGTTCCGTATTCGCACAAGGTCAGCGTTAGATGTCACTATCCGAATGCCGATTGTCCTCAAGCAGATGCATGGTCTCGTCATCTAAATGCTCGAGAATGTCGGTAGCAATACGTTCATCGAGGAAGCACGCTACCCACTCCAGAATGACGGCATTATCATTGGGGACAGCATCGGACATCGCTTGCAAAAGCAAATTGACTTTATCGGCAGTGAAACGCCATGCAAGCAAAAGATGCTGCTCCAAATGCGCTTTTATGAGGTAAATTGGAAAATCTTCCTGGCGATGCACAATGATTGGCCTGGCCCAGGCGAAAAGGGCATTCTGCTGTGGCCCAGGCGGACGTCTGAACATAGCCAGTAACGCCCCGTACTCCTGGGCAAGCTCGTTCCTCAAATCCTGCGAAAGATCTCGAAGGTGGTGTGCAAGCCAGGCACGATGACCTCCAACAGAGTGCGCGAGTTCGGCCGCAGCAACCATGGCGAGGGTCCGTTGCGAGTATAACAACAACCCCAATTCGACTGTTGTTGCCGCCAGAGGTACACTTGTGGAGGCTCAGAGAGGCCTTCGCGCGGCTCTATAATTAACCACAGGCTCAAGCACACAGTGCACGCATCAAAGAGGATACAACGCAATGCATCCAATGGGCAGTCGTGAAGGTGTCTATCGCTGTGCCTGGAGGCGGGCCTACAGTAGGCCGACGTAGGGGGAGCTGCAGGTGCCAGGACGGCCAGCCAACAGTGACGGGTGGATGCGCAGCCCTTACAGCCAGGAGATCATTGTAGGCATATACAGTGAACGGTGTGCCCACCGGCCAATCTACCAGGGCACAGCACGGAGGGACAGGTAGGTGACTAAGTTGCGAAACAGCGAAGACCCCAAGGAGATCTGGCTGCAGGCGGTTCGGGCACAAAGCACATAAGGCAGGGAAAAGTTGAGTGGTAAGTTGGAGAGTATCCCCTTCAAGAGCTTCTTGTCGAAAGGGGGCAACGCACCAAACGATTTGAATCATACAGCCTTGATGTTGAGTAACGCGCACAAGGGTGAGATTGGCAACAAGGCCAGCATACCTTACCCTACAACGAGAAGCTGCTTCACGGACTGACCAAGGGGCAGGCACGTGACGCTGCAAAGTGGACTGTGTGCGAGGCCATAGACTGCCACAGTGGCCCTCTGCCTGCGGGTGAGGAGAATCCATTTGGGCAGGCCAATGATGCTCATGAGCAAGTCGCCCGCCCAGGAGCTGCCTTGCAGGAGTTTGATTGGCAAAGTCAGCTGTAAACGGTGAACGCAGTCGGAGGAAGCGGAGGCTCGCGAGTGGGAAGTCTCCAACTGCATGGACGTCGTAAGTGCATTCGTCAAGAGGCGTGACTCCAAAGAACGCTCCGGCGTGTTCCCCCGTGGGAATCGCAAAGAAGGGCATTCCCCTCAGACCTTCCAAGAGAAGTCGGAACCAGTGCGAATTAACTGATGCAAGACAGGCCACAGACTGGATAGCCAATTGGCACCAATGAAGCATGTGCCAATGAAAGTCTAAGCCGCCCGAGACCTGGCCGATCTTTATTTCTTGTCTTATGCTCCAACTAAGCCAAGCCTGGAAGGCATCAGCGGCATTTTCAGTGCCATGAACACTCTGCAATGGCAGGGCAAGAACAACCTTGATGTTGCAGAGATCCACAAGAAGGCGTTGCGCGACTGACGATGTCAGTCTTTGCACAGGGTCCTCTCCCCCTCCGCAAAGAGGAATTAGAGGGTCATTGCCTAGGACCAGCGTCAAGGCCACCGGGGACAAATCCAAGGACAGAGCTTGCGGCAGAGCAAGAGTACGGGCGTACTCAAGCTGCCTTGGGTCGCTGTCAAGGCAATCTTCCTCTGTTGACATGCTCAAGTTGGGCCGCAAGGCAACGAGTCGTATAGTGTGGCGGCAGGAAAGTGACGTCGCGGGGCAGCCTCAGACTCCCATGAGCCAAAGCACTACTACGCTAGTGTGAGCCAAAAGGCGGCAAGAAGGCGTTACCAATGCAGCAAAGCCAGCCGTCCTAGCATCAAAGTAGGCTGTGGGAGGCGGAGACCAATCTAAACAGGTGACCTTCGAAGGTGAGGCACTTGTACTTAAGAAGCACCCTCGCATCCTCATGGAACGCTGTTTGGATTTTGGTGCACGTGTCCGCAACAAAGCCCTGTTCATCGCAAAGTACGAAAGCCCGACTTTCAAGGTAACCACTCCGTTGCCGCATGTGTTGCACAATTAGTATTTGCAGCATTAGGACCGGCAGCATTGGATCGATTGTGAGATTGAGAGGGAGCATCCCATCAGGCGGATTGACAATACAGAGGCGCCTACTAAAGTAAGACCCTACCAGGACCGGATGCGCCTCTACCATGTGCTCAAAGGAGGGGAAGGCAACAGCAATAAAGACCGTGCCAACAGGCCAATCAACAAGAAAGCTGACTAGAGGGACAGCAAAAGTCAGTCCCTGGACAACTACTTGGATTTGCACCAGATTGAGATCAAGTCGGAAGGCCATGTTTTCCAGGAGGAGCGGAAGAAGTTCAGCGCCTAGTTGGGTAGAGTCGAGGAGGTACCACTCTCCGTGCGTGTAGGGTGAGCAACACATGGTGTACTTGAGCATACATCCAAACTCGAGTCCAACTTCAACGAGGACGAAGGTGGCGATTTGGCCAACGAAAGCACAGGTCGCACCAAGACCCTGTTCGTGAAAGGCGCAGGCCGTTTGGGTGGTGAACTGGTACTCTTGCACTCGTGGCGCACCGGTGCCATTCTCGGCTGGGAGGGGCCCAGAGGGGCGTTTAAGAACGCCAGGCCAAAAACCATGGTGGGTGGCACGAGCAAGCAGGGTGGGAGGTGACCTTTGGTATGCGAGAAGAGGTGCATGAAGACGGAAAACAGGCAGACAGGACAGCGAGCTCAACCGAAGAAAAAACACCTCGTAGCTGCCCAGGGTGGTAGTGGCAATTCTGCAAGATGCATGCAATGTTACCGGGAGCGCAATTATATACGCCTGCCCGATGTGGCCAGCAAGTACATTATGCCACGCCACACTCACTGAACCCATAGCGCGCAGAGTTTGCAACCCCCATTGCTGCCACTCAAGGCATCCGCATCCATCTATCTCCCTTAACTGGAGGGCAAGTCCCTTGGACCAACAGCGGTGGATAAGCTGGAGAGCAGCCCCAACCAATTCGGAGGACTTTACATCGGCATCCAAGTGTGCACGAATGGAGACCGTGCCAGCCAGCTGCATAATGCAAAAGGCGATACTGGACTCCACGGTGCAGAATCTGTTGTCATACGAGAAGAGGCAGGGCGAAGTATGGATGGAAGAGCCAAGAATCTTCCTAAGATGATCCGGCGCCAAATCCAGACAGAAGGCCATTGCGCGGGTTAAGGGTCAGTGCTCCCATAACGAGCGCTTGAGCAAAATAACTGTCACGCATGTGCCAACTATATTCGGATGGGGAGGGGTAGGTGATCACAATGTTAGCAGTGATCAAACAACGAAGCAAATAACAGAGGAGCACGTAAAGGTACGAGTACCATAAGCGGCAATAAAGCCCACCGAGCACAAAGTACAAGGGGCAACCACACCCTCACTCAGTGGACACATTGGCACATAGCTCCACTGTCTGCGAACAGATGGCCAAAGTGAGGTGGGTCCAGCCAGGGGCATTAAAGCCAATAACGTGGCTCTGGATCTATTGTGTGAGAAGAAACAAGGTATGACTACCACGGCCAAAAGAAGTGATAGGGGAATTGTTCACACTCACACAGTTCACGGGCAATGACTGTTGCTCTTGGCGTTAAGACCTGGAGCAATGCCTCTACCCTACCCCATCCAGTTTTGTGCCCGATTAAAGCCCCGACAACTCGTGAAGACCACTTGGGGGTCAAAGAAAAGTGCTCCGAAAGTGATTGGGCAAGCGCACGTTCTCCAACGCACGAGATGGCACGGAGATTTGGTGCACTTATTTTCCATAGCATTGACACGGTAGCGCGAGGTTGAGTGCAGCGTCCAGCCTTGCAATGACTTCAATGAGAGTCCATGCAAGTAGGAGTTTTTCCTCATCCAGATCTTCGACAATCTCGTGAATGATCAGTGGATTACCAAAGGAGACGCCTCGATATAAACGATCCTTATGGTACGGGGAAAGGGCTTCGTTCGACTTGCTTTCCTCTAAGAGAGCCACGAGGATCGCTCCCGCTGCAGCAGGGAGAACTGCGAGTTCGAAGTCAGCTGTGCTGGAATGACTACCAATGGCTTCATGGTAACGCCAAGCCAGGAGGCAGCGTGTGGCGGCCAGCATGTTTGGTTGTGCCCGGGCGTTCACAACTGGTCTGAGCCAAAGGTGCCGCCATCACGAAAGAGGGAGGGTGGTTGAAATGGGGACTACACGCATCACAACGAGGGGGGTGTTACCCACAATCCCCTACGCGGAACAGCTGTAACATCAACGCGTCTCCTTTTATCGTCTCTTTGCCTCTCGACCTCTAGTATATCCTGAACTTCCAGGATAAGGCGCTTGGACACCCTGTTGGTGGTTGCCTTTGGGCGCTTTGGGAGAGCAGGGCTATGACACGCGATACCCGCAGCGTTTAACGCATCAACTGCCGCATTAAATTCACTCTTCGTGGTGGTAATAGCAAAGACATCTTGTAGGTTAGCAAATTCCTGGTTAGGTGTGACCTGTGGATGACAGTGCTGCCCCACCTGGATGAGCTGAACCAACGCTTCAGTAGCCCCTTCGATGAAGGGCGAAACTGCGTTTCTATTTTTGACGTACACCCCGTCATGTACCCAAAGCACTGTGCCTGCGCAGTACGGGAGCATTGCAGCGAGCCCTTTTCGCATTACGAAGCTTTCCGCAGCTTCAAGTGCAAAAGTTGCCCAATTCCTGTTGTTGACCCTTGCATCCGGTTGGTAAAAAGGGATTCCTTGCTGGATCATAACCTGGAGGGTAGCTTTAGCCTGCACCAAATGTGCAAGAAAACTTGCCAAGGCAGGGGGGATGGCATAAGCAGCAATACTACCTTCATAAACATGCCGAAGGAAAGCATTGCTGTCCATTCCAACTGCTCTTTGCAACAAGTGCTTGGTTTGCACTGTTTGTGCTTTGGGCGCGCGTGCAAGGTGACTACTAAATAGCTCCCTGGCTTCAAGCAACGTTGGGAGGGGTGGGTGAGTAGGGCTGTGACATGTAAGGAGGCGCAAAAGCGTATAATGCGCACCTTTCATGTCGATTTCAATTGCGTTCGGTCCGATGGCCAAGAAACGTGTTAGCCTTTTACTCGTTTGCCAGTGCCGTATGGCATAATATCTACCCTGTGGGTGCAAAGATGGCCTTCGATACTGGACCAGCCCTGGCCACGTTGTATCAAGCTCGGGGGGAGGCTTGATCCGATTGTAGAGGCAAAACCGCAAAAGCAGTTCCGGATTCCAAAGTGGGGGGGCTTCAAGAGAAATAGTTTCAGCTCCGGAATGCAAATCCTGTATAGCTTGCAGGTGCCATTGCTTGGAAGGCAACAGAATAGGCGGAAAGCACTCAGTGTTTATTTGCATATGAGGCTGACCCTCACCCGAGTCAAAGAAGACATCTTCATGAAGGGGTGCTTCGTAGCGGAGACTGTTAGCAGCGATTCCTGCCAGGTGATCAGCGACTTTGTTGCCGACGCGAGGGACGTATGACCAATGCACTGTAATGGGTGTGTGCGTTAACTTTTGCCACATGTTGTCCAGTTTTCGCACTAGGTCTTCCCTATGTAGTCTCAAGGCACCAGCAAAGTGCTTTACAATGTTGATGCAGTCGCCCTGAAGGATAACCTCCCTAATTTGATTGCTAGCAGCTAGAGATAATGCCTTGTCTAACGTTGCGTCAGCGGCGCATATTTCCGCAAACATAGAATCTGGACAAGGCTGGAGTGGGATGGCAATCGTTTCAAGAATTACCGGGACTGGTCCGGGCGACCATACGATACCACCCGCACCACCGATACCTTCTTGCACGTGGCAGCTGCCGTCAAATTGAGCAACAAGGTGGGTATCTTTGACAACTTTAAGGTGCAGATTGCCGCAATGACACATTTTAGGCCATAGAGCAACATTAGGGACGCCAAGGGTCTGTTGATACATAGGTGCAAGCAAGTAATGCTGTGCATCTAATGTTGCTAAGACATCCCCTATATTGGCATTCCTGGGGGAGACGGTAACACCTTGGGCGCTTGCTTTAATTAAGGCAGAAAGGGGATGCTTGACCTCAATATGGAGTCCTCCGTCGTTGCAACAGGGCTTGCAGCGTTCCGTGTCAACCCACCATGCCGGTAATGCTTTGGGAAGTAACATCCTCGGGATGGTATTCCAAAGACGTGACGCGAGCTTGGGTATGTTACTGATGTGTTTTGCCCGTTGCGGTGTCTCACACCATCCAGGGTGCCAGGTGCATTGCTGTTCCATAGTATATCTTCTTATGGTCGCAATCCATGCTAATAGGACGGCACAGAATTTCTTGTCAATCCCTCCCTCAACATTGATCTTAGGAAGGGCAGTGTGACACAGGGAGTCAAACGAGGCAGTGCCAGCATATCCCAATGTGACTAGGACAATAAAGAGGGAGGCTTTGGTGACCACACAAGCCGTAAGCCAATGCTCTGTTGTGTTTGCTCCCAGCCCACAGAGCAGGCAGTGGCTTTGGATGAAAGTACACTGGTGCTCATTGGGTATAGCTGCTCTGTAAGTAATAGTTCTAGCCGGAGCACCAGGCATTGCCGCACATTGCAGGAGTGGTGCTTGGTTAACATCACAGCAAGGCAGCATGCAGCTGATGGCATGGGCAAGGTCATCAGGGCAGCTTTGGTTGAGATGACAGAGTTTGCAGACTGGCATGCTGCCGAACCCATTGTCATACCAGAGCTCTTTCCCTGTTTGTTTGCGTAGGCAGACTCTACATTGCTCGTCCCTAGAGGCATATTGCCTGTACACAAAATATGCATCGGCTTCTTCAACAATGGCCCATCTAAGTGCGTAGCAACGAGTGACATCCGAAGCCACGTTCTTTGGCGGGAGGTTTAGCGCAAGCAAAATGGCACATAGCTGTCTCTCATGTGCATGGTTCGCAACTTTTTGTCGAAGATATCCTTGCGCCTGAACACAAGCAGCATTGCGCAACACTGCTCTAAGCGCAATTTGCGCCTGCTTGAGCTTGCGACCGCCTGAGTGAGGGCTCACTCGAGGCAGCGCAGCAGATAGGGCATCATGGCACTTGCTTTTGAACTGCTCAATGATTGGTGAGTCTCCTAAGGAGACTGATTTCTGAATGGCTTGCCTGGCTTGCGCAAGCAACGAATGGTAGAAGGGAAGGTTGGCCGCATGCGCATTTTCAAGGTCATGCAGGATAACGTTTAAAGCCCATTTGCCTCTCCAGCGCAGCAGTAGGCCAACTTTAGATAATATGGCGCCTATCTCAGGATCCATTGCCCTAGGCGCTTTGATAAAATCAAAAACGCCCGCCATATGTTTGGCCTGAATCCAGGGACGCCTCAAAATAGTTGAGCTGGCAATAGCTAGTGCTTTGAGCATATGCCTTTTGGTGAAGGCGTACAAGGAATTGCAGAAAAGAGGGCAAGAGGCAATGAAGGCCGTATGGAATTGAATCCTGGCAGGCATTGATGCAGTAAGGGAAAGAGCTTGTTTATTCCTTCTCAACATATTGCACAAGGCCTTATCAAGGATCAGCGTGCGCAAGGAAACATCTGACATTTTCCTTTGTCCAACCCAATGGATTTCATCAATAGACGTTGCTTGCTCCCATTCATATTTTGACATGCGGCCACGCAGGATAAAGCCCAACATTGTTGCAATCTTAGACCCCCAAGGCGTCATGTCGAGGAGAAGGATATCAGCAGTTTTGAAGGGCTTGTTGGTAAGAATAGAAGTTTTTGCATTTGCATTTGCAAGGCGATGCAATTATGCAAGCCAACAAAGCCTGGAAATTTTGCTGTTGTGTGCACATGCAAAGCAGCATATCGCTAGACAGGACGTAGCATTTGCTTCCGCTTACTAAGAGCAGTCCGTGTCGCACGTCAAGCCTAGTCAAGGACATCCTCATTGCTTGGTCGAGGCTGTAGATGTTCTGTTGAAGCAGTAAGCACAAGGCTTGATGCAATGAGGGACCTCCAATGGTGAGAGTATTGCTCGGTGGAAGCTGTTTGGACTCAATCCAAGCGACACCAAATTGGGCTATGCATGCTCTGACATCCCCAGGGAGAACCTGTAAAGAAATAAACCCTGCTTGGAAGCATTGGTGACGGAGAACTTGTAACCCCGCGCTGTGCGCTGGTTCGAAAGTTCTTTGTGCCTTTTCCACCCAATGCAGGCCTTTGGAGGCAGCGCTGTTATCGTCCATGTAAGCCGTTAGTCTTATGAAGGAAGAAATGTCGTGCAGCGCCCAAATCAAGGGATCTAAGGCGAGACAGAAAAGGACAACAGAAGTCGCCCTTCCCATAGCAAGGCCTTGGTGGATGGAGATAGGCTCGAGCAAGAAACCTTGCACTTTATGCTGGGTGCGCCTCCCAAACATAAGGTGGATGACGTAAGCTTTGATCCAGGCAGGGGCAGCTCTTGCCGCTAAGCACTGTAGTACCCACCAGGGATTCACCCGTTCAAAGGCCTTGGCAAAGTCGGAAAGCATGACTGTGTACTGGGCATCTTTGAGCTCCAAGTAGTGTTGCATTTGGGCATAATTTGCCTGTGGTTCTTTGAAGTGATTAAGAAGAGCCTGGGCAGGATGTAGCGAGTCTTTGAAAGACTCAGCAAGGACAGCGTAGATTGCGGAGTCAATGATTCGATCACAAGTATCGGGCATGTCTAGTGGCCTGTAGTTGTCCGCGTACGCACCCTTGTCTGCCTTGGGAATGAAGACTAAGGCCTGAAGCGGATGATCAGCTTGAGACAAGCACATCTCCCACATATGATCCCCAAGTAAGTTGGCAAAATAACTCGGATTTTGCCTATAGAAGGCATAGGGCACACCATCGGGACCCGGGGAAGAATCCTTGGTGGTAATAATGGCCTTGAAGATGATGCTTTCATCTGGTAAGTCAGCCGGCACGAAGGGGGCCCTTTGCGCATATTGCTGTAGGAGTTTGTCCCACTGGTTATCGTATTGACAAGGGAAGTGGTGCCAAAAGGCTCTAGTTGCCCTTAGTGCAGCATCAAACTGACTCATAGATGTGATCAGCTGGCCATTTTCGCTTCTGACCTGTTGCGAATCGATGATTCGAGGGCAGATTTTCCTGAAGGCCTGCCACTTAATTTTAGACTTATCAACCTGCAAATCTCTTTGAGCAACCAGGGAACGAAGACTTGGTGAGGGGGCAGTTTTCAGCTCTGCACCAAGGTGTAGCCGATTAAGCGCTTCTTGAAGCCAATGTCTCGGGAGCTCGGCTGAACCATTACCTGACGGCGTGAAAGGGGGTATGGTGATATGCCTGGCTAAAGATGTGACGGTGCTTGCGTTGACACCGACAGTCGCACCAGTGCTCCTGTTCAAAAGGCGTACCAACTTCCTAATTAATGCAGCAATTGAGTTTCCAGTTTGGGCACGTAGGTTTGCATGCCACAAGAAACATGTGGCTTTTTGTGCAACGAGCGCGTCAGAAGGGCAGAGTTTTTGACCATTGTTCTGCTCTTCAATCAAGCGGGCTTTAGTGCAATTAATTAGTTTACGAAGAAGAAGGTGCGAAGGGCTAGTCTCCGCAGCCTCGATGCCAGGCAAGTCAGTAGTCGCAGGTGGAACAGAAAAAGCCGCAGCAGGAACTGTCCGAACAGGTATCGCCGGGACATCTTTGTCAAGCTTATGCTTCGGCCGAAACCGAATCTTTACCAAGTGATGTCCTCCAGTTACTTTTTTGTGCTTCCAAGAGACAGAACAGATCTTGGCGGACAAGTACAGCGAACTGGAAATAAGGTAATGGTCAAGGTGACTGCAGGTAGAGCCTTGCTCGAAAGTTGGCCTGTCAGACTTGCATTCAATCATGTCGCCTTGAGCAAGGAGATGTGCATACTCACCCTCCTTCTGCTGATTAACAGCATTGAAGTCCCCCCCAAGGACAACCACATGAGTTGCATCCTTGACAAAAGCACTAAGTGCAGGGAAAAGCTTCCCCCATTGATCAGGGTGCCAATAAACCGACAGGAGCCAGTAGCAGACAGACCGAAATCTGACCAGCACGGCAAGGGCAAAACCAGGCACAAGGTCAACAGTTTCTACGACTTTATAGTCCTGTGGCAAACAGACAGCAACTCCTCCAGAGTCCTTCCAAATAGCGAGAGAGGCAATCGTATTTATTCTGGCTGTTGCCTGTCTGAATCGGTGTAAACAGGCAGCATTCCATTTGGTTTCCTGCAAAAGCACGGGCGTTTGGTGAGCCAACACACCAATGGTACGAAGCTTGGCAAGGCCAATAGTGTCGAAGGTACACAGCGAGGTAACGTTCCAACTAACGACAGCCTGCAGCTTGCACGGCTCCTTTGGGATCGTGTCGAAGTAAGGAACAAGCCTGTCAGCTATGAGATTCAGTGCAAGTTCAAGCTCTTCTGTCGGGAGCTGAAGATTGATAGCAGCGATTAGGTTAAAAGGTCGGCTGTCATTGGCCATGAGAGCAAGCTTCAGCTCACGTGTTGTGGGATAGGTGAGTGGCAGGTTGTAGGCAAGGAGAATGCTGTTGAGGGATCTGACACGTGCGCGATGTCTACGACAAGCAACATAGGCATTGAGGTGATCAAGGAAGGTCGTAGACCTTGCCTTGATCACCACGTCACGAATCGTCGTCATAGGGGCAAAGGGTCCCGATGGACCCCATAGAAGCAATGGTAGACAGCAGGTTGCCGATCGTAGACATAAATGCGCAGTGCCTTTTCTTGGGTGGGAATTGTGGAGGGGATGTTGTTGTGGGTGACAGTCTGTTGATGCACCGTACCTTGCTTATATGTGGTGTAATGTGCGCCTCGTGCATCAATACCAATATACACAGCCTGTCGACACGGTAGAGCAAGCTTAGCAAAGCAAGAGAAGTCGCGCAAGACCTCGCTAAGCCAGGCTTCGTTCGAGTTGCAATCTGAAGCAAAGGCTTTACTGGTATAATTCTCAGCAAAGTATGGGGTTAAGAAGAGCGCAAAGAGTTCCCTTTGCCCAAGGTAAGGGGAACAGAGGATAGTATGGCCGTGCAAATGCAAGGCAGCTTCGTTACCCTCAAATATCAGACAAGGCGTAGGTAGCTGGCTGTTCTCTTCGATTACTTTGTGAAGGAAGGTGCCAGGGCTGGCTCCTCTTCGTTCAATGTCAACGACCTCAATGATCGATGCTTGGGTAAGCGCATGCACAGTATCACGAGCCTGGGAAGCATTGAGCATTGCTAAGGCACATTGATCATCTTGTTCGACATATAGGAAGAAGTCGACTGGCGGAGACTTCTTGCGGGCGTTGGCATCTTTTAAGTGCTGCACATAGAGAGTATTTTTGCTAAACTTCAAGTCGCTCTTTTTCCTTGAACCGGTAAAGGCGCTGTCGGTAAAACATGAGTCACAAATCCACACATGCTCATCAACCCTTTGGGTTGGTAGGTGGGGTTCCCAGGTAGTAGAAAAACTTTACACCCCGCCTTGATGTTGTGCGAACTGTAAGCTCAACATCACTCTACAGTAACGGGTTTGTAGAAACTGTACAGGTATGTCGTTGGGCTCATCTGGTATTGTGCGATGGCCTCGTTGTGCTCTCCCTATCGGAGTCCTTGCACTCGGTGAAAACTGTTCCCACTGCTTCCTCGTGGGTAACACTTCGCTCAGGTAAGCTTGTACTCGTTGTAGCTCACACTGTACGGAAAAGTGAAACATTCCATCATTCACTCACATGGTCCCGGGCCTGCAATTGCCACAAGGACGGTAGTGCAATCTCGCATGCACTGCTGCACTGTAAGTGAATCTCTCTGACCTTTGCACATCTGCACATGTAGGTCGGTGGTACCTCTTGCCATGAGGCGTGTACACATACTGGGGTTGTGCTCGTAGCTGTTCGTCCACATCCTGTGCCATAGGAATGATATTAACCATTCCCCATTCTTGAAATCGCCTTGCAAGCTCTTCGTCATTCACATGGATTTGGCTTGCTGGTACTGTACTGATTCCAGGCATCCCATTACCACTGCCTGTCGCTGAATCCTCTGGTGCATCACGGAAATACATATTGACTGCCCTTGCTGTACGTTGAACATCATCCTCATCGGGCGGACAATACTTTTGCACAAATCTTCGAATAGTGAATTCCTCCTGCGGTTCCTGTGGTCCTTCTTCCTGCGGTTCCTGTGGTCCTTCTTCCTGCGGTTCCTGTGGTCTTCTTCCTGCGGTTCCTGTGGTCCTTCTTCCTGTGGTTCCTGTGGTCCTTCTTCCTGTGGTTCCTGTGGTCCTTCTTCCTGTGGTTCCTGTGGTCCTTCTTCCTGTGGTTCCTGTGGTCCTTCTTCCTGTGGTTCCTGTGGTCCTTCTTCCTGTGGTTCCTGTCGTCCTTCGTTCACCTTCTGCTCGACCATGTAGAACAAGAGTAAAGCGAAAATTCCTCCTAGTAGCACACTGAAAAGAATAATCCATCCACTCACTTCCTTCACATAGATGAAAACAAATTCTCGTTCTTCTCGTTCTCGTCCTCCAAAATCGTCTGGCTGTCCTGCAATCTGAGAAATCATATTCACCATCATTGTCAAGTACATCGCTCTAGCCGTCTTGCTTCCTCGCTCACTCAACAAAGTTGCACGTAGTGCTCGAACTTGGCTTCGGCAAACTTCACCTGCCACATGTTCCATTGCTTCTTCTTTCCCATAACGCTCATGACTTTCTCCATTCCACACCATGGCTCCAATATGGTACATGAGAAATCTCCTTCGAGATACTCCTAAGCGCTTTGTATTCAAGTCGGCAATGTTTAATTTGGTAGGCACTGGCTTTGCTTTGAAGCTGTTGTTCTTCACCCCTCGCTGAAGCCATAATACTCTCAGATCGATATGTTTGAGTCCTCCGACTCCTGTTCGCATCATCCATTGTCTTCCCGCACTTGAATCCATCCGGATCTCCACGAGTAACTTTCCTGCAAGAAACATCCACAACTTCTTCAGTAACATCGCTTCTGATGCTCCTCCTGAGCATGCTAGCACTTCGGACTCTGCCGAACTTAAAGCTGTAGCTTTCTGGGTCCTGCTATACGAAAGTACTGGCACTGCATTCACACACACAATCACTGATGATGTAGACCATCTCGCTTCACGGTCTGATGCCCAATCTGCATCCGTGAATACTTCCATACTGTGTGTTCCTTTCTTTTCTTCGTCTTCTTCTTCTTGCTCTTCTCTTTGATAGATCGCATCCATCATCTTGTTTCCAACCTTTGTGTACTTCAGTAGGAATCCCAGTTGCTCTGTTCCTTGCACATAGAGCAAAGCTTGTTTCAAACAGGTTAACGCTTGTTCCGTTGGCTTCGACATCTTACTTGCCAAACACTTCGTCACATGCTGCAAATCCCATCGGTCTTGGGAAATGTACAACAGTGTTCCCAACGCTGAACGAAACTTCTTGCACTCGTTCTCCTCCAGTTCTTTGGAATTGTCCACTGTTCCAATCAGCTGGTGCTCTGGGGTTTGTCTTGGCTTTCGGTTCCCCAGCTTGTAGAGTCCTCTAAGCTTCTCGTAGTGCTTCTTCGACACTGTCACCAAAATTCCTTCTTCAAGGAACTCATAGGTCCTCTTCAGGTAATGAAGCTGTTCTCCCGATCCCCGGTGGGATGGGAACGGTCCCTCAACTGTGAGCTTGAAAAACTTCTCTAGCTCGCATATCAGCCATCTTCCTTCGCCTTTTGCACCTGCAACTAGCTCGTCGTCGACATGAATCGACACTGCAATCTTCTTCACTCGGTGCTTCAAGATTGAGGGTATCCCAACAAATTGCTCAAATCCCAAACGCTTCAAAATCTCAACCAAATGGGTAAACCATTGTTCTGCCGCTGATCTTTGCCCTGGCAGACACTTCTCCACTTTCCATACGTGGTCTTCATCCAAACCAAGTAGTGTTCGAATCCACGGTGAGATATCAGCATACATCAGAGCTTTCTGCGTGACTTGCAAGAATGCGTCACGAATGTCAAGAACTGTAAGCTCCCAATTGTAGATGAGATGAAAAAGAAACATCATTCGCACTGCTGCGTGTCCTGACGTAGGACGAAAAGTCTCCTCCGTGCTCTGGGCTCCCGCACGGAATTCCCGACACACAATTCTGCATCTACGCTTCCAAACTCCATCTCTCTTTCTCCAATCGAAAACTGTCCTTAGTGTCAGAAACTTACCTTCCTCTGAACACTCTTCCTTCTTGATCGTCTTCACAACCTTCATGTTGGCGAGTTTGTCAAGTTCAGCTTTTCCTGCCTTCTTCGGAAATGTAGTTCATCTCGAGAGAAAATTTCACCACTTTCTCGGCCAACTTCTTCGTCGGTGCTTTCCCCGGCACTGGAATCGCCCACGAAAATCGAGTCCATGAATCAAGAATGATCAGACTCACACTGCTCTGACCCATGTACATGAAGTCCATCTGGATCACTGGTTTTCCTGGGTCTTCATACTTTGCTTCACTGCTTTGTGGGGTATGGTCCTGTTTCGACTTTGCTGCTGCACAGAAATCACACCATGGTTGCATTGGCATGTGGGTTGCCATATGCTCTTCAATCTCTGCTTCTGTCGGTTCGGGCACTCCGGGTCTTGTTCTTGCTTTGGGCCTTTGCTTCCTCAGCCTGTCTGCAACTTCTTCTGCGTCCTCATCTCTGTCTTCGGTGAGGTAGTTGCACAGTCTCCTGAACATCTTCACCTTTGACCCTGAGACGCTCAAACCCAAATACCGACAACCTTCTCGCAGCTTCTCAATCTCACTCGTTGCTGTGAGTGACTCTCCATTCACCACAATAGTACTTCCCATGTCGAGTTCCAACTCTTGGTGTCCTCCTGCCTTTCCTTGCTGCTTCACAACTCCTTTCGGCACTGGCACCTGCAACTCTTCTGGAGCTCCTCTTTCTCTTCCAAACCATTCTGGCTCCTCTTCCATCTTCTTTTCTTCCTCCTTTGGTGCTTCTTCTGGTGCTACCTCTTCTACCAAGCACTTGTCCAGATACTCTGGTGTCCTGTGCAAGAATGTGAGAATTTCTGATCGAAAAAGCAATCCCGGTATTCGATCTTCCAAGTCGGATTTTCGCTCGAGCAATTCCGTTGCTTCAATCACTTCCCATTCGTTGCCCACCTTCACGATGGTGGTCCTGTACTTCCAAGTACCTGTCGGTGGCTTTACAAACTCAAGTCCAAAATGGCGATGGACTGGCGTTCCATTCGGTAGAAGGCTCCAATCCTTCTCTGGGACTTTACCAAAGTCATAGGCCAAAGTCACCTTGACTGCCCTGACTTGCTCGACTCCTCTAACTTCCGCTGTCAATCTCAAGCTATTCCTCTGGTATTCCACAGGCACCCGTGCCTTACCATCGGGAGATACAAGTTCCCCCGCCTGGGTTTCTTCTCCCCAGGTCTCGCCCCCTTGGCGCTGTTTGCATCCCACTGACACAAACTTCCATCCATTTTTGAGTAGCCTTCCTAAAGACAGCAAGATGTTATTGGTGTCCGACAACACAAAGTCCTCAGTCACACTGCAGCTACTGAACTGCAAAACTGCTCGCCGCATACCTTCAACTCGCATCGCACCCCCTTGTGCGTCCTGCAACCTCAGAGAGGTTGGGGTCGAAACTTCGACGCCTGCATCCGACAATCTTCGTGGTAACAAACTCACATCTGCTCCTGAATCCAAGATCACCACATGTTGCTTTGTGTCCAACTGGACCATTCGCACATTGAGAGGTTCCGATCCTCCCTGACTCAGAGGTTCCAATCCTCCTGGAGGTCCCAATCCTCCTTGAACTCTTTCCAAGCTGTTTTCATACCATTGATACAGCTCATCACTCTCATGATCTTGTTTGTTCTCACTATCATCCCCGATGTAGTAGCACTCTGGTCCTTGCACCTCTATCCTTCTGGTGAACCAATCACCTTCTTCTTCTGAAACTTCGCTAAGCTCATAGTGCTCTGTGCCGTCAGGTGGTGTGTTCGCAATGTGATGGAAATCAATGTTCCTCACTCTCCTTATCCTGTATTGGCTCGCACTCTGCGACGGAGTAACAGACTCGACTGTCGAGTGGGGTACCTCGGTGCTGGCCTCGCTCGCCTGCACTTCTCGAACATTGCGGTTTGGACACTCGTTTCCCCAATGTCCTCGCTGCTTGCAGAATCGGCAAACATCTCTGTCCAACTTCTTTCCTCCACCTTTCTTTCCTCCTTTGCCATGCTTTCCACCTTTCTTTCCGCCTTTCTTTCCTCCTTTGTGGAAACCTTTGCCTCGTCCTTTCTTTCCTCCTTTGTAGCTTCCTTTTCGTCCACCTTTTCTCCATTGGCGAAATCCTGCTCCAAAGCTTGACCACGAGTAGGATCCTTTTCCTCCTTTGTTTCCTTTGTTGCCTTTGTTTCCTTTTCCTCCTCCTTTCTCGTACACTGCATCCACTTCCATTGGTGCTGGTCCTTGATCTGCATTCGAACTGCTCGCTGTGTTCTGCAAGGTCTTTTGCTTCAACACCGTCTGGTAATCCCAAGTTTTGCTGCTTTGCTCGTATGAAAGAATCGCTTGCTTCACTGACATGTAGTTTGTTCCTTCGGGCATTGTCAAAGTAAGGTGGTCTCGAATCGCCCTCGGTGAACATCGAAGCAAAACTCCCATCAACAAATCTCGATCGTAGGTCTTTCCTGAAGCGATCTCGTACTCCCGAACAAGGTTTTCCAGTGAACCAATCTGCTCCACCATGCTCTTGGCCCCATCGAAGTTGGGAAACATCCCAATCGCTTGACTGAGGGTTAGAGCTCGTTGTTTGGTGGCTGGTTGGTATTCCCAAAGCAAACTTTGATAGAGACGATACCCACATCGCTCCCTGCTCCAATTTCGAGACAGTTGCGTTGCTGCCCCCCGCATATACGAAGTCAGTATGTGGTAAAGCTTTGTCGAAAGTTCTCTCTCCACTGTAGTGAGAGTCGAAACATCGATCGGCGTTGCTCCCAGACTTTCAATCATACTTAGAGCTTCTGAGTACTGCGAATCGGCAAAACCTAGCCAATTCAGAAACTGATGTTTCCAGGTTGTAAAATCCGGTGGATGTTCTCCCGAGGCTTGTGGGTTCCAAACATCTGGTGCCTTGATCGCCTTTGTCGCACTTTCAATCCTTCGGTTCAGATCATCCGAACTGCTTGCTTGTTGCTCCAACCTTTGTAGCGCACTCATTCCAACTTGGGTCGCCCTTGTCAATGCAGTCAGAATTTCAGAAAGTTCTGTGGGTTGTTGGGGTGGTCCATTCTGCTGCATCCCTTGCACTGCAGAAAACTGTAACACGACAAGCACACACAGCATCGCTCCTCTCTGTTGTTTTCTCACACAAGCACACGAACGCAAGTGATCTCTCCGTGCCCCTCTGCTCAAGCGCCTCCGAAAACATGAATGTTGCAATCTCCACAAACATGACTGACGACATGACTGCAAGTGCACTGTCGCTTGCAAACATCCAATGCACAACATGATCGCACCTGATACTCCAAGCATAAGCATCATTGCCATTGCGTAGAGGTTCTTTGCTCCTGGAATGCTGGTCCAAATCCACATCACCAATGGATCTCTTGTTCCATTCATAGTCTTGTCGGAGTAGAGGCTCTTGTTTGTACATAGGCCATAGAATTTTGATTCCTCCTGGTAGTCGATCTCTGTTTTCTCCTCCTGGTAGTCGATCTCTGCTTTCTCCTTCTGGTAGTCGACCTCATTGTCCTGACCAATCTCCCCATTCATCTTCCTCACTTCCAGGGTTTGGCTCCTCGCCCCTTTCTCGCATTCTTCTCCTTTCTGTTCTCCTCCAAGGAGAATTCGGGTAGAGCGTAGTGGCTTGCGTTGCTCCCACTCGCTTCGGTGGTGGTCCCTTTGGCTCTGGAGGTGGCGCCTTGCTTCCAGCAGGTCGTTCCTTCGGAGGTGGTCCTCTGGAACTGCTCCCTGGTTCAGCTCTCGCATCTTCCATCCTGGGTTGTAGGGTCCCAGGCCCCGTCCTGGGTTGTAGGGTCCCAGGCCCCGTGTCTCGGCTGGAACTCGCTGTTCCACTGCTTTGGCTTCGCTGGCCGTACCTGGCCCGAAAGTATGCAACTCCACGAGCAAATTCCTTGGATTCCCTGGCTCTTGCTTCGTCTCCTGAAGGAATTGCACCGGCACGTCTTGCAGCATACTCTTCCTCATTCCGGCGGATGTGTTCCGCCACTGCTGCGTTGCTGGGTTCCCCGTCCAGCGTGTGAAGAGGAAGTTTCGTACCACACGGCATTGGGTCCGGAGGTGGACACTCTGGAGCTCGTTCTTGTCCTGGCGGTGGACACTCTGGAGCTTGCTCTGGTTCTGGGCCCGCTGGTGGTGGCGGTGGCCCTCCTGACTTTGGAAACCGAACTGGCTCCTGCAAGGCTCGCTCCCTTGCTCGCCGTTGGATCCTTTCAGCTTCCGCTGAGAGTGCAGAGAGTCTCTCCAGCTGCCTACGCCTGCGTTGCTCAGCAGACACTTGCTGCTCTTGCAGCTCCAAGGCGATGTGCCCAGACGAAAGTGTTCTCGGCTCCCTTCTTGGTGTAGGTGGTGCCTCTTGGTACACCATTGTAGTTTCGGGGCTAGAGGAACTAGGACTCCCGATCTCCACTGGCCCGTCTGGTTCTCCTCCTTCCAAGGGAATGTAATCTCTTCCTTCCACCGCTGGTCGTTCGGGCTTCTTCTTCGGCTTTGGAGGCATATAGCTTGGTGCACTTCCACTTCCTTCAGCTGCACTACTTGCTGAAGATCCGTAGCCTTTTCCCATGCCAACACGGTGAATTTTGATCTCCTTTCTTCGTGGCTCCATTTCTTCTTCTTGTTCCACTTCTTCCATGGGCTCTGCGGGTTCCATCGGCTCCATGGGTTCTGTGAGTTCCATTGGCTCCATGGGTTCTGTGAGTTCCATGGCTCTGTAGGTTCTGTGGGCTCCATTGGCTCCACAGTTCCAACCCAAACCATCATCACGGCCACGAGGCATGGCTTCGGTCCCGGATGCACAGTGTGCTCCGCTACCGTGCTAAACTTCAAGTCGCTCTTTTTCCTTGAACCGGTAAAGGCGCTGTCGGTAAAACATGAGTCACAAATCCACACATGCTCATCAACCCTTTGGGTTGGTAGGTGGGGTTCCCAGGTAGTAGAAAAACTTTACAATTTTGCTGTCCCTTTACAAGGAGGAATTGAGGGATGAACTCGTCTCTATACGCGACAAACTCAAGATGCAACGCTTTGAGAAAGCTGATCAGGCACCACCCTTGTGCAGGGAAGTCAAGAAAATGTAAGGCAAACTTGGCACCGAGATTCGCAACAGTCTCTCTGCACAAATTGGCCATGACATTGCGTCTCGATCCACACAAAAGTTGTAATTGAGGGTTGACAATTTGCAAGACACGCTGGATGGCCGATGGGATCCCTTTTTCTTGCAATAAGTCTTGCGTTTGATGGAATCGAGTTTCCGTCGCAAAGGAAATTCCTCTAGGAATGCCGGACGCGCTCTCTCTAATGCCTTGGAATTTACCTTGGCCGGGGGTTTCCTCCAGAACAACAGGTTTATTGACAATTAAACCTTGTTTGAGCCAGCCAACAGCATTAAGTTCATCGCATGGAAAAGGCGCATGAAACTTATGCGAAAACTTGTCTTGTAGCTTAACAGCTGTAGTAGCAGCAAGAACTTGTTGGCCATAGCTAGGCCAGTATTGGAGAAACTGTGAGAGGGGAAGCGGCTTCCAATGACTGTCGGGGTTTTCATTCAGTAACTCTCGAAGGGATGCGTGTTTGATCGCAGCTTTGAGAGCACCAGGGTAGAAGCAGTTCCCAACAATGGAAGCAATACACATATCATTAATGTGTTCTTCCACATCTGCAAGCCAGATATCGAGCTCAGCATCTCTCAACATTTCCTTGTAGTGAGCAACCCTGAAGGGAGGAATGCCACTATCACCGATAAGGAAAGCATTTTCTGCACGGAGAAGTTCGTAATTAGCTTCAGCAAAGCGATCCATTGCTGCAAGGCTTGGGACGTCCGCTTGAAGAGGAAGCTTCTGAACATCTGTTACAAAGCGCAGGCCAATGGGTCCATCAGGAACAAATTTTTCCCATTGTAGATTTGGAACCCCATTGGAGGTATTAGCCGCTTGTGAGAATTGCCTCTGGAAGGCTTCAGCTCCGCCGAAGCTGGGTACATGGTAAAGAAGGGCAGAGGGGTGGTAAAAGTATGCAGCCAATCGAAGCCCCCTCTCGCGATCAAAGCGTTTGGGACGAAGCCAAGGCTTGAGCTTTTCGCCAGGGGGTTTTATTCCGCACATGTGTTCCGCAACAGGACGCCATCCTTGGAACCACGGAGTGGGGCGATGCTGAAGGTGCCAATTTGCCCATATCTAGTAAAGAATTTTCTTTTCCTTTCAACATGGCCGAATGTAGCTCCAGCAATATGATGGCAGCAACAATCACGTATTCCGAAGATCTGCTGAATGAAGCCCTGGTTGATGGGCTTCATAGACCCAGCATTTTCAAGGAAGATGTGCACGCACTGAAGGATACTGGGTTCAATGCTTTGGAATGCAAGCAAAATCGCGTATAAGACAAGCATGTGTTGCGAGCGGTCTCCCAGAAGTCCTAATCCACCTGAGCTGGACCCTGCAACCGTGAGATCTTGGCAGGGGGAACCGGCGGGAATGATGATGGCTGTTTTTTGTGGATGAATCCTTCCCAGGAAGGACAAACATTCACGCAGCAATCGGTAATCCTCTTTAAGTAGAGTCCAAACGTCATTAATTGCGATCGATGGCACACGGCGCGAGTCAAGAGCCCATCTTTGGCTTTTGTCATAGTCATACTTATGGCATATGAGGGCGCGAAGGACGCTGTCACTTTCTGCACTCACAGCCGCAACAGGTTGTTGCTTGAGGCATTCAACGGTGACAGCACGTGATATTCCGCATCCATCAAAAAGCGATAAGATGATGTAACGTTCAACACCAAGTGCGACCTGTATGCAGTCTTCCGACGAGACAGCATTAATTTGATTGTTCCTGCTTCCAATTTTACCATCTTTTCTCTTGGAGACAGGCTTGGCATTGTTAAGCTTATCGAGGCTTTTCTTGACTCTACGCATCTGAGAATCAGAGCTCAAGTCGGGCTTGGCTTTAAGGGGCTGGCTGCCCCTATCAGAGCCATTCTTCTCAGAGTTCAGCGCAGTTTGAACTTCATGTTGTTGCGGTCTCTGTTCCTCATCGGAATCAGTAGCAATGGAGTGCACTTCAGGAAGAGATGCACTATCAAGTTGTGTCGCCAGAGCAGTACTAGGGTCGGGTTGGAGACTAACACTGGCTTGGTGTTCTGACTCCTCATCGAGTTTGCCCTTTTGGGCGAGAGTAAATTCAGTACCGCTTTTACATTCCTCGGCTTGTGGCAGAAGATGGGCACAGGACGGATTAGGCAAGCCAAAATCATCCTCTGAGGTGATGGTCATATAGGTTGCAGAAGGGACAGGGCTGTCCCAGCTTGCGACCTTCGTTATCTTAGCTTGCTCAATAGTGAGTGTTTCACTACTGATATGCTGTTCTGCGTTTTCACTGGGATCAGCATGATGCCGGATAATCTCATTAAAAGAGTTAATGAGAGCAGTGGCGGGGTAAAGCTGATTGGCACAAACACTTCTGATGAAGATGGCTTCAATGTAGTGCTCAGCCTTAATCAATTGTGCCCACAAATTTTCTTTACGGACTCCGTAGATTGAGTCATAAAGAAGAATTGAATCTCCTGCTTGTTCTTTGGCATGGTGTAGCACTAGGTAGTGCTTAGCACTAGGATCATGCAGAACGAGTGCAACGACAATATATGCCTGTTGCATGACTGATACCGTACTGCCAAGAAAGCTTTGGATATCCGCCTCGCTTTTGCAGACTTGCGCAAAAGAGCTTTTCTGAGTCTTCTGTGTGAGAAGGCAGAAGAAAGACGGGAGTCTTTGAATGGCAAGTTTGCACGTGTCATTGCGAGGGCTCAAGTTTTGCTGCATGCACGCAATCGCAAGGTCAGCAAGTTGACCTAGATCAGCGAGGATACTGATCTGATCAGAGGAGTCCTGTTCAGAATGCAACGGCAGAGCAAGAATGGGCTGTGGCTGCTGGCACATGGAGCACTTGCAGTGGATCTGCACAAGCATGGTGTATTGCTCCTTGGCCGGAATAGCCCAAATGGCCTTACTATACACCTCAGTAAAGCTTTGAAGCTCCAACGGTGTAGCACTTGCCAATTGAAGATAGGTCAGACCAAGTATGTGTGCAAGCTTGGCTCGAGCAGCCTCACGTATATTATATCCAACCGCAGCAAGGACAAGAGCTGCTTGTTTAGGAAAGGGGGCGTAATGCTGGCATTGCTCTTTGTTCCATTGAGCACACGAGATGACCCGATAGGCAGCAGCAACAGGGCAATAAAGGCCAGCAATGCGCCTTTGCACTTCTTCTTGAACGTTGGCCGGGACTTCCGCCTGGAACCTTAGGACAGTATTACGTCTTCTAGCAATCTCAACCTTTTCCTTGCTACTCTCAATATTTCTTTTGCCAGTCCCACCTTCTTGACTCAACTGTGCTGAGGCAGGATTTTCCGGTAACATATTGGCAGCCGTATCATCACCTTTAACAGCAGGAGGCTTTCCATGGAGCAAAGTCGGGCACTGGGCAGTATCCGATTGCTCCATGGCAACCTTGCTTGACTTCCCATCCTGATGATTGGCACATCTGGCTTTGTTCGGCTTATTGGCTGCAGTAGCCTTAAGTCTATCATCAGTGTGGATGTTAAAAGCATAGATGACGCTAGTATTAATCCCTATCAACTTGATGATATCACATGAGTGACATCGTGGCAGGAATAGAAGCGCGCCCTGATGTAGGGAGACGAGAACATTGTTACTCGCAGAAGATCCCGGATGACAAGCGAGATGTTGGCCGTTCTTGAGAACTAGCGGGATCTCTAGTTCAGTCTTACCAGTAATGCGGACAAGCAGGTACTGGATAGATCCCAGTTCAGCAGTAAAGTCTTCATCCTCTTGGGAAGCCTTAGGAAGGTTTTCTGGCAATCTCCAACCTTGAAAGGCTTCATTTTGGCTGAGAAATGTCTGGACACTCTGCAGCTTCACTAGTTCGGGAACATCCTCACATTTACCAGTCATAACAACGTAAGGCGCCTGTCTGTCAATGATCAGGAAATGTGTTTCAAGGTCATCCTTGTGCCAAATTGTACTAGCAATTCGTTGTTTGGACAAGGGGTGATACTCATCCCTTGCTCTGACATGGATCAATCTTCCTTGCCCAATCTTATCGCTCCCAGAGTGGCAATTCAAAAAATGTTCTCTAGGGTTCTCGGAAATGTGATTAATGGGCTTGTTGCTCCATCTTGGGGCATCAACAACCTCTTGCAGCAATTGCACTTCAGTTCTTCCACAAGGAAGGTCGAAATATTGACATTGAGTGAGCGCATCGGCAGCGGCGACAGTAGCAGTTACATGGACAGCAGGTATGACAACATCAGTGCCAGCTAATACATGTACGATTCCTCTGTATTGCGCCGGAATTTTGATGTACTCAAGATCCTGAATAATGTCTTGCATGTCTCCGGTGCAATTGTGAAAGGTGATCTGCAGAGAAACCTCTGTAGAGTTGAAAGGTTGAGTCACCTTCCAAGCAAAGATTTCCTGTGAGTTCTTCACATTGCAAATGTGAAATCTTGCGGCATGCAACGCGAGGCTGTCAGGGATGGTAAGCTGCTTTTGCCGAAGACCCAAGATAGCCTTCTGCAGCTGATAGGGGTCCGCAAAGATCCTCAGATACTTCCCAGGAGCAGTGTGGAACGCATTCATAAGCCTGTGCTGATTGAGAATGCAATGCACTTGAAAGGCTTCATCCTTAGTTCGGGCAGAGTTGATAGCATATGGGAGGTCAACGAAGTTGACACTATTGCCCGGCATCCCTTCAAGAGGCGCAAAGCGATACCAGACCTGGAGCTCAATTTGTGATTTGCCTTCAGTTTGTTTGAGCACCTTATCATACATCTCTTCAACCTTCAGCATTAAAGCTTGAAGTTGACTTATGCTGATCTTAGGCGCTCTGAGGCAAACAACACATCGATTCTCCTGATCAGTTAACGCAACGATGGGCTGCTGTGGCTTCCTAATGTGAGCCAGTCCAAAGTCTCGACTGAGGTGTTTAACTTCCTCGTCAAATGTTCCAACAGTGCCAGCGATAATGACTTCAGTATTGCCGGCTTCTTGCTTCATGGAAGGCGTTATGGCAATGTAGTAGCAAGTGTGATGGACAGGGTAGCTGCTGGGAATGTAAGTGACCAAATATACAAGTTCCCGCTTGCCCTGCACTTCAATGGCACCAATAACCGTCAGGCTGTGGATTTGACGAAGGAAGTCTTCATCATAACTCCTGAAGAGTACACAGGGGATGTCTGATATGGAAAGTGAGCTGTGCAAATTACTCACGATCGTTATACTCGTCTGTTGTGTAAGACCCTTCCTTAGATTGTGAAGGAAACTCTTACTAGGGTTGACGAGTAAGATAGATTGGAGCTCTGAGCCCTGCACTTGGCGCAATTCTTGCATAGTTTGTGTAGACACGATGCATCCATCTCTAAGATACTCCAGCAAATGTGTTGATGGTGTTCTGGCAAAGAGAGCATCATACTCAGTGAGATGACCCAACATAAAGTCGGCAAGACACTGAAATGCGCTTCCATCGATGTTGCTGATTCGATCTTGCGACATGGTGCAGATACCTTACGCCGAAGCTATCCGTACTGCACAATGCGCAAGACAAATTTGCCAAAAGGTGCAAATAAAGTAAAGAAGCTCCCGCCCTTAAGAAGTTTGCAAGAAAGAGAACGTGCGTTCACACTCAGCAACTTAACAAGGAAGGAAACGGGCGTTCCCAACTTTAATAAAGAAAGGGAACACAACGTAAAAAGTAAGAGAAAGAGAACGGGCGTTCTCAATCTCAGCAAGTTGCAAGAAAGAGAAGCGTTAGAGAAAGAGAACGGGCGTTCTCAGTCTCACTAGTAAAGCAAGAAAGAGAAACCAAGAGAAAGAGAACGGGCGTTCTCAGTCTCGACTAGTTAGAGAAAGGTGGCAGGACAACTGAGGGCTCAGTTGACGCAACTTTCGAGCGCTCAACCCACAAAGACTTAAGGGAGAGCCAATGCAGCTTGCAAAGTGTTTACAGTGCGAAATCCAAAGCCAAGCTTTGGATTCTTCTTGCAAGCGGGCGCTCACAAGGAACTGCGCAATGCTAAGAAGCCCCAGCTACAAAGCAAACACAGCACCAAGCACACCTACGCCTCCAGGCTGTC
Organism: Symbiodinium natans; assembly: GCA_905221605.1. Lineage (NCBI taxonomy): Eukaryota > Dinophyceae > Suessiales > Symbiodiniaceae > Symbiodinium > Symbiodinium natans. The sequence continues at coordinate 658,606 of CAJNDS010000047.1, forward strand.
CCAGAGGGGGCCGCTACCTACGTGTAGGGTTCCAAGCAAAGCCAGACCTTTAGCTACGGACTCCCGCCCCTTCTACTGCGTCCCTGGTGGCTTAACCACCTCGAGCATAGCGGCCTTGAGCCAAGGGGCTTGAGCCAAAAGGGCTACGGACTGACGGCCCCGGGACACTGTGAATGCGGAGCTCTGAGGATATGCCCGGAATAGAGGCCAATGTTGTCTTAACCCTGGGGGCGGGCGAGTGGACTGTCAGGTCTGTCAGTTCTGTCAGGCGGGCCTGGGAGGGTTTTTGATGCTATTTGAAGGATCAAACAACCCACTTGACAGACCTGACAAAACTGACGGAACTGACAGGCCGTAGGGTAGTCTTAAGGGGGCGCACGACCAGAACAAGACGCATAAAACAAGCAAGCTCCCTTTCACAGCAAGCGGGGCTCCAACGTTCCCGGTCCGGCCGTCAACGGCATCCTAAAATACTCCAGTGAGTTGCACCCTGCGCCCTGATAATGTTGCTGTCTCGTGTTGCCCACACTGACGCAGCTCAGGTCAGAACTTTTTTTTTTTGGACTGACGCCTCTTTACTACATCAGTAGCACAGTAGGCCGGTCTTGTTGGGCTCGACGTAAAGGGTGAAACAAAGTCAGCGCACACAATTCGCCAGACACACCAAGCAACCACCAAGCAAACAAACACCAAAGAAACAAAGCGAGCAATCGCGCTGAACTACTAGATACCCCACGGACTCAGTACTCGAAGTCGTCAATGAAGTCCCGGTTCACAAGGAAGCACAGAGCTTGTGGGGGAATCGCAAATTGCGACATTGCCAGATTCTCAAAACCACCATCATGTAGCCACTGGTGCGACAGCGGTTATTCAAACCGAGGTCATCAGAAGAGGTTCGGATCACGTACTCGCTGTCAAGGACAGACAACCGACACTCAATGGCGAAAGGATGTTGCAAGTCAGACTCCCTAGGGGGGATGAAAGATGTGCATATGCCCCATGGTGGTCAGCCAGTGGGGACTTAATAGCAAGAACAATCAAGGCAAGACCGGCCCAGGGCACTCCATGGTGGTCAGCCAGTGGAGTAGCTCCGAGCTCTGGGTGCTCCATTCACCTTGGCGTACAAGTGCCCGCCCAGAGAGGTGTCCGCGCCCGGCACAGGAGGCATATGCCCCATGGAGGTCAGCCAGCGGGGACTTGACAGCAAGAACAATCAAAGCAGGACCGGCCCAGGGCACTCCATGGTGGTCAGCCAGTGGAGTAGCTCCGAGCACAGGGTTCTCCAGTCAACCTGGCGTACAAGTGCCCGCCCAGAGAGGTGCCCGCGCACGGCCAGAGGGGGGGCGAGAGTAGCTGCAGCTACCGATTCCACGGGGAGAGTCCACAGCGAGTTACCAAACCCTTAACGCCACAGGGTTTATAATGACAACGAGGAACCTCCCAGTCCAGGCATCTCACACAAGGCCACGCAACCTTGGCGCTGGCCTGCGCATCGGCACGCATCAGGTCCCTCCAAACCCAAACCCGCGAGGTACGTCGGTAAGGAGATGGGAGGGCTCACATCACATTACATTGGTGCCGAAGTGCAAGGATCTCCATGGTATTGCTACTTTGATCCAATCAGAGCCTTCAGGTAACATCCACGCGGGCGGGGAGCCCACTTGCCCTGCCGCAGGCCAAGCTCAGACGAGGGTGACCCTCTAGAGTCTCAAGAGGGCCAGGTTGTTCTACAAGTGGGGAATGGCTCCCTGCCAAGTCAGCGGGTGCATAATCTCCACGTAGAAGTGTCCACAGCCAGCGCGCCGAACTGCTAGGTCACCCTGTGCACTCAGTACTCGAAATCGTCGAAGAGGCCGGGAGCACACATGTAGCACCGAGTGCGCAGGTGCGTCGCAAAAGGCGACGTTGCCAGATTCACAAAACCACCATCATGCAGCCACCGATGCGACTACATTCAGCACCAGCCAAGGCCGTTCACGAGAAGGCTCACAAGTCCGCCATCACAGGTGGGGCATAGTCGTGCCTTGGCACGGGACGTTGCAGGTGTCAACCTTCTTCATCCGAAGTAGAAAGTTGCCCCATGATGGTCAGCCAGTGGGGACTTAACGGCAAGAACAAAGGGTAGGACCAGCCCAGAGCACTCCATGGTGGTCAGCCAGTGGAGCCTCTCCGAGCACAAGGCGCAACGTTCTTTTGACTCACAAGAGTCTCGTCCGACGGCCAAAGCAGGCTTGACTGCTTCGTTCCAATCAGAGCCATCAGGTAAACCCAAGCAGGCGGGGACCCCACCTGCCCCGCAGGAAGCGGGAGAGTCCCCCAGTCGAAACTTCGCACTCAAGGCCAAGCAACTATCTCCTTGGCCGGTGAGGGTTGAGGGTTCAATAACCAGAATCAGACCCTCCATGCCCAAACCGACAGACGTCGGCGAGGAGATGTGAGGGCTCACATCACGCTTGGCCACCTACCGATGGGGAGGTAGTCATGTATGGCTGCTTTGACGCAAGCAGAGATATACACCCAAGCAGGCAGGGAACCCCGCAGCAACCCAAGCACAGGCGAGAATGGCTCTCGTGAAGGCCAGGTTGTCCACAGGTGCTCGATGGCACATTGCCAGGGAAGTGGAAACCTGATCTCCGCGTAGAAGTGTCCACAGCCCAGAAGCAGCATCCCCTAGCTGGTCTCTCCCAATTGGCATGACGCCGTTGTACGACACGGGGGTGTCACCGTCCAGACGAGAGATGGTCAACACTCAAGTCCGAGGGGTTCACGCACGGTCGTACCACATAGAAGCGGGCAACCTGCCCGGCAACCTGCCCACCTAGAGGGGGCAGAGGAAAGGAAGATTGGCCGTTTTACCGATGACAAAGCTGGAACATCCAGGCAGGACCGGTCCAGGGTAGTCCGTGGCAGATGGCCAGTGGAGCAACCACGAAAGAAAGGCCCCCCGTTCCCACAGGCACACCGCGGGGCCGACCCAGAAGGGTGTTCACAGCTGCAAGCTGTAAGCACACAAAAGACAAGCACGATCCAATCCGTGGCATAGACCACGAGAGGGTTGCCAAACCAAGAGTATCCCGAGGTAGTCTTGCGGCATGTATCGGTGAGGAGATGTGAGGGCTCACATCACGCTAGGCAGCATGCCATGAAAGGACTCAATGGTGCGTTCACATGGCGTCAGTAGGAGCCCTCAGATGACAGTTTGCTGTCTATTGCCAGGAGCCATCCCAGTCCGGACGCCGGGAGCGATGGCCAGCTGAGGTGGTATGGGAACGCCTCCCTCGGCTGGGCATGACCTGCGTTGGAGGCCGCTCTTGCTCATCAACCCCCCACTCAGGGATGCCGTCCGGAATGGGGATACGCATGTATCTTGTCATTGAGGTTTGGGCCGCGCGCCACATCACCCGGACAGCTTCCTGGATTTGCCTGCACTGCACAACACCTTCGTCCTTATACTGAAAGGGGAAGGAGGTAACTGCAGCACGCAGGGCCGAAGGATCAGGGTCCTTGGGGGTGCCATGACAGTACATCCTAAACCAGAAGCTGTTGAGGCGCTGCTTGGTTGGATGTTTGGCTCGCATGAGCCCCTTAATGGCAGCCCAATGAGCAGTGGCTGCGTCATACCACGCATTTTGGGGACGTTGGGGCCCATGCTTGGTGGGTGTGGTGCTGATCCCTTTCCAATGCGCATCAAAGATGACTGGCAGCCGGAAAGGGGCGGAGACATCCACTTCTCGCAAAGCTGCAAGGTCAGTGGTTCGCAGCTCCGAGAAGCGCCAATCATTCACCTGTGCCTCGGGTTCGTCCTCCGCGTCTGACATGTCATCCATCGGGCAGGGAGAGCCTTCGTTAGTTTCGGAAGAGATGCTGACGACCTCCGGCGAGGTTGCTGCAGTGTTCGCTTCCACAGGCGCAGCACAGGGCGAGGAGAGCAAGCACTCTAGGGGCAACACTCGCCGTAGGAAAACAGCCATTCTGTGAGAAGTGTCAGGCCATTCCAAGTTAAAAACTGACCAAAAATGCTCAATGTTTTGGTTGGCCACCGAGGCCGCAAGAGCAAGCCGGATGGCGTCAAGGAAATGGGCAGGGGGGAGGTCCGGCCTAAATTCTTGATAGTGCCTTTGCCCAAGTGTCTGTGTGCCCTGCAGCGTGATGCCTAGGAACGTATTCAGGCTGGGCTGGGCAAGCCTGGCCGTTTCCACGTCCGTGTGCTTAGCAGCTGCGGCCCATGCCTGCAAGGCTTCTTGGGAGGCTTGGCCAGTGACTTGTGGCAGTCCACTGTGCGCGTCCATCACATATTTGGTAGTAGGGCACGTGGGACACCGATAAGCGCGGCCAGCCAAGAAGGCCACCATGGCTGCAGGCGGCACATTGATCTGCAGGTCAGTAATTTTATTGTCAGATTCAGGAAAACCAATAACAATGGGCAGCCCTGCCGTACGCTCCAGGGGACCTTTTTGGTGGGACTCGAATGCGAGCAGAAGTGCACCCAGCCAATAATCTGGGTCAGCGTAGCTGAGCATTGCAGGAAAACTGGCATTGATGACACTCGGCAAGTCCGACACCGCAGAGAAAAGATCCGCGATGTACTGCGCTGTGGTAAGAAAGCCATACCCCACCAGGGACTCCGAAAGCCTCGCTTTGTCCAGCTGCGGGACCGGGCAATCCAACATTTCAGCAAGGTCGAAATGCTGCAATGCCCCCGACAATCTAAGGCACTGCGTGATGATAGGGTCATAAACCTTCAAATACGCTGCCGGAAACGTTTCAGGCAGATGCAGTAGCGTGTCAGCGATTCCGATCAGCATACCCGAGTCTTGCAGCTGGTTCGGTATGCCGTTCAAAAACACCTCATAGGCCCTATAAGCCCGAAGCTGCTGGCAGTGTGTTGTGAGGTGTTGAGAGTCACGCAGGTTCATGTAGGGCCGAGGTTTGACATTCTTACCAAAGTGATGTCCCGCTGCAAGTGCGCGCCGCATGAGATCACAGACCGAGACTGTGTTGCTTTGCATGATGGGTGCGCAGGCTGGGGCGCTGGGATCGCGGGTGCCGCTGGGCTTGCTAGGCCCTCGAGGCTTGGCTTTTGGTGGTTCCAGCTGCTGAGAGCCGTCTTCGTCCAAAGCGAGAGGCCGACTTTCCTTGCGAGCTTGGACAGCGGGCACAGGCCTGGCGGGGATGGGCGTCAGGCCATGGGGAGGCATAGGGAGATCCGATTTTGGTTCCGTCAGGCCAAGTGAGTCCGTGGGAGACTTAGCGCAAGGGGGCTGTGACGCCTCAACCGTCCTAATCCCATCCGGAGATGCTGTGTGCGTGGGCCGTGTCCGGGGGCTGGGTGGACGTCGTACGCCAGGCGGCGGGTCCCTAATGTTGCCGCCACTACGGGGTGGACACGAGGCGGCGCTACCCCCTCCGATCCTGTGATCAACTTCACTAGAGGGAGTCGTCACACAAGCATCCAGAGCAATAGGACTCGCGGCCGGCACAACCGCATGCTCTTTCGTTGCAGGCTCCTTCGTCAGTGGTCCTCTCTCCCGCGTTGGGGTGCCGCAAGGGGTTCGGGAAACGTTCCGTCTAGCTGGCGGAGGCGGGCTGACAGCTGCCGCAATGGAGCCCCTCGCGGCCCGAGGCTGGAGCCATGGTGTACCCCACCGCTCGCCATGGCGCGCGTTTGTGGTAGCCTCGCCTTGGGCTGGCGACTGCTGCGGCGTAGGAACCTCGACTGCAGTAGCAACTACCACGTCGGGACTGTTACTACAGGGCTGTTTCCCGGGGAGTCCACATCAATCGCAGTTTCGGAGGCAGCCTTACCCGTACGAACAGGTAGGAGGTGAAGACCACGGGGGGCTCGCAGTATGCCGGCCTTGTGTTCGAAAGCCGGGTCAGCGCGTTGAGCCGATCCCAGGTGAGGTACTGGGCGACCCCATCTCCTTCCCTCACCGGCTGGAAGGGGACACAATACACAGCATTGGGCAGGGGCTCCAGGACGAAGCCGCGCGTTTGCAGACTAACAATGGTGCCCGAGTAGGAGTTGGAGGTGAAAGAGGGACTCCCCCATCCTTCTTGCTGAAGTGTGCGGTAAAAAACCTCCCGCTTATCTCCCCAGGTGGCCTTCAAAGCCCACGCTTGATGCAGGGGTGGTGTTCCAAAGAGGTCCAGCCCAACTTTGCGCTCCGCAGGCAGCACGATGCTGGCTACTGTCCGTTCTCGGAAGGCTTGCTTGTGTAATGCCGTTGCAATGCCAGGGCCATCCATGCTCCACAAGCTGGCTTGTGTGCGCACATATTCAGCGCATTCAATTAGGCCCCCGGTTGCGCAGGCCGCCATTTGGAAGCATGCACCTATACCATCAGAGTAGTGCGGTGCCACGAAAACCAAAGCCCCAAGCCCTCTCGTGAAGGAGGAGGTGGCTCGGGCAAACCCTGCCTCGCTACTAAACAGGAATCCAGAAGCCCGACATGTCACAAAGACACATATCCCAAATGTGGGGCCAGTGGAGCAGGCCGTGGTGATAGCGCCGAAGAAGCGTTTAAGGGACCCTATGCGATTCATGAGGAAGGTCCGAAACGTCACAAGGCTCCAAGTGTTGGGCGCGCCAGTCAGCGGGAAGTCTTCCGCGGTTTGGCAGGCTTCAAGTAGGCTCATATCGTCATCGCCCAGTGGGTCTGCGGGGAGACTCAACTGCAGCATAAACTTCATTTGGGTAACAATCCTGGCATACTGAGAGACCATCCCGATAGGGGAGTCAGGATAGACCTGGTGCCCAAAAGTGAGCAGAATGTCCGCCAGGACCATGCTGAGGTCGTAGCTTCTGCCTAGCCTGGTTTGGGTCTCATCCTGATCTTGCACCCGTACCCATCGACACGTTTCCATCCACCTGCCTGCAAGGCTACGCAGTGGCCGCCCGAGCAGGTGCTGCATCGTGGGACCTGGTGGCATACGTAGCCGAGGGACCCTGCCTATCAGCTCGAAGCGGCACGCCTCCGAGTACCTACATGCGTATAGAATGGCAGCAATCTCAGGAGGGAGGCGCATGGATGAACAGAGCGAGAGGTTGACAGCCGGTCCGACAATGGCCTTCAGCCCGGCGGCCTGCATGACTGTCTCGGCTTGCTTCGGTTTGACGATGCTTATACAGAGAATCGATTCCAGCATCGAGACCGCTGAGAACAATACCTCAGACGCTCCAGAGGAACGGTGGGGCTTGCCCCAAGAGGGCATCTCGCCTTGTCCCTTTTTCCACGGGCCGGAACTTTGGGCCGTTTGCCGCAAAAGGGCCGCAGGCAAGGTGGCTGGCGTGTGGAGGTCGGCAGGGACCGCATTGAGGCCACAAATCTTTTGCTCCAACAACTCCGTGACGAAGTGGTAATTGGGTCGCGATCCTCCAGCGGGCTGTCTGTGGTCGCCAATCATGACATCAAGTGCATGCTTGATGTGCGCCAGAATGGTGTTGGAACCAGGCGTGCCCAATTGCTGGGCTTCATCTCGGAGGAGCAACTCAACATCCTTTAGACGGTTAATGAGCTGCGAGTAGGGAAAGCTAAGCCTTGCCACAATCGTACCATGTGTCGTGGCTACAAGTAGCCCCCGGTACAAATCGTGCACATCAAAAGGGAGCTTATGTGTGTCCTTCTCCTTGTTACCCGGTATGCGAACGATGCGGCTGCGAACAAATTCATTGCTAGCAGTCGTGAGCCTATCAACCGCTTCGACATAGGCCCGAACCGATTCATTGCCATGAGCGGTGTACAGGGTGAGCCGGCTCGTCAGGCACGCAAGGAGTACTCCTAGAAACGCGCAGGATCGTGTCTTCCCGCTGCCGGGCGCACCCGTTATGAATACAGAAGTACGATTAGCGGCCAGGCCGTACGAGCACGCTCCCAGCAGCGCTGCCAGGTGTCCGTCCGCCCCCCAAAAGGTATCACAGAGGCACGTAAGGAAGGCGGGACCAACCGCGAGCGCAAAGATGCTGGCTCGAGTCCTCGGATCGTGCTCGTTGCTCAACGAGTCATGGGACAGGCGTAGACACTCCGCATGCCACAGCGCAGGAGTCCGGGCGTCCTCTTGGCCGGGCAGCGGAGAGTCAGGCAGCGTAGCTAACACGCCACTCAGCAGCGTTGGCGTCCATTCTTTGCGATAGGATTGTTCCTCCGCAAGCCAAAGGTTGAGGAAGCTTTGCAAGGGGCTGGAAGCCCCCGGACCCGCAGTAAGCGATGCCTGCGCAGCTTGCGTTTCGTGCTTGCCTCTGAAGACTTGGCAGATCTCCGGGTGAATGAGCTGTGCCCATGTGTCGTGCCAGTTCCCTCTCACCACTAGCCCGATAAGGAGGACAAGCACTAAATCTGTGAGAAAGCCCGGCAACCACAGTGGCTGCCGGATGGCATCAAGAGGCGAGTCTTCTAGCGGAACGCCCAATGCAACATGCTGCCTTTCCCTAGGCATGTGTAACAGAGCATCCCAAAGCGGGGTAGAGGCTCCTCCGGGCAGAACCTCAAGCTGGCTGACTCTCGGCAGTGAGGGTCGTTGCGCGAATTGGTTGTGCTGTTCATCAGTCAAGAGCAGGGCAATGGTTATATTGACTGGCTGCATGGCCTTACTTTCTCCAGGGCCGGTGAAAAGCTTCTTCGGGGCAAGGAGCTCTATAAACATGCCTGGGTAGGCCACATCCCCCTTGTCTTCTCTCAAGGTAACCAGCAAAGCAGTGCCCTTGGCCGGCACTTTACCAGCGACAGCAAACCACTTTTTAGCCCAGTCAGGGACATCCGCCAACTCCGGTGTAAGGAGCATGACCGATGCCCTTGGGTAAACTCGATGGAGAAGGCAGATTGGCCATGTATGCGTGCCGGGCTTTATCGCCACAGGGGTGGCGGCCCGCTTGACCGCAGCTTGCTCTGGGTAGTGATACTGTTCCGAGGGCTCCTCCTCGATTTCTGCTTCCGAGGCCATGGCTAAAAACTGATAACCCAGCATGTCAACCAGGCGCTCTAACGACAGGTGGGGGAGCCACATACCCAAAACTAGTTTCATCGTGGGACCAAGTTCATGATACGGGGGCGGCAAATCAGCCAGATGCGGCTTGGCATCCGTCAGGAGGACTTGGGTACAGTCAGCACGGAGACTTGCAATGCTCCGGTTCTCAGCGGAAGGTATCCGGAGAAAAGCCTCCATATCGGGGCGTCTGATTTGCCGTCCCAGCACGGAGTTGATGAAAGTTTTAGACTTATCCGAAAGCTGGACAGAGCCACACGCAACCCCCATCAAACCTGCTCGCACTGTGCGATCCATCCGGGGGTCGGCCAAGCCGCAAATCTTTTTAGTCAATTCCTTATGCACATAATCCCCCGGCGTGAGCTGGAATAGCTCTTCACTGTGGACAAAGTGACCATAAGAGTGTCCACCACTGCCAAGTGACTCAGGTCCAGTGAAGTAGTAGAGACGCGCTCCCGCGCCAATCGCTTGCGTCCTTGCTGCCTGGCTGGGCCGGAAGATACAAAGCTGGTCGCTCTCATGATGGACAAGACTAACAGCGTGCCGCAATTCCGAACCCAGGATATATTGCAGCATGGCCCGTGGCATGGCAACGCCGCCCAAACGTGCCTTGATGTGGACAAAATCGCCCTTGCAGTCAGGAAGCTTTTGGCGCTCGTGCCAAGCGATAGCCACAGCAGCGCCCGTATACGACCCAGCAGAGAAACCCGTAACGCACAGTTTGCACTCGCCAGCTCTACCCGCGGCGAGGCCCACATGCAGAGCGGTCAGCGCAGCAGTATGTGGCATGTGCAAGTGAGCCAGGGCAGGGCACATTGTCAGGGAGGCTTCTACCGAGCTGATTCTAGCACGAACCGCCGCTGGCAGACCGCATCCTTCGACCTGAGGGTACAGAGCACGTGCCCATAGCTGGGCGGCTTGGGGCAGGAGCAACAATGCATGTGCGGCATTACCGCTGGTCGAAAGCAACAACGGGCGTTGTGTGTCCTCATATCGGACCTTTTTGCCCTGGTCGTCCCGGACTGTTTCCATTTCTAAGCCAGTGAGTGCATAGGAATTGGCTGTGTGAATGATGCTACCCGACACAGTGGGGGGCGTATTCTCGGCCTTCCCATTCATCCCGCTAATGAAGAGCGACCGACATTCCCCTGAGGGGGTTAGGCGAGGCTTTGGAGGCGGGTACTGGTAGGCAGGAAAGGCAAAGGCTGCCAGGGCTTGTTGCACACGCATGGCTAGTCCATCATCCCAGTATTGACTGAGGCCCAACGGCGTGACCTTTATGTCTGCGGCGAAGAGAGGCCACGGCAGATCCGCCTGGGCCAGCCAAGCATGCGCAGCGGCAGCAAGAAGAGCAAGCGGCCCAGTGGGGGTATTGGGTCGACTGCGCCATTTCGGGGTGGCCCTGCAGGAAGATAGGGCATCTTTCTTCCAAAACATGAGGACCCCAGGGAAGAGCTGGAGCCGCACTGGTCCACTGCCCTTTTTCCCAACAGAGGCCCACAGAGGGACGGCGTCCCCGTTGCCCCAGACCGACTCGGGTAGAGTAGGCAGCCGTAACACACTCCCCCACTGCGGCAAGATGTTTTTGCCTTTGGCACCATATCCATGCACAAAAGGAGGGGGTATGACCTCGGCGTATCGGTTCGCCATGAATAAGTCAGGACCAGGTAGGATTGCCAAACGGGAGTGCGAGCCGCCGTAACCCATGAGCAAGGGAAGAAATCCCTGTTCATATGGGCCTTGTCCCCATGTTTTGACCCCTCTGACCTGCCTGACTGGGGAGGCGCCAAACTGGATGTCTGGCTCTGGCCGGCCAGCAGTAAGGTCGGCCGTTTTCCACGCAACCTCATGTATGTATCTTCCTAAAAGTGCCCACGCAAACACAAAGTCAGAGTGCTTGTGAGCAGTGGTTCCGGCAAGAGGGGTGTTGCGTAGACATTGCCGATAATGGATCTGGTCCAACGGCACCTGCTCATGCATACCAGGCAATGGAGTGGGCACTTCACTGGGCATGATGACTAGCTGCAGGGCTCGGCTCAACGCAGTGCCAATTGAGGTCACCGCACTAGCGACGTTGCCAGGGATGCAGAAGCGAGGGGGCCGGGGATGTTTGCCGTCCGGAGCATTCGGGTAGAAGAGGACCAATCCCCCATTTGCTTCGAGCTGGTCCTCGGACGCACAAACCATGCCAATTGAGTTTGGCGATCGGGCCCCACACGGTATGGACCCGTCCGGCGAGCAACTCCACGGCGAGGCTGGAAGCGAGCCACAGGGCTGTGGCTCGTCCGTCTCGACTTCCATGCTGCCCAGTGACTCCGTCGAGAGGGTATTGGGCAGTAGATCGAGGACTGCAAACCTTCGCAGCTCTTCTGCTTCCCACCTGGCAGTGAACAAGGTGTCATGGTCAAGCAACATCAAGACCACCCCTGGCGCAAGGACTCTGAGGACTGCCAGAATTTCGGGCCCCGCCCACGTAAAGTGCACAGAAGCTAGCCCCGCTTCCTTGGTGTTAACCAAGATGGGAAACCACCTCTCCTTAAACGGGCCTTCCCACTGCATGCGTGCTACCAAATGCCGGACAAAGTAGGGGAAGTGCGGAATAGACAAGAAGCAGCGACTATCCGTGACTCAGAGCAGGACATGGGCTCCTGCGGACTCAGCAGCCCGGAGCTGTGGAAGTAGGCAGCCGAGTAATGCATTGTAGTCAATCTCTGGGTGGAGACCTTGCGGCTCAGGTGGTTCGCCGGAAATGGCTCCCGAGGCCAGTTTCAATGGCAGTACGCCGCTAGGGGTGGGCTCAGGGAAATTCTGATTACTTTCCAGTGCCTGCGCGAGATCCTCAGGCTCCTGAGGCCCCGGCGCATGGTCAGCACTCAGAGTGCGAAGCTGGCATATAGCCTGCGTTGCGGTCGCAGCAAGGACCTGTGGACCTGGGTGGCTAGGGACCTGCCAAGGTGGCAGGTCGGCTGCAACTGGCGCGGGAGGTGGCCTCCCATGTGGAATTCGCGGCTCGATCCTACTGACCTCACTCACTGGGTATTCTCCAACACGTGGAGGAATCGGCGGTATGGGAGGGCGAGGACTATTATGAAGCCTGCGGTGCCCAACTGGCATCCGCATACACTTCCAACTGCGCCGCACATCACCATCAGGACCGTAGTACTGCCAAGCATGGTATTGTCCGTTTAGGAACCTAATCACCTGTCGAGTAAAGGTATCTAGCAGCTCTGTTCCGGATCCGAACCACTTGCTCTTCCCTTTTCTTGATCATTCTGGTTGACATTTCAGTCATGACCAGCACCTTCATATTGGGCACCGTTGGCTGGTCTTTGGCAAAAGCACCAGTCACCAGGTTGATGAAGCAAAAATCCGCTTGCAAAGCTACAGGCCGATCCTGGACATCCTTGGTCCGGCGATGCTGTGTAGTCCCTCGAGTCATACGACAATGAGGACACTCAGACCAAAACGGAATGTGGCCTCGCATCCGAAACAGCGCCATTTCCTCTTGCTCTTTCTTGGTCATCGTTTTCACTGACTGCATCTGATCAACCTCCATAGGTTGTTGGCCATCATCCACCTCCATTGGTCGAACCTCGGTTCCTCCGAAGGTCACCTTCCTTCGTTTTTCAGCACCACCTTGCAGATGGATCCAAGGACATCCAGCCCAGGATACTCCATATCCCATGACTCCTTTCTTCTCATGTCGCAGCGAAATTTCCTTTCTTGTGAATTTAACTTCCCAACCAGTGCTCACCATTTGCTCGGTGCTCAAGATGTTGCGCGCCACATCTGCGACAACTCCGGTCACATATACCGAAATCAAACCAAGATACTGCTCTCCTTCATACATCGGCAACAAAGCTCGAATGCGAACTCGCTCGAAGACACTCACTGGAGTATCATTGGCTGCTGAGTACCTCTCATTAGGTCCCAACGCCTTCCGATCCAAGATCTGGAACTCATCCAAGTATCTTTTCAATCACTGTCACTGACGCTCCTGAGTCGATCAACCACCATCGGCTTGCATCATCCTTCTCCAGACTCTTGACTTGACTCATTGGAGGTCTCATCAAGGATTGAACCGGGTTAGACGGTATCATCTGAGATAGATCCGTGGAGATCCGATGCTCCAACTCAGCAATTCGGACGGGAGACAGGGCTGTCTCCCTACCCGCTCCTTGTTCGGTGACAACACTCGCCCAAGGGGGAAGGTCTATCGCGTCACCAGGCAAAGCACTGTGCGTGGACACCGCTCGCCCCATGAGGGCACTGCTATGCGGCATGATGCCGATGCCTGGCCTCCATGCATGCAGGAGAAAACAGCGAACCGTGGGTTGCCGGGCGAAGCAGACGGCGTTGCTGTTTCTCAAAAAGGCAGAATGGTCCAGACACAACAAGGGTTGTATTTCCGGCGGAAAGTATCGGCACCAACCGGCAGCATCGAGTTCGTGAGGCAGGATGACGCCGGCTTGCATCTGCCTGGTCATTGCGATATCACTGGTCCCTAAAGTGGCAAGTGCAGTGAGTTGCCCTCTCCTGGCAACGTGGACTTGGAGCACTTGCGCTCCAACCCGGATCGCGTACGGTTGACAGGCATACGACTCCATGGCATCACTCACCGAACATGGCAGGCCAAACTCATGTGACTACCCCACAGGCAGCGGAGAACCACGAGGCAACCTCCAGACACCAAGATCCCTGGAAAGCCCTTACAAAAACTAGGGAGGGACTCAAGGAAAGAGAGGACCAAACAAAAAGCACAACACACAGGAGAGAAGAAGCAGAAAGGCGAGAAAAAACCAGTCAGGAGCGTTACAACCCTCTACACAATGGGTTCCTCGTTCAGTCAGCCAACCACCCTTAGCTTGAGCCAGGGCACAGCCAACGCGCAACCTGAAAAGGGATGCAGCATGTCATCGCAGGTGGCTGTTACTTGTGGCTGCAATGTGCTGCATGTACAAAGCAATGACCTGGAGACGATGGCATCCTTTACTTTGTCCGTGCACAGTAGTAGCACCAGAATGCAGGCGTACCTCGGTTGCTGGTCTGTTTGTAGCGGCAACACAAGGGCCGGCGCGCATAAATCGATTAAAATGGAAAAAAGGAAGGCACTCTCTACCCTGCCCCGACGACTACTCCGGGAGCTCGATATGGTCCGCCAGCAGCCAATCAGGATCGCTCAGCAATGCAGGCCACACCACATGCTCCGGGTCCTTGCCGATAACCACCTGGCGGATTGTGAGGCCGGGGGCCCAGGGGTACTGCGTGCGTCCGTAGCCCTTGAAGGCGGTAAAGTGTGAGTCTTCGGAAAGGGCTTCTGTGACAGGAGGCACGCGATGATTGCCCCGCACCGAGTAGCCCATCCGAAGGTGGTGCTGAAAGGTCTCTACGTCCTTTCGTCCGCCATAGACTAAAATTCGTGTCTCCCCGCCCGTTGGGGCTGGCAGCAAAGAAGGCAGCCTAATGGGGCCCATGCAAACACAAGCCCGGAAGGTCGCATGGGCCTCGGAAATTGCAATCTGGTAGGTGATGGTTCCTCCAGAGCCAAGGCCCATGAGATATGTGGGCAAGGAGATGCGAGGGCTCGCATCACGTTGGACGGCCAGTAGGAGCGGTAGAATTTCCATTGTATACACTGCCTTGGTCCAGGCAGCACCGTCAGGCATCCAGGCAGGCGGTGAGCCTGCTTGTCCCGCCACAGGCCATGCGCAGGCAGTGACGGCCTTTTTGAAAGCCAGGTTGCTCCACAGATACTCGATGGCCCCTTGCCAAGGCAGTGGGTGCATATTCTCCACATAGAAATGTCCACAACCAGGGAGGAGAAGCACTATCGAGTTGGGGAAGCCGGCATCCGCACTCGGCCGGGATACAACAAAGGGGAGGGTTGAACTGCCATGGCTCGCCGTAATCCAGGTGTTTTCACGCCCAGCTACGAGCGGAGGGGCGACCAATGGAGGAGGCTGCAGGTTCTCCAGGCCAAGGGGCTCTTGCAATGCCATGGCGAAGAAGAGGCAGCCTACCCAATTGATGGGGCAAGGTAGAGGAAGACTGGGCAGTCTTGCCTGAGAGCCGTGCCGTCCAGCGCAAAGAATGTCACACAACAACAAGCTTGCTCCCAACTTCCCCTGACTCAGCTCCCTTCAGTTGGAGACTACATCAGCAGTATAACATGATCAATGGTTACAACTTTCCAAATCGGTCAAGACAACAGCATGACATTACAGGAATGCCGCATGACCATGGATAACGACCGATGTACTAGGCCGCCGTTTGTTCCGTATTCGCACAAGGTCAGCGTTAGATGTCACTATCCGAATGCCGATTGTCCTCAAGCAGATGCATGGTCTCGTCATCTAAATGCTCGAGAATGTCGGTAGCAATACGTTCATCGAGGAAGCACGCTACCCACTCCAGAATGACGGCATTATCATTGGGGACAGCATCGGACATCGCTTGCAAAAGCAAATTGACTTTATCGGCAGTGAAACGCCATGCAAGCAAAAGATGCTGCTCCAAATGCGCTTTTATGAGGTAAATTGGAAAATCTTCCTGGCTATGCACAATGATTGGCCTGGCCCAGGCTAAAAGGGCATTCTGCTGTGGTCCAGGCGGACGTCTGAACATAGCCAGTAACGCCCCGTACTCCTGGGCAAGCTCGTTCCTCAAATCCTGCGAAAGATCTCGAAGGTGGTGTGCAAGCCAGGCACGATGACCTCCAACAGAGTGCGCGAGTTCGGCCGCAGCAACCATGGCGCGGGTCCGTTGATTAGGACGTCCTTGGGCTGCCGAGGCATCGCGGATTCCTTGCAGTACGAGGAGCTTGGTGAGCGATATCCAGCCAGCGCTACAAGTGTGGCCGTGGCCTGCGAGGATGGGCTCGCTGGAAAAGATCTCCGGGTGTTCGTAAGGGTAGCATCTTTCCCAGTCACTGTCGCCATCTCCATTGACAGCAGTGTAAAGGCTGCCACCAATGACCAACGAAGCAGCCATGCCGGGCAGTTAGTTCGGGGAGGGCAAGCGGGCGCCTGCTCCTGTGAGCCCTGGCGGCACAGAACAAGGGGGCAAGTTAGCGGGTAATACCATCACTCCTTTATGTTCGCGGCTGAGAGGGCTATGAGCCACAGGAACAAACTGTCAATCCATGCGGGGGACTAGGGCGTGTGAGTGCGGGCGCACTCACGTACCCAACATCAAATCACTCCCGCACCCTCGCAAGATTCTCCGCAGGTAATACTCGGGAGCAAGGGAGCAACCCGAACGGGAGCTCCTGAGCCGCATCACCGAGCCCCTGCTCGGAAATTGCGGTGAGGGGTCACTGCTCGGAACGTAAATTGATCTACTGCCTTGAGAAGAGACGCAGGTTCCTACACCGCCGTGTGAGTGCGGGCGCACTCACGTGGTATGAGCAACTCAACCGTCCTCCTCCACTTGCCCAGTGACTGGGGTCCTAGCCTGGCTAGAGGAGGGGAAGAGTATAGCATTGTTTCGCATTCGCGCGACACCCAAGTCCATCAATTCCGTAACATGAAGCTGCAATTTGAAATGGGTGCAGTTCACACGCACGACGGGCACAACACGCTGTGTACTGGCGAAGGTTGACGTCGATGTCACAAAACGCCTGCGCGATGCCCAAGCCCCGATGATACCTCCCCAGCGCCGACAAACAGCAGCCACTCTCGCGGTTTCCCTCAGGGACGGGAGGGCAACCCTATAATTCTCGACTCCAGGAGCGACGTGAGGGAGGCGAGTATAACAACAACCCCAATTCGACTGTTGTTGCCGCCAGAGGTACACTTGTGGAGGCTCAGAGAGGCCTTCGCGCGGCTCTATAATTAACCACAGGCTCAAGCACACAGTGCACGCATCAAAGAGGATACAACGCAATGCATCCAATGGGCAGTCGTGAAGGTGTCTATCGCTGTGCCTGGAGGCGGGCCTACAGTAGGCCGACGTAGGGCTCAACTGCGAGACAATCACAAGCAGCGGAGCAAGACGTTCCATATGGATTTGAGGGCTGGATGCCTCAACCATGTCAGTGATGCCTTCCTGAGGGGAAGGCGGTGGACTACCTCGGATCTACAGAGTTGACCTGAGCCAGCACTGCACAGCACCCATGAAAAAGTCCCGCCAACACATTCCCTAGAATGCAAAACCGCGAAAGCAGTGTGAAACTGGAGAACAAGACCCTCATGCTTCCAAGGCCAAGCATTAGTGAAGGGGCGGGGTCCCTACTGCATTTTCAGGAGTATGTTTGCATTCGGAGCAAAAGCTCGGAGTACTGCCGACGCAGGACTCGCAACTGCCCCTTGTGAGTCGGCCAGGACAAAAGATCGACACTCGAGGTGCCCACTGCGTTCTCTCATCGCTTGCACGCATTTGACCATCAACAGGGACACAGGCCAGCTACAAGAAGCCAAAACAGGGCAAGGTAGGTCATTCCAATCGCTTGGGTTGAGGAGCTGCAGGTGCCAGGACGGCCAGCCAACAGTGACGGGTGGATGCGCAGCCCTTACAGCCAGGAGATCATTGTAGGCATATACAGTGAACGGTGTGCCCACCGGCCAATCTACCAGGGCACAGCACGGAGGGACGGACTAAGTTGCGAAACAGCGAAGACCCCAAGGAGATCTGGCTGCAGGCGGTTCGGGCACAAAGCACATAAGGCAGGGAAAAGTTGAGTGGTAAGTTGGAGAGTATCCCCTTCAAGAGCTTCTTGTCGAAAGGGGGCAACGCACCAAACGATTTGAATCATACAGCCTTGATGTTGAGTAACGCGCACTAGGGTGAGATTGGCAACAAGGCCAGCATACCTTACCCTACAACGAGAAGCTGCTTCACGGACTGACCAAGGGGCAGGCACGTGACGCTGCAAGGTGGACTGTGTGCGAGGCCATAGACTGCCACAGTGGCCCTCTGCCTGCGGGTGAGGAGAATCCATTTGGGCAGGCCAATGATGCTCATGAGCAAGTCGCCCGCCCAGGAGCTGCCTTGCAGGAGTTTGATTGGCAAAGTCAGCTGTAAACGGTGAACGCAGTCGGAGGAAGCGGAGGCTCGCGAGTGGGAAGTCTCCAACTGCATGGACGTCGTAAGTGCATTCGTCAAGAGGCGTGACTCCAAAGAACGCTCCGGCGTGTTCCCCCGTGGGAATCGCAAAGAAGGGCATTCCCCTCAGACCTTCCAAGAGAAGTCGGAACCAGTGCGAATTAACTGATGCAAGACAGGCCACAGACTGGATAGCCAATTGGCACCAATGAAGCATGTGCCAATGAAAGTCTAAGCCGCCCGAGACCTGGCTGATCTTTATTTCTTGTCTTAGGCTCCAACTAAGCCAAGCCTGGAAGGCATCAGCGGCATTTTCAGTGCCATGAACACTCTGCAATGGCAGGGCAAGAACAACCTTGATGTTGCAGAGATCCACAAGAAGGCGTTGCGCGACTGACGATGTCAGTCTTTGCACAGGGTCCTCTCCATCTCCGCAAAGAGGAATTAGAGGGTCATTGCCTAGGACCAGCGTCAAGGCCACCGGGGACAAATCCAAGGACAGAGCTTGCGGCAGAGCAAGAGTACGGGCGTACTCAAGCTGCCTTGGGTCGCTGTCAAGGCAATCTTCCTCTGTTGACATGCTCAAGTTGGGCCGCAAGGCAACGAGTCGTATAGTGTGGCGGCAGGAAAGTGACGTCGCGGGGCAGCCTCAGACTCCCATGAGCCAAAGCACTACTACGCTAGTGTGAGCCAAAAGGCGGCAAGAAGGCGTTACCAATGCAGCAAAGCCAGCCGTCCTAGCATCAAAGTAGGCTGTGGGAGGCGGAGACCAATCTAAACAGGTGACCTTCGAAGGTGAGGCACTTGTACTTAAGAAGCACCCTCGCATCCTCATGGAACGCTGTTTGGATTTTGGTGCACGTGTCCGCAACAAAGCCCTGTTCATCGCAAAGTACGAAAGCCCGACTTTCAAGGTAACCACTCCGTTGCCGCATGTGTTGCACAATTAGTATTTGCAGCATTAGGACCGGCAGCATTGGATCGATTGTGAGATTGAGAGGGAGCATCCCATCAGGCGGATTGACAATACAGAGGCGCCTACTAAAGTAAGACCCTACCAGGACCGGATGCGCCTCTACCATGTGCTCAAAGGAGGGGAAGGCAACAGCAATAAAGACCGTGCCAACAGGCCAATCAACAAGAAAGCTGACTAGAGGGACAGCAAAAGTCAGTCCCTGGACAACTACTTGGATTTGCACCAGATTGAGATCAAGTCGGAAGGCCATGTTTTCCAGGAGGAGCGGAAGAAGTTCAGCGCCTAGTTGGGTAGAGTCGAGGAGGTACCACTCTCCGTGCGTGTAGGGTGAGCAACACATGGTGTACTTGAGCATACATCCAAACTCGAGTCCAACTTCAACGAGGACGAAGGTGGCGATTTGGCCAACGAAAGCACAGGTCGCACCAAGACCCTGTTCGTGAAAGGCGCAGGCCGTTTGGGTGGTGAACTGGTACTCTTGCACTCGTGGCGCACCGGTGCCATTCTCGGCTGGGAGGGGCCCAGAGGGGCGTTTAAGAACGCCAGGCCAAAAACCATGGTGGGTGGCACGAGCAAGCAGGGTGGGAGGTGACCTTTGGTATGCGAGAAGAGGTGCATGAAGACGGAAAACAGGCAGACAGGACAGCGAGCTCAACCGAAGAAAAAACACCTCGTAGCTGCCCAGGGTGGTAGTGGCAATTCTGCAAGATGCATGCAATGTTACCGGGAGCGCAATTATATACGCCTGCCCGATGTGGCCAGCAAGTACATTATGCCACGCCACACTCACTGAACCCATAGCGCGCAGAGTTTGCAACCCCCATTGCTGCCACTCAAGGCATCCGCATCCATCTATCTCCCTTAACTGGAGGGCAAGTCCCTTGGACCAACAGCTGTGGATAAGCTGGAGAGCAGCCCCAACCAATTCGGAGGACTTTACATCGGCATCCAAGTGTGCACGAATCGAGACCGTGCCAGCCAGCTGCATAATGCAAAAGGCGATACTGGACTCCACGGTGCAGAATTTGTTGTCATACGAGAAGAGGCAGGGCGAAGTATGGATGGAAGAGCCAAGAATCTTCCTAAGATGATCCGGCGCCAAATCCAGACAGAAGGCCATTGCGCGGGTTAAGGGTCAGTGCTCCCATAACGAGCGCTTGAGCAAAATAACTGTCACGCATGTGCCAACTATATTCGGATGGGGAGGGGTAGGTGATCACAATGTTAGCAGTGATCTAACAACGAAGCAAATAACAGAGGAGCACGTAAAGGTACGAGTACCATAAGCGGCAATAAAGCCCACCGAGCACAAAGTACAAGGGGCAACCACACCCTCACTCAGTGGACACATTGGCACATAGCTCCACTGTCTGCGAACAGATGGCCAAAGTGAGGTGGGTCCAGCCAGGGGCATTAAAGCCAATAACGTGGCTCTGGATCTATTGTGTGAGAAGAAACAAGGTATGACTACCACGGCCAAAAGAAGTGATAGGGGAATTGTTCACACTCACACAGTTCACGGGCAATGACTGTTGCTCTTGGCATTAAGACCTGGAGCAATGCCTCTACCCTACCCCATCCAGTTTTGTGCCCGATTAAAGCCCCGACAACTCGTGAAGACGACTTGGGGGTCAAAGAAAAGTGCTCCGAAAGTGATTGGGCAAGCGCACGTTCTCCAACGCACGAGATGGCACGGAGATTTGGTGCACTTATTTTCCATAGCATTGACACGGTAGCGCGAGGTTGAGTGGCAGCGTCCAGCCTTGCAATGACTTCAATGAGAGTCCATGCAAGTAGGAGTTTTTCCTCATCCAGATCTTCGACAATCTCGTGAATGATCAGTGGATTACCAAAGGAGACGCCTCGATATAAACGATCCTTATGGTACGGGGAGAGGGCTTCGTTCGACTTGCTTTCCTCTAAGAGAGCCACGAGGATCGCTCCCGCTGCAGCAGGGAGAACTGTGAGTTCGAAGTCAGCTGTGCTGGAATGACTACCAATGGCTTCATGGTAACGCCAAGCCAGGAGGCAGCGTGTGGCGGCCAGCATGTTTGGTTGTGCCCGGGCGTTCACAACTGGTCTGAGCCAAAGGTGCCGCCATCACGAAAGAGGGAGGGTGGTTGAAATGGGGACTACACGCATCACAACGAGGGGGGTGTTACCCACAATCCCCTACGCGGAACAGCTGTAACATCAACGCGTCTCCTTTTATCGTCTCTTTGCCTCTCGACCTCTAGTATATCCTGAACTTCCAGGATAAGGCGCTTGGACACCCTGTTGGTGGTTGCCTTTAGGCGCTTTGGGAGAGCAGGGCTATGACACGCGATACCCGCAGCGTTTAACGCATCAACTGCCGCATTAAATTCACTCTTCGTGGTGGTAATAGCAAAGACATCTTGTAGGTTAGCAAATTCCTGGTTAGGTGTGACCTGTGGATGACAGTGCTGCCCCACCTGGATGAGCTGAACCAACGCTTCAGTAGCCCCTTCGATGAAGGGCGAAACTGCGTTTCTATTCTTGACGTACACCCCGTCATGTACCCAAAGCACTGTGCCTGCGCAGTACGGGAGCATTGCAGCGAGCCCTTTTCGCATTACGAAGCTTTCCGCAGCTTCAAGTGCAAAAGTTGCCCAATTCCTGTTGTTGACCCTTGCATCCGGTTGGTAAAAAGGGATTCCTTGCTGGATCATAACCTGGAGGGTAGCTTTAGCCTGCACCAAATGTGCAAGAAAACTTGCCAAGGCAGGGGGGATGGCATAAGCAGCAATACTACCTTCATAAACATGCCGAAGGAAAGCATTGCTGTCCATTCCAACTGCTCTTTGCAACAAGTGCTTGGTTTGCACAGCCTCAAATCAGACGTTAGCGGCCGAATACCGGTCGATCCACAAATAGTCCGCTTTGCTGGGGTACTGCGCACGGCTCGGCAGTGCCTGCAGAAGCGGCTCCTTGCTTTGAACAGCTCGTAGCTTTTGCTCTTGCTGGCGGTGGGCACACTCGCGTGTCTCATTCCGCTGTTCGTCTTCGGTGCGCCTTTAGGGCATTTTCGCACCTCCCCCATTTGCCGCGCCTTTAAGGCATCATGTTCGGCTCCGGGGAAACCCCTGCGGGCAAACGTCCAAAGCCCGAGCCTTCCTCCGATGTCCCTGCGCAAGCAGATGTGCTGGCCATGGCGAAGGCGCAGTTTGGTGACAAGCTTTCTGCCGAAGAGCTGCAAGGCTTTCTCAACTCCATGGCCCAGCTGCGGAGCCAAGGCTCCGGTGCTTCCTCCACATCGCCCAATCCTTCAGCAGTTCCGCAGATTGTAAAGATCGAGGCCGATGAACTGCAAGCAAAACAAGAAGTGGAAGGGGCCCTCAATGTTCCTTGGGAGGATCTTTCTGAGCCACAAAAGCACGCCCTGCGTGATAAGGACACCAGGGATTTTGTGCTTCTCCTGGCAAATAGTGCCACGCGTGGTGGGTTCTTTTTCGACAAAGACAAGCAGTCCTTTGAGCGTGTGGCCATGATGCAGCTCCCAGAGCGCGAGGCCATGCAAACGGACTTCGATGAGATTGCAGAGCTTGCAGTCGAGGACACCATCAAGCAGGCCCTCATTTCCTTCCACAAAGACACCCACGTTCGCGACCTTCAAACCTTGTCCCAAAAGGTCACGGATGCGATGGCAGCCCAGCACGATTGCAACCGCATCTTCGGCTCCAGGTTGAACCAAGTGGAGGACCGCTTGGAAATTCTGGAGGCAGACGTCGCGCGTCGCACACTCCTTCTGAGCCAGTTGCCTCCTACGGCGTCCATCGGCAATTTGAAGGCCTTCGTCAAGTCGTTTTGCAAGTACGACGACCTTCAGGATATGGTCACCCATAGCTACAGCTCGAAACATGCTTTGGCAGTACTCCAGTTCATTCGGGCCCAGAGTTGTCATGATGCGTATTCGCAGTTCCAGAAGCAATCCTCACTTGGCAAGCTCCCGAAACTGCAGTACAAGGTCGAGGGTAAGGAGGAGACGGTGCCTGGCAAGGAATTGCGTCTGGAGAAATACCAGCCGCAGTCGAAGCTCCTCGCGATGCTTCCCATCAAAACCATGCACGCGCTCCTGTTACGACCGGAGTGCCCGTTGCACGGCCAGGGTTCCATCATCTCCAAGGCCGATTTCGGCCAGCTCATGTTTCGACCCAAGGACTCGAAACAGCAGGATGTGATCTGCCACCTCATGACCCGCTTCCACAAGGGCAGTGAAACTTTGTTCGTCCAGGAACTGGGCCTCGTGCAATCCATCTTCGACTATGCTCGCGCCAATTTCATTGGTGAGTTCAACCAGCAGTTAGCGGATATTACTTCGAAGTGCCGTGCGGTGAAGTTGGCTAAGTGTTTGGGAGGCACGCGAGCTCGCGAAGTCAGTACGTACCAACAGGTTCTGCATGACGAATCCCCTCCTATGCATCCTTTGTTCGTGTTTGCGCTGACCGACCAGCAAAGCAAAGTCCTCCTACGACATCCCAACGCCAGCATTCTCGGCGATTTGGCATATAGCACGGTCCTACGCAGTCAAGGCCGTTTGGCTCTCAACCCACAAGTGAATCTGGAGTTGAGGGATGACTCATGGGCAAAGGAACAGGAGGAGAAGCGCAAGGCCAAGGAGATCACCAAGAAGGAGTTGGATGAGGATGACGAGGAGGCCGCCCAGGAGGTCAAGAAGAAGGGGAAAGGCAACAGTGGCGAAGCTCAGCAAAAGCAGAAGGCAAAATCCAAGGCTAAGGCGAAGGCTGCCAGAAACCCGGATTGGCACGCGACAGGTGGCGTTTGGGCTCCCGGTGGCGGCTGGTCCTACTCCAAGGGCAAGGGCAAGGGCAAGGGCAAGAGCAAGAAGGGCTGGTGGTGACTAGGGATCGCTTGTGCGTTTTTCCTTCTCCGCTTTCTGCCGTTCTTTGCGGTTTTCTGTCCTGGCCTGCCGATGGCAGCCTTTGACATGTTTTTGAAGTGTCGGCAGGACTTCGCTCGAGTCTGCTTTGTAGGTCGGGCACATAGTCCGCTGCCCCCAACGCAGGCACATTTGGTGCCAGTTTTGACTCACACAGTTTGCGGTTGGGACCGCGTTTGCGCAGAGGCTTTGAACTCTTTGATGTACACGCGGCATGGAAATAAGTCCTTGATTGATCGCGTTCTTGCTATCGGTCGAGGTAGTATCTCCGATGCCACTCTTCGGCTTTCCACGTTAAGCTTTGAAAGAGGTGCTTGGCAGAGGCCAGCGCGTTCGTCTGCGCTTTGGCACGATTCCACTCAGTGCTACCTCCAAAATGGTATGCGAGTTTTCCGCGCTTTCCTTCTGCACGACACTAAGATTCCTTCTCTCGTGGTGTTTTACTCGCGCAAGTCTGTGTTCCAGTACTTGATTCTTCGTCGCACTGTCGCGATTCAATCTTTCATGGATGTTCTAGCGCGTGGGCACACCTCCGTAGGTGAGGCGGGATGCCGTCGTTCTTTTCCCCAGTGGCTTGAGCAGACGCGCTACTTGTTGCGTTCTGTCGGTGTCCGCAGGGATCCGAGCGGCAGCGAAGTGCCCCCTGATATGGAATCCCGTCGCAAGTCCAGGCGTTCTGTGGCGGCTCGCTCGCGTAGAGTAGAGAATTTTCGGCTCGTCAGGCGTGCCAATCGGCAACGCTACCGTTCTTTGAAGACGGAGCTCCAAAAATTGACCCTAGTTGTTGATGCTCCGAGGGATTCCCAAAGGGTTCAAGAAGCTCTTCACACGGTTGGCTGTGACTTGTCTTCCAATGCTGGCGCCTTTAAGGCTTCTTTGCCAGCTCCAGAGGTGGGAACTCGTAATCCCACTCTGATCCGGGCGGCGCGCCTTAAAGGCTTCCTTTGCGCCGCCTGGAACGTGGAGGGTCTCCGAAGCCCGGGCAAGCGTCACGTGCTTGTCAGAGCTATGGAAACCTACCACTTGGACATTGTTCTTCTCCAGGAAACACACACACACACAAGGTGCTGCTTCGTATTGCATTCGGGATCATCTTTTCTATTTAGTCGGCTCTTCTGATCGTAAATGTGACGCGCATGCTGGGGTAGGTTTTATCCTTGCGCCTCACATGCGTAAATACGTGATTCGTTTCACGCCTTATCGCGCGAGAGTCGCTGCTCTGGAAATCAACACCAGACCGCGTGCTTCCACCTTTTTCAGCATTTATGCCCCCAGCACTCTCCCGGATCCTGCGCTTGATAGAGAGCGCAAGGAGGCTTTCTGGGACCTGCTCGCTAGTATTGTCCCGCGTTCCAACTCCAGCAGCCCCATCGTCATCGCTGGGGACTTCAATTCGAGACTCATACGGAAACTGGCGGAGGATCCGCCTGTGTTTGGCGACGCGCTTTTTGGCACCTCCAGTGTGATTCACACTGAGGAATGGAATAATCGGGCGAACCTTCTTAGTTTTGCGCATGAGCGCAACTTGCTGTTGCTCAACACTTTCACCTCGAAGCCAGTTTGCACGTTCCGTGAAATTGGCGCCGGAAGTTCTATCTTTGATCCGGCTCCGCAGGATTATCACATTCTCGACTTTGTTTTGGTCCCTGCGACTCGGAAGAACAGCATTCATGGCATTCATGGCCTTCATTCTTTCGCTTTTGATTCCCACCACTACCCTTTGGTTTTCAAATACCAATTTAAAGATGCAGGGCGTGTCAAAACCTGTGGCAACAGACCCGGTCTGGTCCTTCCACCGCAATTGCAGCTCCCGACTTTTGACCAGAGGCCGGAAGGTCCGGTCTTTTACGTTTTCACTGATGGTTCAGCGGGCGCCGGTGCGGCGGGCTGGGGCTTCTCCATCTGCTTTGATGTTGAAGGTCGGTCTCCACTTCTTTCCTCGCACGGTTGGGTTGAGACTGACCCTTCGAGGCCAGCCTACCAGGGCACCTTGCTTTGTACCAATAACACGGCTGAGGTAGTTTCGCTTCTTGAGCTTCTTGATCTTCTCATTCGCGAGTTTCCGGTAGCCACGACCTTTGTGGTTCGTCCAGACTCGCATTTCGCTATGTACACTGCCTCTTTAGACTGGATTACCTCGAAGCATCCAGAGTTGGTTGAAAAGCTGCTGCTTCACCTCGCTTGTGCGCAGCAACGCCATTTCTTTTGCTTTCAACATGTTCGGGCTCACAAGGGGGTCCCCGGCCATGAGCGTGCTGATGAGCTCGCTAAATCCGGTGCCCTCGGCAGCTGTTCTTGGGTTGGCCGTTGGGGCGCTCTCATTCAGCCTCTTCAGGTCCCCAGTCTGCCTCCCGCCCTCAGTCTTTCTTATGAGGGCCTTATCGCTCTCATTTCTTCGCAAATGTTGCGACGGCCTCCTCGGAAGGCCAAAAAGCCGTGGATCTCCGAGGCCACATTGGCCAAAATCGATGAACTCGCTTTCCTGCGCACGAATGGGTTGGCAACCCATGAGCAGGAGGTTGCCCACCATAAGGAGATTCGCAAAAGGGCACGCCGTGACAAGAGGGATTGGACAACAGCTCGTTTGTTGGACCATGACCCCCGCTCACCGCCCTGGAAGGTTTTGGCTTCTCTTCGCTCTGCCTTCCACTCCAGACCAGTGGCGATCAAGTCGTCCACAGGCCTGGTCACTGGGTATAACATTGCGGAGGAGTTCGCTCAGCATTATGCGCAAAGATGGTCGCTCCCTGGGCCGTTCCTTCCACCCCCGCTTGGGGACCCTCATCCTCCTATTCCGGTGGATGGCCTGACCTGCAAGGTGTCTCTGGGTGAGCTCCTGGGAGCTATCGCCCGCGCGAAGCGTGGGAAAGCGCCGGGGACGGATGAAGTTCCGGCGGATGTTTTTCGTCGTCTTACACTGCCGACGCTTCTTCTTATTGCTGCTTTGTTCTCGGACATGATTGAGGGTGGCCCACACCCCCAAAGTTGGCGTGAGGCCATGGTAGTGGCTTTGTTCAAAAAGCACTGCCCGTTGGAGGCCAGTAACTATAGGCCCATTGCTTTGTTGAATTCTTTTTACAAGCTGTTCGCCTGCGTCCTGCGGTGTCGTCTCGCCAAATATGTTGAGGACCGTTTGCGTGGTTCCCAATATGGTTTTCGTCCAGCTCGTTCTTCCTCGCAGTGCGTTTTCCTCCTTAAACGCATGGTGGAGCTGTTTGAGCAGTATGGGGGCACGCTCCACGTCATTTCTCTGGACTGGAGGCTCGCCTTCGACTCCATTCACCACTCGTCTATTGATTGGGCGCTTACCCATCTCGGGGTTCCTGCCCAATTTCGGAGGGTCATCATGGCTCTCTACCATGACACGATCTTCCGGGTCAAATATGGAGTCGCTTCTTCGGATTACCCCTTTTTGAGAGGTATCCGCCAGGGGTGTCCGCTTTCCCCTTTTTTGTTCGTCGCTGTGCTCTCCGTTGTTTTTGAGTCTGCCGATGGCGTGTTCTTTGATCGCTACCAGCAGCGTCCTTGGACGCTTTCTCGTGAGTCCCCCACTTCGGATCTGGAGTACGCGGATGACACGCTGCTGATGGCACGTACGGGTCAAACGGCGAACCGTATGCTCCACGTCCTCCAAGAGGTCGCTTCTGCTGCAGGCTTGGTTCTTCATCCTGCTAAGACCTCCCATCTCGCAGTCAATTCGGAGTGGCCCATCATCCCTGCTATGGCTGAGGTCGGTGAGAGGTGCCACTGCCGTTTCTGTGACGAGTCACAGACCTGCCCTCATGTGTGCCCTTTGCAGCAGGTTGAGGAGCTGGAGTACCTTGGTACTATTACTACCCCGAAGGGCGATGCTGATCCCAATCTGCGTAACCGTCTTAGGCTTGGTCGCTTGGCGTTTGCTAAGCTCAAGCCTTTTTTCCGATTGTCGAGTGTCCCTCTGTCCGTCAAGCTGCAAGTCTACACTGCTATCTTCCAAGCGGTGGTGGTGTATTCGTTGGAGTCTGAGGCTTTGTCACCGTCGCAATATAAGCGACTGGACACGCTCGGCATGAAAGTGCTTCGCAGCATTCTTAAGCTGCCTTCTGCTTATTACTCGCATATTACTGGGGATGGCATTTCTCATGAGGCTGTCCTTAAAGTCTTGGCTGACCGGGGTTTTTCTTTTCGTCCTTTGTCCCATGTTGTCATGTCTCGGCGTTTGCAGCTCCTTGGTCACATTCTTCGTGATTGTTCGCTGCCTGCCTGGAGTGTGTGTTTTCGGGAGGGTGTCCTCATTTACCGTCGACTCTCCTCTACGCGGCGTCGCGGTCGTCCTCGTCCTCGCTGGGCGGAAACTACTATCGCGCTTGCGTATCACAGACTCAATACTCCTCGGCCTCAGGCTTGGGAGTACTCGCATGCTTTCTTTCGCATGCCCGCCCTCCAAGACACTGTCTCTGTCCATGGGGGTCCCGAAGACGTCCGTCTCGGCATCGCGGAAGCCCATATCTTGAGGACTATCCGGGATAAAGCCCATAACCGTGCCGCGTTCAGAAAGGATGTCTTGTAAGTCCTCTGTCGCATTTTGAGCGGGTCCTGGCTTTCTGTGTCTTTTGCACGCACACTGCCAAATTCCCTTGAAAGAAAGAAGAAGAAGAGAAGCTTGGTTTGCACTGTTTGTGCTTTGGGCGCGCGTGCAAGGTGACTACTAAATAGCTCCCTGGCTTCAAGCAACGTTGGGAGGGGTGGGTGAGTAGGGCTGTGACATGTAAGGAGGCGCAAAAGCGTATAATGCGCACCTTTCATGTCGATTTCAATTGCGTTCGGTCCGATGGCCAAGAAACGTGTTAGCCTTTTACTCGTTTGCCAGTGCCGTATGGCATAATATTTACCCTGTGGGTGCAAAGATGGCCTTCGATACTGGACCAGCCCTGGCCACGTTGTATCAAGCTCAGGGGGAGGCTTGATCCGATTGTAGAGGCAAAACCGCAAAAGCAGTTCCGGATTCCAAAGTGGGGGGGCTTCAAGAGAAATAGTTTCAGCTCCGGAATGCAAATCCTGTATAGCTTGCAGGTGCCATTGCTTGGAAGGCAACAGAATAGGTGGAAAGCACTCAGTGTTTATTTGCATATGAGGCTGACCCTCACCCGAGTCAAAGAAGACATCTTCATGAAGGGGTGCTTCGTAGCGGAGACTGTTAGCAGCGATTCCTGCCAGGTGATCAGCGACTTCGTTGCCGACGCGAGGGACGTATGACCAATGCACTGTAATGGGTGTGTGCGTTAACTTTTGCCACATGTTGTCCAGTTTTCGCACTAGGTCTTCCCTATGTAGTCTCAAGGCACCAGCAAAGTGCTTTACAATGTTGATGCAGTCGCCCTGAAGGATAACCTCCCTAATTTGGTTGCTAGCAGCTAGAGATAATGCCTTGTCTAACGTTGCGTCAGCGGCGCATATTTCCGCAAACATAGAATCTGGACAAGGCTGGAGTGGGATGGCAATCGTTTCAAGAATTACCGGGACTGGTCCGGGCGACCATACGATACCACCCGCGCCACCGATACCTTCTTGCACGTGGCAGCTGCCGTCAAATTGAGCAACAAGGTGGGTATCTTTGACAGGTTTTAACTCAACAATAAGTGGAGTACCTGCAGGGATTGGCCTTAATGCCGTAACTTTAAGGTGCAGATTGCCGCAATGACACATTTTAGGCCATAGAGCAACATTAGGGACGCCAAGGGTCTGTTGATACATAGGTGCAAGCAAGTAATGCTGTGCATCTAATGTTGCTAAGACATCCCCTATATTGGCATTCCTGGGGGAGACGGTAACACCTTGGGCGCTTGCTTTAATTAAGGCAGAAAGGGGATGCTTGACCTCAATATGGAGTCCTCCGTCGTTGCAACAGGGCTTGCAGCGTTCCGTGTCAACCCACCATGCCGGTAATGCTTTGGGAAGTAACATCCTCGGGATGGTATTCCAAAGACGTGACGCGAGCTTGGGTATGTTACTGATGTGTTTTGCCCGTTGCGGTGTCTCACACCATCCAGGGTGCCAGGTGCATTGCTGTTCCATAGTATATCTTCTTATGGTCGCAATCCATGCTAATAGGACGGCACAGAATTTCTTGTCAATCCCTCCCTCAACATTGATCTTAGGAAGGGCAGTGTGACACAGGGAGTCAAACGATGCAGTGCCAGCATATCCCAATGTGACTAGGACAATAAAGAGGGAGGCTTTGGTGACCACACAAGCCGTAAGCTTACTGTTCGCGAGCGAATCGTGTTTTATCGCTTGCTTCCAATAATGCCCGGTGAAAAACGGTATGCCGTTTGTTCACGGTTTGAAACCAAAAGTTAATTTTGATACTTTGAATTTCACATGCCCGGCACTTACCTGTGCATGTTCTGCATGTCTCCGCGGTCAGCGAATGCAAAGGTTTACAGACGGGCTGCATCATGTGACTTGTGTTGGCGTACAACATGCTTGGCTTTGTAAATGCAACATTACGAGTTTTATGTCACTTTATGTGTGTGTTCCTTGAAGTGCAGCACTGGCTCATTGCACCGTGCGAAAATTTGTCCCACCCGGCCCACCCTGGGCATTCTTGCAACACGTGCCTGCAATCAAGCCTCGCTCTCTGAAGAGCCACATTGCATTACCGCTATACCGTGTGGCACTCAGTCCCGCCCAGCCCACCCTGGGCATCATGTGCAGGAAATTACTGCAACCGTGCCTCCTTGCATGCTAAGACATGGTGCGATTTGTGTCGTGGCCTGGCTCCCGTCCAGCCCACTCACTGTCTGCTAGCCGCAGGGCCCGCTGCGGCGGCCGCAACTCCCTGCTGGCCCTCCGGGCCGCTTGCTGAGCCTGTGTGTACAGCATCCTCGCCCTCAAAGGGGGTTTGAGGTCTTTGTGTGAGGGGTTTCCTGTAGCAGTTGTGTAGATAGTCCTGTGGCAGTTGTAGATAGTGATGTGCGCGCCTTCTGCTTGGGGGGTTGCCTGTGGCAGTTGTGTAGATAGTGATGTGCGCGCCTTCTGCTTGGCGTATGCACTAAAAGCCATGTGCATCGGCCTTTCAAAATGATCCTTGATTCGCCCACCGATGAAAAGATGGAAGCCTGGAACTTGCAAGGGTGTGGGCGTTCTGTATGCCTTAGGTTCGGACTGTGCTTTTGGGTTCAAACCATTTTGGCACAAGCGATAAGCCAATGCTCTGTTGTGTTTGCTCCCAGCCCACAGAGCAGGCAGTGGCTTTGGATGAAAGTACACTGGTGCTCATTGGGTATAGTTGCTCTGTAAGTAATAGTTCTAGCCGGAGCACCAGGCATTGCCGCACATTGCAGGAGTGGTGCTTGGTTAACATCACAGCAAGGCAGCATGCAGCTGATGGCATGGGCAAGGTCATCAGGGCAGCTTTGGTTGATATGACAGAGTTTGCAGACTGGCATGCTGCCGAACCCATTGTCATACCAGAGCTCTTTCCCTGTTTGTTTGCGTAGGCAGACTCTACATTGCTCGTCCCTAGAGGCATATTGCCTGTACACAAAATATGCATCGGCTTCTTCAACAATGGCCCATCTAAGTGCGTAGCAACGAGTGACATCCGAAGCCACGTTCTTTGGCGGGAGGTTTAGCGCAAGCAAAATGGCACATAGCTGTCTCTCATGTGCATGGTTCGCAACTTTTTGTCGAAGATATCCTTGCGCCTGAACACAAGCAGCATTGCGCAACACTGCTCTAAGCGCAATTTGCGCCTGCTTGAGCTTGCGACCGCCTGAGTGAGGGCTCACTCGAGGCAGCGCAGCAGATAGGGCATCATGGCACTTGCTTTTGAACTGCTCAATGATTGGTGAGTCTCCTAAGGAGACTGATTTCTGAATGGCTTGCCTGGCTTGCACAAGCAACGAATGGTAGAAGGGAAGGTTGGCCGCATGCGCATTTTCAAGGTCATGCAGGATAACGTTTAAAGCCCATTTGCCTCTCCAGCGCAGCAGTAGGCCAACTTTAGATAATATGGCGCCTATCTCAGGATCCATTGCCCTAGGCGCTTTGATAAAATCAAAAACGCCCGCCATATGTTTGGCCTGAATCCAGGGACGCCTCAAAATAGTTGAGCTGGCAATAGCTAGTGCTTTGAGCATATGCCTTTTGGTGAAGGCGTACAAGGAATTGCAGAAAAGAGGGCAAGAGGCAATGAAGGCCGTATGGAATTGAATCCTGGCAGGCATTGATGCAGTAAGGGAAAGAGCTTGTTTATTCCTTCTCAACATATTGCACAAGGCCTTATCAAGGATCAGCATGCGCAAGGAAACATCTGACATTTTCCTTTGTCCAACCCAATGGATTTCATCAATAGACGTTGCTTGCTCCCATTCATATTTTGACATGCGGCCACGCAGGATAAAGCCCAACATTGTTGCAGTCTCAGCAATAATCTTAGACCCCCAAGGCGTCATGTCGAGGAGAAGGATATCAGCAGTTTTGAAGGGCTTGTTGGTAAGAATAGAAGTTTTGCATTTGCATTTGCAAGGCGATGCAATAATGCAAGCCAACAAAGCCTGGAAATTTTGCTGTTGTGTGCACATGCAAAGCAGCATATCGCTAGACAGGACGTAGCATTTGCTTCCGCTTACTAAGAGCAGTCCGTGTCGCACGTCAAGCCTAGTCAAGGACATCCTCATTGCTTGGTCGAGGCTGTAGATGTTCTGTTGAAGCAGTAAGCACAAGGCTTGATGCAATGAGGGACCTCCAATGGTGAGAGTATTGCTCGGTGGAAGCTGTTTGGACTCAATCCAAGCGACACCAAATTGGGCTATGCATGCTCTGACATCCCCAGGGAGAACCTGTAAAGAAATAAACCCTGCTTGGAAGCATTGGTGACGGAGAACTTGTAACCCCGCGCTGTGCGCTGGTTCGAAAGTTCTTTGCGCCTTTTCCACCCAATGCAGGCCTTTGGAGGCAGCGCTGTTATCGTCCATGTAAGCCGTTAGTCTTATGAAGGAAGAAATGTCGTGCAGCGCCCAAATCAAGGGATCTAAGGCGAGACAGAAAAGGACAACAGAAGTCGCCCTTCCCATAGCAAGGCCTTGGTGGATGGAGATAGGCTCGAGCAAGAAACCTTGCACTTTATGCTGGGTGCGCCTCCCAAACATAAGGTGGATGACGTAAGCTTTGATCCAGGCAGGGGCAGCTCTTGCCGCTAAGCACTGTAGTACCCACCAGGGATTCACCCGTTCAAAGGCCTTGGCAAAGTCGGAAAGCATGACTGTGTACTGGGCATCTTTGAGCTCCAAGTAGTGTTGCATTTGGGCATAATTTGCCTGTGGTTCTTTGAAGTGATTAAGAAGAGCCTGGGCAGGATGTAGCGAGTCTTTGAAAGACTCAGCAAGGACAGCGTAGATTGCGGAGTCAATGATTCGATCACAAGTATCGGGCATGTCTAGTGGCCTGTAGTTGTCCGCGTACGCACCCTTGTCTGCCTTGGGAATGAAGACTAAGGCCTGAAGCGGATGATCAGCTTGAGACAAGCACATCTCCCACATATGATCCCCAAGTAAGTTGGCAAAATAACTCGGATTTTGCCTATAGAAGGCATAGGGCACACCATCGGGACCCGGGGAAGAATCCTTGGTGGTAATAATGGCCTTGAAGATGATGCTTTCATCTGGTAAGTCAGCCGGCACGAAGGGGGCCCTTTGCGCATATGGCTGTAGGAGTTTGTCCCACTGGTTATCGTATTGACAAGGGAAGTGGTGCCAAAAGGCTCTAGTTGCCCTTAGTGCAGCATCAAACTGACTCATAGATGTGATCAGCTGGCCATTTTCGCTTCTGACCTGTTGCGAATCGATGATTCGAGGGCAGATTTTCCTGAAGGCCTGCCACTTAATTTTAGACTTATCAACCTGCAAATCTCTTTGAGCAACCAGGGAACGAAGACTTGGTGAGGGGGCAGTTTTCAGCTCTGCACCAAGGTGTAGCCGATTAAGCGCTTCTTGAAGCCAATGTCTCGGGAGCTCGGCTGAACCATTACCTGACGGCGTGAAAGGGGGTATGGTGATATGCCTGGCTAAAGATGTGACGGTGCTTGCGTTGACACCGACAGTCGCACCAGTGCTCCTGTTCAAAAGGCGTACCAACTTCCTAATTAATGCAGCAATTGAGTTTCCAGTTTGGGCACGTAGGTTTGCATGCCACAAGAAACATGTGGCTTTTTGTGCAACGAGCGCGTCAGAAGGGCAGAGTTTTTGACCATTGTTCTGCTCTTCAATCAAGCGGGCTTTAGTGCAATTAATTAGTTTACGAAGAAGAAGGTGCGAAGGGCTAGTCTCCGCAGCCTCGATGCCAGGCAAGTCAGTAGTCGCAGGTGGAACAGAAAAAGCCGCAGCAGGAACTGTCCGAACAGGTATCGCCGGGACATCTTTGTCAAGCTTATGCTTCGGCCGAAACCGAATCTTTACCAAGTGATGTCCTCCAGTTACTTTTTTGTGCTTCCAAGAGACAGAACAGATCTTGGCGGACAAGTACAGCGAACTGGAAATAAGGTAATGGTCAAGGTGACTGCAGGTAGAGCCTTGCTCGAAAGTTGGCCTGTCAGACTTGCATTCAATCATGTCGCCTTGAGCAAGGAGATGTGCATACTCACCCTCCTTCTGCTGATTAACAGCATTGAAGTCCCCCCCAAGGACAACCACATGAGTTGCATCCTTGACAAAAGCACTAAGTGCAGGGAAAAGCTTCCCCCATTGATCAGGGTGCCAATAAACCGACAGGAGCCAGTAGCAGACAGACCGAAATCTGACCAGCACGGCAAGGGCAAAACCAGGCACAAGGTCAACAGTTTCTACGACTTTATAGTCCTGTGGCAAACAGACAGCAACTCCTCCAGAGTGTCCAGATTCCTTCCAAATAGCGAGAGAGGCAATCGTATTTATTCTGGCTGTTGCCTGTCTGAATCGGTGTAAACAGGCAGCATTCCATTTGGTTTCCTGCAAAAGCACGGGCGTTTGGTGAGCCAACGCACCAATGGTACGAAGCTTGGCAAGGCCAATAGTGTCGAAGGTACACAGCGAGGTAACGTTCCAACTAACGACAGCCTGCAGCTTGCACGGCTCCTTTGGGATCGTGTCGAAGTAAGGAACAAGCCTGTCAGCTATGAGATTCAGTGCAAGTTCAAGCTCTTCTGTCGGGAGCTGAAGATTGATAGCAGCGATTAGGTTAAAAGGTCGGCTGTCATTGGCCATGAGAGCAAGCTTCAGCTCACGTGTTGTGGGATAGGTGAGTGGCAGGTTGTAGGCAAGGAGAATGCTGTTGAGGGATCTGACACGTGCGCGATGTCTACGACAAGCAACATAGGCATTGAGGTGATCAAGGAAGGTCGTAGACCTTACCTTGATCACCACGTCACGAATCGTCGTCATAGGGGCAAAGGGTCCCGATGGACCCCATAGAAGCAATGGTAGACAGCAGGTTGCCGATCGTAGACATAAATGCGCAGTGCCTTTTCTTGGGTGGGAATTGTGGAGGGGATGTTGTTGTGGGTGACAGTCTGTTGATGCACCGTACCTTGCTTATATGTGGTGTAATGTGCGCCTCGTGCATCAATACCAATATACACAGCCTGTCGACACGGTAGAGCAAGCTTAGCAAAGCAAGAGAAGTCGCGCAAGACCTCGCTAAGCCAGGCTTCGTTCGAGTTGCAATCTGAAGACGGCCTTCCATCGCGATGGACAAGGCATTATTTCTGTGGCTGTATCACGAAATTTTTCTTGGGAAAAATTTCTGGTTGCATTTGCGGTGTTTTGTTTTAAAACGGGACGTGTCCATTTGTGATGCACACACATGCACGCATCATGACATTTAAAATGGCAAGTGCAGCACGTGCCCATTTTCTTGAATGCAGATGTCATGTTTTGTGAAACAACGTGTGATATCTGCAGCACCTCGGTTCGAGTAAGGTGCACAGAAAAATTTTTGTCTCTTCTAACCTGGGCTTGAAGGCGCAACGGCTCCGCTTGTTAACAGGCCTGATCCTTTCAACAAGTTTCCCTCTTAGAGGGCGTGCAAGCCAGAGTGATCTCTGGTGGATGGACCCAGCGGATCGCGTTCTTCAAGAGCTTCAGCGTGAGGTTGCCCAGGTTGAGCCCCTGCGGCATCAGGTAGCTGTCTTTCAGGGTGATTTGAGTGCATACCATCTTGCGGTCGAGGCTTTGCGTGCAGAAGTTAGGGCCTTGCGTGATCAGATCGCTCCTTTGCAAGAGGCCCACGTTCGTGCTTCTGCCCGCCTGCAGCCCCGCCTTGTGCGTCCTGCTCCAGCCATTGAATCCTTGACGGAGCGGGTGTTGCATAACCAGAGCTGTTTTCAGTTTCTTGTTGTGGCGTTGCAGAGAACCTTCCCTCACGTTCAGTGGCAGTCCCTCCACGAGGACTAGACCACCAGATCTGCCTTGAGTCTTCCTGTGCAGGGGGGGGGGGGAGTGTCAGCCTCAACTTCGATACTGGTGTGCAGCTGCCTGAGATACTTTTCCACTGCGGTACACTGCGCAACATGTCGAATCGCAAAAGACCAGCTGATTTTGACCTTGACAGAGCAATCGAGGAAGCTGGTTTTTCAGGTGCCCGGAGTGTTGAATTGATGCCTTGGGAGAAGCCACCTTTCAAGAGCGTTTTTGAAGTGCAAACATCAGTTCCATTCGCCCAGCCTCTACGTGTGCCCATGCCAAGACCTAATATACCACAGTGGCCGGTATCTGCTCATCAACTCAAAGCCGCTAAGAGAGTGCCACTTTCTGTGCCTGCATCAGGTTCCTTACCGCCTGTGTTTGACCAGGTCCTTCGCAAGGCTCGTCTCGAACCAGGGGTCAAGCAGTCATTGGACAGGGAAGCAGTTGTGCGGCGATGGTTGTGTGTGTTGTTGCATGATACCAGTGCATCTTCAATGGGCCAGATGCTTGCGGGGAGTGCGTGTGATGGTGCCGAGCTTGTGTCTGAGACGTTTGAGGGCAAGGCAACAAGTACTCTTCTGAAAAGAGTCCGCTGCATCGGGAAATACGTGCATTGGGCGTCGGACAATGGGTGCGATGCTTTCCCCTTCTCAATTGAGAAGATCCGGAGTTACCTCAAGGATGCTATTTCGGGTAACAAGAAGAGTGCCATCCGGGATTTTGCAAGCTCCTTGAATTTTTGTCGCTTTGTGTTGGGGTTTCAGGTGAGTGATGATGTGACTTCACACCCATGGTTCAAAGGGACGATGAGATTTGCCAACATCCGGCTCCGGGATGCCCACCGATCACGGACCTTGACTGTGAAGGAGGTGAAGCATCTTGAAGAGGCCTTGATCGGGGGCCATTTGGACCGTTTTGATCGATATGCGCTCGGAGTTATGTTGTTTCAGCTGTATGCTCGAGCCCGAGTGTCTGATTTGCGTAATCTGTTCAAGGTTTACCTGGACATAACCGGGGCAGAAGGGTATATCGAAGCACATACGTACGAGCACAAAAGCCGTCGCATCACCAGTGGACCCAGTGCTGTCCTCATCCTGGTGGCTCCGATCCAGGGGCTCGCCTCCCAGCCTTGGGGGCTTGCTTTTGTTCAGGCTGCCAAAGATGTTGGGTTTGACTTTGAGAAAGGTTTCAGAGGTCCGATGTTGCCCCGTTTTGCCAGCGATTACACTTGGTCAGGGGATGCGGTGGATGCTGCTGAAACCACAAGGTGGCTGAATGGCATCCTCAAGGCGCTGATGGGCGAGGTCCTTGATGGCCTAACGAGCCATGGCCTGAAAGCCACAACACTTTCGTGGGTGACAAAGGCAAATTACGGGGACCGTACCATCCTCGTGCTTGGCCATCACTCACTGGGGGCTAGGGGCAAAACTTCCGAAGCATATGGTCGCGATGTGCAGGCGGGACCGTTGAGAGACTTGTGTGCATGCTTGAAATCGATCAGAGTGGGGGTCTTCCTTCCAGACTTGACCCGCAGTGGCATGATCAGGGAGCACGCTGAGTCGCCTGATGAGTTCCCAAGTGGTTTTGCTTCTCGCCCCTCTCTCCAGCCGGCCTTTGCACCGTCCTTCAGTGTTGCTGGCCCTGCAAATGACACGGCGCCCGACGAGGCAGCACCTTCTCAAAGAGGGGTTCAGCGTTAAGTTTGGATCGAGCTCCCGGTTTCCAGGAAGGTGAGACTGAGGTTGCCAGGGAGGCCGAGGAAGATGCAGTCTTCGGTGGCGTGAGCCCAGATCGTGTATGTGAGTCAGGTTCCTTGGAGTCTTCTAGCGACAGTGAATCTTCGGGCTCATCCAGCGAGCCGGTTGATTATGATGGCTTCCTCCGAGGCTTCGAGGTGCAGGCCCCGCGTGCAACCATAGGGGTGGACCTGGATCTCTTCCAGAACCCTAAGACCAAATCAATCCACGCAAGGGCCCGAGGTGCGACGCCCGACAGCAAGATGCTTTGCGGTCGGCCGGCAAAAGGTTTTGTTCCCTTCTCTGGAAGAGTGCACAGCAAGCATTGGAAGTGCAAGCAGTGTACGATGGCTAAGCCCATCCGAGACACTGGCTCGCTTTTGCATCACCTGGACAGGCGCCTCGAGAGGTAAGGCGCTGTGAAAAGCTTGCGTGCGGCTCGTGGAAGCATTTGCGGATGTTCGCGGCAACATCCTTACTGCCGGTCGTGGCACCGGCAGTATATCTGGGTACCACGGAGTTCCAGCTGCTGTTTTTTCCTGCAGGGATGAAGCTTGACTGTTTCAGCAGCCACGGCTCACATGCTTGTTGTCTTCAGTTGGCTCTCTGTAGCAAACTGCAACTCGACAATGCGATGTGTCAACCTGCTGCGCTCAGTCTTCAAGGATTGTAGCTCGTGGTTCGATCACGGCTGCAGAGTTTGTAGAAGGTGCATTCTACGAGATGATTTGACATCATGTTTTGCAAATCGTGTTTGCAACTACTGACCTCGTTTTCGGAAGCTCTAATGGCCGGTGCTTAGGACCTTTGCAGCTTCTTTGGCCACAGTCTACACAGTTTGCCGTAGCACCTCTGTGCAGGTGTTGTTAGGTCCAGTTTTCGCTTACCCTAAGATCCTGTGCGCCATGTCTGCCTTGTTGACTGAATCTACTGCAGTTTTGAAAGAGCGTGCCGCTAAGGTGGGGTTGCCAGATGATGCATTGCAACGGCTGCTTGACCAGGGCGTCGACACTCTGGCCAAACTGGCGTTTGCCCCTGGTCATCCCGGGGAGTCCCCCAGTGACGAGAAACTCAAGGCCTTAGTTGCTCCAGTAGCTGCCCCCGGGGGTGCAGGTGGTGCCGAGCCCTCTCTTGGTACCGTCGCCGCGGTACGCAGGTTAGTCTTCGAAGCACAAACTTTGGTCGTCAATGAGACCAAGTGCCTAGTTGAGAATAAAGAAGAGCAGCCAAAAGAATTGCCTCCAGCCGAACGGCGTGATCGCCTGCAGAAACAAGCTGCCCGCCTTGCAGGTGTTGACTTGTCTGGTGTCAACGAGTGCTCGCATGCAAGCTATGACCTTTGCCTGAAGCTGATTTCTGACAACTGTGTCTCGTATCTTCAGCCTTCGAAGTTTACCTGCCGGCAGGCGGAACTGCGTATGGATAAGCCCCGCAAGGAACTTGATGTCGCAGCCCCGGGCTCGTCCTCTTCCGTGCTCCTTATCAAGGACCGCGCTGCAGAGCAGCATTGCGACGTGACGCATGCCCTTGATCTATTCCAGGCCCTGCATCGTCGCGCGTTGGCCATGGACCTTGTTGGCCTAAGCACGTATGCTCGCGTGCAAGAGTGGAACTCTTTTCTTATGAACCACCTACAGCAGCCTGTCCTGGCGGGATACCGCAGCCCCACTGTTCAGCAACTCCTTCACGCTGATAGAGCTGCCTGGGTCCGTTTGTCCGAGTTAACCCCAGCCGGGGTGCGTCGCAAGGCTACCGGTGAATTGCCGTTGGATAGCCTCTGGGCTGATTTGCAGAAGGACCCGCGCGTAGTCTTTCACCTTTTGCCGCTTCCTGACTCTTCGGGCAAGCATCCTGCGCCCGCCCCGCCGGGCGTTCCTGACCCCCTGAGGGGCCCCCAGCCAAGAGACCCCGGAAGCCCAAAGGCAAAGGTAAAGGGAAGGAAAAGCAAACCCCTACTGAGCCCGCCAACCTGCCTTCTGAGCTGCGAGGTCTCTCATCATGGACACGAACAGGGAAGCGGCGCTGTTGGGGTTTTAACATGGCCGCAGGCTGTCCCGGCGCCAAAGCTGGACAAACTTGCAGCAAGGGCTTGCACGTTTGCATGCGGTGTGGAGGTATGCATGGGGCACATGTGTGCCCTAAGAAACCCGCTTGACTGGCGGAGCCCGCAATCACTTCATGTTCCCACCCTCAGCCTGCGGCCCCTGTGGAAGAGGCTGCTGTGCCTGCTGGCTTGTTGCCGG
This sequence comes from Symbiodinium natans, assembly GCA_905221605.1. Classification (NCBI taxonomy): domain Eukaryota; class Dinophyceae; order Suessiales; family Symbiodiniaceae; genus Symbiodinium; species Symbiodinium natans. Next base: position 698,925 of record CAJNDS010000047.1, read on the forward strand.
TGGAGGTGTTGCCTGCCCGGCCTGATGTTCCCCTTTCAGAAAGTGCAGCTCACCCTGGCGGTAGCAAGCAGCTGACTGTTTTCCATGCTCTTGAAGTGTTTGCGGGCAGCGCTCGTCTTACTGTGGCCCTTCGTGCCGTGGGCTTGCAAGATTCCTGTGGCGTCGATCATCGGATCCCCAGGCATTGCCCTTGTCCCATGGTCAAACTTGACCTCACTCGCGATTTTGATGTACAGCTTTTGCATGATATGATCGACAACCCTTTTTGCCTTTATGTGCATTTTGCACCACCGTGTGGCACGAGCTCCCGTGCTCGCCTGATCCAAGAGTCCGATCACGATCCCGAACCGTGTCGGGATGATACCTTTCCTGATGGCCTACCCGGGCTTCCTGATCGTTTGGCTCAACGTGTGGCTGCGGCCAACCGCCTCTATGGCGTAACCGCTGCAGCCCTGAAACGGGCGGTTCTTGCTGGCAAGCTTGTCAGCTGCGAGAATCCCCTGAATTCTTTCATGTGGCAGACCACTGCGTGGCGTCAGGGCACCTCCGGTTTGTCCTTGCGGGAAACTGTGTTTGACCATTGTTGCTACGGGGGCAGCCGCCCCAAGCATACGTTGTGGGTGCACAACGTGCCAGCCTTCGACCAACTCAGCCTGACGTGCCCTGGCGAGTCCGCCTCCCATAAGCATTTGCCTTGGGGTCGTGTGTCTAAGTTCCGCTATGCTACTAGTGAGGAGACCGCTTACCCGCTTGGGTTGTGCAAGGCGGTCGCCGCGCTCCTGCTTGAGGAGCTCTGCCAGCGTGGGTTCCAGCTGCCTGCTCGTTCCCTGTCAGATGAGGTTCGGCAGCAACATAGAGCGGCCCAGGTCAGTCTCGGCTCCCAGCCCCGTGGCAAGAAGGTTGCTCCTATGGTCGCTGAGTTCCGTGATGTGGTCGTTGTGACATCTGACCATGACTTCTTGCCTGCTTCAGCCAAGCTGCCCGCGGCCGTGCCTGTTCCGCCCTCAGCCTCGTGTGACCCGCCTTTGCCAGAGCTGCCCATGGGTTCTCGTATATTGCGTCGTGTTGCACTTGGGGGTGGAGAGACGCCGCGTTCTGGACCTTCATCCCAGCCAAGCAGTAGGAATCAGGGAAACCCGAACTGCCCCGTCGAGCAGTTCGCCTCTGTGTGCCTTCAACAGAAAACTATCTTGGCTGATGATGTAACTCAGCTGTTCCAGCTCTTGAAGTCGGATCGCTTGGCCAGAGGTGCTGGCCTGGATGATGAGTTTTCGTGGTCCACAGGGGCCTATGCACAGGGAGGGGTTACCGGGGTTAGGACTAACCTGCGGCTCAACCCGGCTGTCAGTACTATGCTGTGTCGGTTCGTAAAACAGCATGCACCAGGGCATCCGTTCTCAGCCATCATGCTTGGACGAAACCTTCAAGGAGGGGTTCATGTTGACAAAAACAATGCCCAAGGTTTCCCTAACTGTGTTTTAAAACTTTCATCTTTCGAGGGTGGAATTTGGATACACAATGAGCTTGGGGACGTGCCCTGCCCAGATCCGAACGTGCCTGACTTGATGGGCTGTGAGCTGAAGTTCGAGTCCAACAGGATCCTGTTTAACCCCCTCCATAAGCACTGTGCAATGCCCAGGCATGGGGCGACACGTGACATACTTGTTGCCTACACCACCAATCACACAGATCGCTTGACTGCAGACCAAACGGCTGAGCTGCAGTGTGTGGGGTTTGCTTTACCCGAACAGCCAGGACACCAAGCCTCCTCACCGGCAGGGCCCGAGGAAGGCTCCCCCCCATTAGGTAGGGTTCCCGATAGGTTTAGGACGTGGGTTGGAGTACCGTGGACGTGCGATGAATTCATCGAGCAAGCGCTTGAGGCTAAGCACCCGCGTCTTATGAGCTCAGGAGTTCCACCTGAGCTGCAGCAAACGATTGACTTCTTGGCGTCGGAGGGCATGCACACCGTTGGTGCCAGTAGGACTGAAGCTTTACGTCAGTGGCTAGGGCGAGCCGCAGAGCTCGACGAGCAAGAACGTGTGTATAAGGAGACACTGCCCAAGCACTGTGCGAGAACCTTGAGCAAGAAAAGGCTGCTTCTTTTCGGCGAGATGATTGAGGCTGCCGGCCACAATGATCCGTCGTTGGTTGCGGATATGTCTAAGGGTTTTGCTTTAGGAGGTCCGATCCCCTACTGCCCTGAGTTCCGCGCTAAGCGTACAGCTGCCACCATGGCGGTCGATGACCTGCGAGGGTCAGCACAACGAATGCGGAAGGGCATCCTAAACTCTACCAAGAGCTCAGGAGATGATGTGGTGGATGCTGAAACTTACCGAGTCACCTTGGACGAGGTGGAGCGGGGGTGGCTGGACGGGCCGCTGAAAGAGAGCGACTTGGGGGCCAGCTCTTTGTTGACCAGGCGCTTTGGCGTTGTGCAGAATAACAAAACACGGCCCATCGATAACTACCTTGAAAGTGGTTTGAATGCCACATCTTCATCGTACGACACAATCACCGTGCACACCGCCGACTGCATAGCATCAGGTTTGGCCCGTCGACTGAGGGCCGATGCAAAGTGCAGGTTGCACCAACTTCTCTTGAAGTCCTGGGACCTTCACAAGGCCTACAAAAACCTTCCACTATCCCTGGAGGCGCTAGAGGACAGTTTCTTGTGCGTCTACGACCCAAAAGGGAAATGTCCCCGAATTTTCCGACAGAAGGTTCTTCCGTTTGGATCACGGCACAGTGTGCACGCATTTTGCCGGGTGTCACTAGGGATATGGAAAGTCCTTGTAGTGCTGTTTTTATGCCACATCAACGTTTACTTTGACGACTTTGTGGGTGTGGAGCTGGCTCCTCTGGCCCGCCTCTTCGACATTGGTGTTTGCCTAGTATTCCGTTTGTTGGGGTGGGATGTCGCCGAAGACAAAGAATCTGTGTTCGACTCCTGTGCAAAAGTGTTGGGGTTGAAGTTCGACTTGTCTGAGTCCCGTCTCGGACGTATCACTCTGTGTAACACGGAGTCGAGGCGAGACGAGATCTTCGAGGCCTTGTCCGACATCCTTTCGTCTGGTTACCTCACGCAAAAGGATGGCGAGCGCATCAGGGGCCGACTCCAGTTTGCTGAAAACCAGATAGCTGGAAAGGTTGCTGGAACAGCCTACAAACAACTGTCGCGGTTTGTGCAACGAGGGGGAGGACACCTGGATGAGTGTACCAGGGTAGCCCTACTAAGGTTGCGCGATCGAGTCAACTTCTCACCGCCCAGGGTGGTCTGCGCCAACATCTTGACTACCATGCATCTTTATGTCGATGCCTCTTGTGAGGGTGATAACGTAGGCTTGGGTGGTGTTCTTGTTAATGAAGTGGGTTCGAAGATGGGCTTTTTCAGTGACCGCGCGTCTGAGCATGTGAGACGTCGCATGAATCCTGAGAGCGGCAACCCCATTTTCGAGTACGAATGCTTAGCCATCCTTGTCGGACTCAGGTTGTGGGCTCCGCTCATTCGCAGTACCAACCTCGTTGTGTTTACTGACAACGAGGGTGCCCTGGCCTGTATGGTTGCCGGAATTTCAAGCAACAAGTATGGAGAAGCGATTGCTCAGCATGTTCATGTGCTGTGTGACGAGCTTGGGCTTAACATCTGGTTTGAACGCGTGAACACCTGCTCAAACGTGGCAGATGCCCCCTCACGCGGCTCTAAAGATCCAGAGCTGGGCAAAGAATTCACGATCGATCTTGATTCACTCGTTGATCACGCCTTTGAGTCTTGGGGGTTGTGAGAGGCATGATCATCTCCTGATGTCATGTCCCGTATCCAAAGCATTTGGATGCAGCACGCATGCCGTAGGTATGGTGCGCTGGGAGTTCTACTCGAACTTTCCCCAAGATCTTCTGCCACCGGCATGAAAAAGGTGTGATTGTGAATGAGTCTGATTGATTAGTGTTTTGCATCCGGTTTTGAGATAGATTCTTGATTCACTTACTTCACCAGAGATGAAGTGAGATTGAATTTTCCCTAAACAAGATACATTTGACCTCCAGTTGAAAGCAAATGCAATTTACAGCAAACAGAAATAAGACGGCCTTCCATCGCGATGGACAAGGCATTATTTCTGTGGCTGTATCACGAAATTTTTCTTGGGAAAAATTTCTGGTTGCATTTGCGGTGTTTTGTTTTAAAACGGGACGTGTCCATTTGTGATGCACACACATGCACGCATCATGACATTTAAAATGGCAAGTGCAGCACGTGCCCATTTTCTTGAATGCAGATGTCATGTTTTGTGAAACAACGTGTGATATCTGCAGCACCTCGGTTCGAGTAAGGTGCACAGAAAAATTTTTGTCTCCCACCCAGCCCACCGGGGTTGTGAGAGGCATGATCATCTCCTGATGTCATGTCCCGTATCCAAAGGGTTGTGAGAGGCATGATCATCTCCTGATGTCATGTCCCGTATCCAAAGCATTTGGATGCAGCACGCATGCCGTAGGTATGGTGCGCTGGGAGTTCTACTCGAACTTTCCCCTGACCTCCAGTTGAAAGCAAATGCAATTTACAGCAAACAGAAATAAGCAAAGGCTTTACTGGTATAATTCTCAGCAAAGTATGGGGTTAAGAAGAGCGCAAAGAGTTCCCTTTGCCCAAGGTAAGGGGAACAGAGGATAGTATGGCCGTGCAAATGCAAGGCAGCTTCGTTGCCCTCAAATATCAGACAAGGCGTAGGTAGCTGGCTGTTCTCTTCGATTACTTTGTGAAGGAAGGTGCCAGGGCTGGCTCCTCTTCGTTCAATGTCAACGACCTCAATGATCGATGCTTGGGTAAGCGCATGCACAGTATCACGAGCCTGGGAAGCATTGAGCATTGCTAAGGCACATTGATCATCTTGTTCGACATATAGGAAGAAGTCGACTGGCGGAGACTTCTTGCGGGCGTTGGCATCTTTCAAGTGCTGTACATAGAGAGTATTTTGCTGTCCCTTTACAAGGAGGAATTGAGGGATGAACTCGTCTCTATACGCGACAAACTCAAGATGCAACGCTTTGAGAAAGCTGATCAGGCACCACCCTTGTGCAGGGAAGTCAAGAAAATGTAAGGCAAACTTGGCACCGAGATTCGCAACAGTCTCTCTGCACAAATTGGCCATGACATTGCGTCTCGATCCACACAAAAGTTGTAATTGAGGGTCGACAATTTGCAAGACACGCTGGATGGCCGATGGGATCCCTTTTTCTTGCAATAAGTCTTGCGTTTGATGGAATCGAGTTTCCGTCGCAAAGGAAATTCCTCTAGGAATGCCGGACGCGCTCTCTCTAATGCCTTGGAATTTACCTTGGCCGGGGGTATACTCCAGAACAACAGGTTTATTGACAATTAAACCTTGTTTGAGCCAGCCAACAGCATTAAGTTCATCGCATGGAAAAGGCGCATGAAACTTATGCGAAAACTTGTCTTGTAGCTTAACAGCTGTAGTAGCAGCAAGAACTTGTTGGCCATAGCTAGGCCAGTATTGGAGAAACTGTGAGAGGGGAAGCGGCTTCCAATGACTGTCGGGGTTTTCATTCAGTAACTCTCGAAGGGATGCGTGTTTGATCGCAGCTTTGAGAGCACCAGGGTAGAAGCAGTTCCCAACAATGGAAGCAATACACATATCATTAATGTGTTCTTCCACATCTGCAAGCCAGATATCGAGCTCAGCATCTCTCAACATTTCCTTGTAGTGAGCAACCCCTGAAGGGAGGAATGCCACTATCACCGATAAGGAAAGCATTTTCTGCACGGAGAAGTTCGTAATTAGCTTCAGCAAAGCGATCCATTGCTGCAAGGCTTGGGACGTCCGCTTGAAGAGAAAGCTTCTGAACATCTGTTACAAAGCGCAGGCCATTGTAGATTTGGAACCCCATTGGAGGTATTAGCCGCTTGTGAGAATTGCCTCTGGAAGGCTTCAGCTCCGCCGAAGCTGGGTACATGGTAAAGAAGGGCGGAGGGGTGGTAAAAGTATGCAGCCAATCGAAGCCCCCTCTCGCGATCAAAGCGTTTGGGACGAAGCCAAGGCTTGAGCTTTTCGCCAGGGGGTTTTATTCCGCACATGTGTTCCGCAACAGGACGCCATCCTTGGAACCACGGAGTGGGGCGATTGCTGAAGGTGCCAATTTGCCCATATCTAGTAAAGAATTTTCTTATCCTTTCAACATGGCCGAATGTAGCTCCAGCAATATGATGGCAGCAACAATCACGTATTCCGAAGATCTGCTGAATGAAGCCCTGGTGGATGGGCTTCATAGACCCAGCATTTTCAAGGAAGATGTGCACGCACTGAAGGATACTGGGTTCAATGCTTTGGAATGCAAGCAAAATCGCGTATAAGACAAGCATGTGTTGCGAGCGGTCTCCCAGAAGTCCTAATCCACCTGAGCTGGACCCTGCAACCGTGAGATCTTGGCAGGGGGAACCGGCGGGAATGATGATGGCTGTTTTTTGTGGATGAATCCTTCCCAGGAAGGACAAACATTCACGCAGCAATCGGTAATCCTCTTTAAGTAGAGTCCAAACGTCATCAATTGCGATCGATGGCACACGGTGCGAGTCAAGAGCCCATCTTTGGCTTTTGTCATAGTCATACTTATGGCATATGAGGGCGCGAAGGACGCTGTCACTTTCTGCACTCACAGCCGCAACAGGTTGTTGCTTGAGGCATTCAACGGTGACAGCACGTGATATTCCGCATCCATCAAAAAGCGATAAGATGATGTAACGTTCAACACCAAGTGCGACCTGTATGCAGTCTTCCGACGAGACAGCATTAATTTGATTGTTCCTGCTTCCAATTTTACCATCTTTTCTCTTGGAGACAGGCTTGGCATTGTTAAGCTTATCGAGGCTTTTCTTGACTCTACGCATCTGAGAATCAGAGCTCAAGTCGGGCTTGGCTTTAAGGGGCTGGCTGCCCCTATCAGAGCCATTCTTCTCAGATTTCAGCGCAGTTTGAACTTCATGTTGTTGCGGTCTCTGTTCCTCATCGGAATCAGTAGCAATGGAGTGCACTTCAGGAAGAGATGCACTATCAAGTTGTGTCGCCAGAGCAGTACTAGGGTCGGGTTGGAGACTAACACTGGCTTGGTGTTCTGACTCCTCATCGAGTTTGCCCTTTTGGGCGAGAGTAAATTCAGTACCGCTTTTACATTCCTCGGCTTGTGGCAGAAGATGGGCACAGGACGGATTAGGCAAGCCAAAATCATCCTCTGAGGTGATGGTCATATAGGTTGCAGAAGGGACAGGGCTGTCCCAGCTTGCGACCTTCGTTATCTTAGCTTGCTCAATAGTGAGTGTTTCACTACTGATATGCTGTTCTGCGTTTTCACTGGGATCAGCATGATGCCGGATAATCTCATTAAAAGAGTTAATGAGAGCAGTGGCGGGGTAAAGCTGATTGGCACAAACACTTCTGATGAAGATGGCTTCAATGTAGTGCTCAGCCTTAATCAATTGTGCCCACAAATTTTCTTTACGGACTCCGTAGATTGAGTCATAAAGAAGAATTGAATCTCCTGCTTGTTCTTTGGCATGGTGTAGCACTAGGTAGTGCTTAGCACTAGGATCATGCAGAACGAGTGCAACGACAATATATGCCTGTTGCATGACTGATACCGTACTGCCAAGAAAGCTTTGGATATCCGCCTCGCTTTTGCAGACTTGCGCAAAAGAGCTTTTCTGAGTCTTCTGTGTGAGAAGGCAGAAGAAAGACGGGAGTCTTTGAATGGCAAGTTTGCACGTGTCATTGCGAGGGCTCAAGTTTTGCTGCATGCACGCAATCGCAAGGTCAGCAAGTTGACCTAGATCAGCGAGGATACTGATCTGATCAGAGGAGTCCTGTTCAGAATGCAACGGCAGAGCAAGAATGGGCTGTGGCTGCTGGCACATGGAGCACTTGCAGTGGATCTGCACAAGCATGGTGTATTGCTCCTTGGCCGGAATAGCCCAAATGGCCTTACTATACACCTCAGTAAAGCTTTGAAGCTCCAACGGTGTAGCACTTGCCAATTGAAGATAGGTCAGACCAAGTATGTGTGCAAGCTTTGCTCGAGCAGCCTCACGTATATTATATCCAACCGCAGCAAGGACAAGAGCTGCTTGTTTAGGAAAGGGGGCGTAATGCTGGCATTGCTCTTTGTTCCATTGAGCACACGAGATGACCCGATAGGCAGCAGCAACAGGGCAATAAAGGCCAGCAATGCGCCTTTGCACTTCTTCTTGAACGTTGGCCGGGACTTCCGCCTGGAACCTTAGGACAGTATTACGTCTTCTAGCAATCTCAACCTTTTCCTTGCTACTCTCAATATTTCTTTTGCCAGTCCCACCTTCTTGACTCAACTGTGCTGAGGCAGGATTTTCCGGTAACATATTGGCAGCCGTATCATCACCTTTAACAGCAGGAGGCTTTCCATGGAGCAAAGTCGGGCACTGGGCAGTATCCGATTGCTCCATGGCAACCTTGCTTGACTTCCCATCCTGATGATTGGCACATCTGGCTTTGTTCGGCTTATTGGCTGCAGTAGCCTTAAGTCTATCATCAGTGTGGATGTTAAAAGCATAGATGACGCTAGTATTAATCCCTATCAACTTGATGATATCACATGAGTGACATCGTGGCAGGAATAGAAGCGCGCCCTGATGTAGGGAGACGAGAACATTGTTACTGGCAGAAGATCCCGGATGACAAGCGAGATGTTGGCCGTTCTTGAGAACTAGCGGGATCTCTAGTTCAGTCTTACCAGTAATGCGGACAAGCAGGTACTGGATAGATCCCAGTTCAGCAGTAAAGTCTTCATCCTCTTGGGAAGCCTTAGGAAGGTTTTCTGGCAATCTCCAACCTTGAAAGGCTTCATTTTGGCTGAGAAATGTCTGGACACTCTGCAGCTTCACTAGTTCGGGAACATCCTCACATTTACCAGTCATAACAACGTAGGGCGCCTGTCTGTCAATGATCAGGAAATGTGTTTCAAGGTCATCCTTGTGCCAAATTGTACTAGCAATTCGTTGTTTGGACAAGGGGTGATACTCATCCCTTGCTCTGACATGGATCAATCTTCCTTGCCCAATCTTATCGCTCCCAGAGTGGCAATTCAAAAAATGTTCTCTAGGGTTCTCAGAAATGTGATTAATGGGCTTGTTGCTCCATCTTGGGGCATCAACAACCTCTTGCAGCAATTGCACTTCAGTTCTTCCACAAGGAAGGTCGAAATATTGACATTGAGTGAGCGCATCGGCAGCGGCGACAGTAGCAGTTACATGGACAGCAGGTATGACAACATCAGTGCCAGCTAATACATGTACGATTCCTCTGTATTGCACCGGAATTTTGATGTACTCAAGATCCTGAATAATGTCTTGCGTGTCTCCGGTGCAATTGTGAAAGGTGACCTGCAGAGAAACCTCTGTAGAGTTGAAAGGTTGAGTCACCTTCCAAGCAAAGATTTCCTGTGAGTTCTTCACATTGCAAATGTGAAATCTTGCGGCATGCAACGCGAGGCTGTCAGGGATGGTAAGCTGCTTTTGCCGAAGACCCAAGATAGCCTTCTGCAGCTGATAGGGGTCCGCAAAGATCCTCAGATACTTCCCAGGAGCAGTGTGGAACGCATTCATAAGCCTGTGCTGATTGAGAATGCAATGCACTTGAAAGGCTTCATCCTTAGTTCGGGCAGAGTTGATAGCATATGGGAGGTCAACGAAGTTGACACTATTGCCCGGCATCCCTTCAAGAGGCGCAAAGCGATACCAGACCTGGAGCTCAATTTGTGATTTGCCTTCAGTTTGTTTGAGCACCTTATCATACATCTCTTCAACCTTCAGCATTAAAGCTTGAAGTTGACTTATGCTGATCTTAGGCGCTCTGAGGCAAACAACACATCGATTCTCCTGATCAGTTAACGCAACGATGGGCTGCTGTGGCTTCCTAATGTGAGCCAGTCCAAAGTCTCGACTGAGGTGTTTAACTTCCTCGTCAAATGTTCCAACAGTGCCAGCGATAATGACTTCAGTATTGCCGGCTTCTTGCTTCATGGAAGGCGTTATGGCAATGTAGTAGCAAGTGTGATGGACAGGGTAGCTGCTGGGAATGTAAGTGACCAAATATACAAGTTCCCGCTTGCCCTGCACTTCAATGGCACCAATAACCGTCAGGCTGTGGATTTGACGAAGGAAGTCTTCATCATAACTCCTGAAGAGTACACAGGGGATGTCTGATATGGAAAGTGAGCTGTGCAAATTACTCACGATCGTTATACTCGTCTGTTGTGTAAGACCCTTCCTTAGATTGTGAAGGAAACTCTTACTAGGGTTGACGAGTAAGATAGAATGGAGCTCTGAGCCCTGCACTTGGCGCAATTCTTGCATAGTTTGTGTAGACACGATGCATCCATCTCTAAGATACTCCAGCAAATGTGTTGATGGTGTTCTGGCAAAGAGAGCATCATACTCAGTGAGATGACCCAACATAAAGTCGGCAAGACACTGAAATGCGCTTCCATCGATGTTGCTGATTCGATCTTGCGACATGGTGCAGATACCTTACGCCGAAGCTATCCGTACTGCACAATGCGCAAGACAAATTTGCCAAAAGGTGCAAATAAAGTAAAGAAGCTCCCACCCTTAAGAAGTTTGCAAGAAAGAGAACGTGCGTTCACACTCAGCAACTTAACAAGGAAGGAAACGGGCGTTCCCAACTTTAATAAAGAAAGGGAACACAACGTAAAAAGTAAGAGAAAGAGAACGGGCGTTCTCAATCTCAGCAAGTTGCAAGAAAGAGAAGCGTTAGAGAAAGAGAACGGGCGTTCTCAGTCTCACTAGTAAAGCAAGAAAGAGAAACAAAGAGAAAGAGAACGGGCGTTCTCAGTCTCGACTAGTTAGAGAAAGGTGGCAGGACAACTGAGGGCTCAGTTGACGCAACTTTCGAGCGCTCAACCCACAAAGACTCAAGGGAGAGCCAATGCAGCTTGCAAAGTGTTTACAGTGCAAAATCCAAAGCCAAGCTTTGGATTCTTCTTGCAAGCGGGCGCTCACAAGGAACTGCGCAATGCTAAGGAGCCCCAGCTACAAAGCAAACACAGCACCAAGCACACCTACGCCTCCAGGCTGTCCCAGAGGGGGCCGCTACCTACGTGTGGGTTCCAAGCAAAGCCAGACCTTTAGCTACGGACTTCCACCTTCTACTGCGTCCCTGGTGGCTTAACCACCCCGAGCAAAGCGGCCTTGAGCCAAGACTTGAGCCAAAGGGACTTGAGCCAAAGGCTACGGACGCAGCTCACGCAGCTCAGGTCAGAACAGAACCGGCGCGGTACGTCAATCTCCCCTTCTCGAAATCGCGCTGCCCGCCTGGTCCGTGCAAAACTTGATTTCAAGACCTTGTCGTGGATCGGATCGATCGATGGTTCTCGCGGCACTGGTTCGACGGCGTCTTGGCACCGGTTCCGCAGGGGGGACTAAATCGGCCCGAAAGTGCGTCAAAACACTAGCGCGGGGCACACTCGAAATCGGCGTTGCCCAAGGCCGTGGGGAAGGGCCGAAATCGACCTGCACCGCAGGAAGAGGTTGGAATTTGGGGTGCGGCATGGTTTTTAGGGCCAAAGGGCCAAAATAAGACGCCTGCCGTCAGAGTAACCGCGCAACATAATAATATGTGCGGAAATAGAAATGGAGCAGGCTTGCCAGGCTGTTATGGAGCACCCCACCAAGCATAACCTGGTGGAATGCTGGTCTTTAGTCACAGCAATGGAAGCACAAAGGGTTGAAAACGGGCTATCGGTGCTGGGTCTTATCTTCCGACCTGTCCAAAGCCTCGATCGCAAAGAGGCATGCGTGGCACTCAATCACTTTCTACGGGATCGCTTCCAGGGTGGGAAGTGGACATTGCTGGCAGTGATTCTAAATTCCCGCATCGGACTGCATTGCAACATGGGCAACATGATCGGCATGCCAAATCATGCTATTGCATTGGGGAACTTTACTGGTGGTCAAGTGTGGGTCGAAGACGATGAAGGCATGTTGCCGAACAAAGTCGTAATTGAAAAACAAAACTTATCAGCTTCGCGGCTTGGGGCACGATATGCATGACAAGCCAGTCTTGTTTAACGGCGGGTAAGCTGCGGGCGGAGCGGACTTTTGCGCGCTTTGCGCGCTAGCGCGTGCTAGAGCGCGCTTGAGCGCGGCGGAGCTTTGGAGTGTCTGCAAGGCGAGACGAGGCCTTTGGCATGCAGTTGGAAAGTGCTCGGCACTCAGCTTGTGGGTTGTTTGGCTGCAGCTTGTATATGCAGCCTTGAAGCAGCCGCGAATTCCCGTTTTGCAGCATTCTAGAGCCCCTGCGATCGCTTGAGCTAGCCGTAGGCACGAGAATCGACAGCTTTTCAAAATGCATAATTCTCATGCATCTCTTGTAACTGGGCCTGTAGCCACCACAGAGTGGAGAACTGGAACACCTTTTCTAGAGAGAGCGAAATGAATTTCATTCCGCCAATGGAAATCCCAGCGATGTTCTTCGCGTTTTTCATTGGAGCAGCGTCGAAAGGCCGTCAGCGTATACGCTGCAATCGCCTCTCAAGTCACCGCGCGGCTGTTTTGCAAGCACTTTAGAGCCCCTCCAATTGCAAGCTCTGCGGCCTCCGTGCAGAATCGACAGCCTCTCCAAATCATAATTCTTATCGACATCCCGTCACCAGCCTCTCTCCACCACAGAGTGAGAACTAGAACACCTCTTCTAGAGAGAGCTGAATTCAACCTGGGTTCAACTTGGATTCAACCCGGGTTCAACCATGTTCAACCCAGGTTCAACCCAGGTGCAATCCAGATTCAACCTGAGTTGAACTTGGATTTCAACAAAAACCTGGTTTAAACCCAGGTTCAGAGAATCCCAGAACGACACACCCTTCAATTAGTTCAAACCCAGGTTTAAACTCCATTTTTGAAAGGAAAAAAGTTCGAACTCTGGGTTGAACTTAGGTTCAAACCCCCCCTCCCAAGGCTTGACCATTGTTAAGCTTCCCTTGAATACAGTCCGCTTGTTTTTTCATTTGTTCTTGGGTTGTTGTGCTAGAAACAAAACCAATCTAAAGGCATCGTCGAACTGCGCCTTGATGGGCCCATCACCTTTGCTCAAAGGGGGGCTTAAGGGGGGGGGCTTCAGGGGGGGCTTAAGGGGGGGGCAAAGGGGGGGCCTTTGGAGAAGACCAGGGGCTTCAAAGGGGGCTTCAAGGGGGCTTCAAGGGGGGGGCTTAGGGGGAGGCTTAAGGGGGGGCTTAAGGGGAGGCTTAAGGGGGGCTTAAGGGGGAGCTTAAGGGGGGGGTTTAAAGGGGGCTTAAAGGGGGGGCTTAAAGGCTTAAAGGGGGCTTGAAGGGGGGCTTAAAGGGGGGCTTAAAAGGGGCTCTAAGGGGGCTTGAAGGGAGGCTTAAAGGGAGGCTTAAAGGGGGCTTGAAGGGGGGTTTAAAGGGGGGCTTAAAGGGGGGCTTAAAGGGGGGCTTTAAGGGGGGCTTTACGGGGGGCTTAAAGGGGGGCTTCAAGGGGGCTTTGAAGGGGGCTTTAAAGGGCTTAAAGGGGGGGGCTTAAAGAGGCTTGAAAGGGGGCTAGAGAGGCTTATGGGGGAGGGCTTGAGGGGGCTGAAAAAAGGGGGGCTCAAGGGCGACTCAACATTACTTTATCGTGAAGATGAAAGAGAAGGGATTTATTCTAAATTCCACCCCCTCGAATCTTGCTTTGTTTTTTGGATTTCGTTCTTCGAAACTAGAGAAGTGAGACTCTAACTTCCCTTTGAAAAGAGAGAGAAAGGAATTTATTCTAAATTCCACCCCCCTCGAAGCTTGTTATGTTTTTGTGTGTTTTTGGGATTTCATTATTCGAAACCGGAGAAGTGAGACTCTAAACATACATTTCCCTTTACGAAGCGAAAGAAGGGAATGTATTCTAAATTCCACCCCCCTCGAACCTTGTTATACATTTTGTGTTTGTTTTTGGATGTCATTCTTCGAAACCAGAGAAGTGAGACTCTAAACATTCATTTCCCTTACGAAAAGAAAGAAGGGAATGTACCGTCCGGCCATTCGCAGAGCTGCTATTCGGCAATTTCGATGGGTGACCGCTTCATCCAGATAGGAATGTGGCGTTTGGCTGACATTGATGGTACCCACTTCTCAGTTTCCCACAAGTGGGGCCAGGTGGCCGTCGTTTACAAGAGTGATGGCACAGTGCATCCAGGACCCCTGTCGTCCGATTTTTCTCCCTGGGGGAGATCAAGTGGTGACTCTAAGCACATCGCGTTCGGATTCCAGTTCATCCAAATTGGCGAATTTCGAATTGGAGCTGTGGATGGTACTCACTTTTCCGTCTCCCATCGCGGTGGAAAGACCGCACAGATCTTCAGAAGCGACATCACACTTCACCCCGGCCCCCGAACTGATTACTCAACCTTTGATCGCCCAGCAGACGCCGCCTCCGGAGTTTCTTTCGGCAAAAGGTTCATCCAGATCGGGGAGTTCCGCTTCGGTGATGTTGATGGTAACCACTTCACGATGTCGCACAGTGGGGGGAACATACTTCAGGTCTATAAATCTGATGGTAGGCTGAATCATGGGGTGCAGTACCAAACTGCTGATGATATAGAAACTCGGCGACCAGCGGCATGGACTTGTCAAAGCCTGGAGGCGTCTCGGACACAAATCATTGTCAAATGCAGACTAATAGCTGTGCAGGGATGATAATCGGCCTTGGCTTCAGGTGGCAAGAAATAGGGTTAACTGTTGACATCGGATCTCTATCAGAAGCAACCTTTCCAGCACCAGCTTTCTCCAAGGAGATGGCGCACGGGGGTTGCGATACCCGATATGTAAGCTTCGGCGATCGCTTCATTCAGCTGGGAAGGTGGCGCCTGGCCGCCATCAATGACCAGCACTTCTCCATTTCCCACAATGCCGGCCAGACTTCGGAAATCCACAGGCATGATGGCCGCTTCTTCACAGGACCAAGGACAGACTACAATGCCTGGGACAGGCCCATCGGCTTCCCGTATGGCATCACCTTTGGAGTTGGTTTCGTTCAAATTGGCAAGTTTCGGCTTGGCATGGTGGACGAAAGACACTTCTCCATTTCTCATCAGTCGGGATTTACATCGAAGATTTTCCGCGATGATGGGACCGTGTATGATGGGCCCCGCTCTGACTACGACCTCTGGAAAGTGCGCAGTAGTGGTCCAGCTGCTGGCATCACTTCGGGAGATAAGTTCCTTCAGATCGGAAGGTTCCGTCTCGGTGATGTTCATGGTCATTGGCTGACTCTCACACACAATTCAGGTTCAACCAGTCAAGTCTGGAAGTCGGATGGTACATTGCAGACTGGGCCTGGGCTGGACCATTGGACCCCCTATGTCGCACACCGCCACCCGAAGTGGCACTGTGGAAACATCCAGCAACTTGCTTAGAAATCTGTTGATGTTATGACTCAAAGTGCATATGTTTGTTCATGTCTCACTCGTTCAGGCTGGGGGGAGGCTAGATGGAGGGGGCAGGATGATTATGCTGATGGTTTTCGGGGGGCCTCCACATTCCAGGGCCCAGAGCCTTCAGTCCTCGACAACAGCCGCCTGATTGGCCAGTGTCGTGCCCATAGTGCGGACCAGCCTAGTAGTTTGGACAGTTTCGTGCGTACGTGTACTGTGTACTCACATCTTCGCTCGAACGGGTTCAGATCGGCAGCATTGGACATTCAACTCATGGTTCGATGGCTCGAGGCACGCATCTGGCACCTGCACCGGCATCACGGCTGGTTACAACTTCCTCCAAATCGGGGACTGGCGCTTGGCTCGAATCAACGACAGGCACTTCACCTTCTCACATCGAGGTGGTCAAACCCCCATGATCCTTGGAAAAGAGTAGACACGTCATCTCTACTTTCGTTTTTGTTGTCAGCTTTCGTGTTGAATAGCTTCCGGAATCGTGATTTGGCCGAGGATGTACAAATCTGATGGCACACACAAAAAAGGGCCGCGGACGAGCTTTGGCTCTTGGGGCTGGGAAGCTGGAAAGACGCCATCCTTTGGTGAAGTGCGATTTGGAGATCACTTCATCCAATTTGGACTCACAGCTTGCTTTTGAAAGCAGTTTGTGTGATTTTTGTTCTGCTCAGGGCTCTAGGCTAGGGGTCGTGGGCAACATGCTGCAGGAGAGTTTCGTCTTGGTGCAGTGGATGACAATCACCTCTCCGTGTCTCATTCGGGAGGCCTGACTGCGATGATCTTCGGGCAGGGAACTCTTCATCCTGGACCCCGTCATGACTACGGCTTGTGGGAGAAGCCCTTGGGGGAGCCCATGGGCGTGACCTTCGGAGATCGTTTCGTGCAGATCGGTAACTTCCGCCTGGGCGACGTGGACTCCAAGCACTTCTCAGTGTCTCATGTCACTTGGTACAGATTCCATGGGGGTCACCGGGGTCACTGGGGCAACATGGACCCAGGGAATCTCTGAAGTCATGTTACTTCGTTGTTCTTGTCATTGTTCCCTGGCGTGCCGAAGCTCTCCATTCTGTAGCTCAGCCCGTTTTTTCTCCGCGTATGTTCTTTGCAAATCTTTGAGTGCGTTGACGCATGATGCATCTCATGCTGTCAGGTCATTGGCAAGACAAACGTTGTCTTCAAAAGCGATGGTACAGTAAACGACTGGCCGGGAACAAGCTTCACCACTTTCGGGCGCCCCTTGGAAGAGTGCTTCGTGGCACCGCCGTGAGATATTTAAGAGAGCTCACGAAGGCACCCTCATATGTGGGTCCTGCGGCAGAGCAGCTGTCGGGATAAGCCTTCGAGCTCACGAAGGCACCCTCATATGTGGGTCCTGCGGCAGAGCCGCTGTCGGGATAAGCCTTCGAGGAGCAAGCGAGCTCAAGTAGCCACCCTCATATGTAGCTCCTGCGGCAGAGACGCTGTCGGGATAAGCCTTCGAGGAGCAAGCGTTGGACTTAGGAAAAGCCTTGGGAAGTTGTGGACTGATCATGGATCTTGTGACAACCTTGTGCTTGTTTTTTGACGCGTGAACTTGTTGACATCGGCTGTGCAGCTTCGTCGGTGCTTCAGGTTCTCGACAGACAACATCAGACAGCATGGCTCGCATGAGATGCTCAAGTTTAAGCCGCTTTTGCGCTGTGAATTGTCGATTTCAATGTTTGTTGCTCCTCCATGCCGCAATGTGATTTGCAGTGCCCCAATCCGTTTCCAGGCTGCGTCGTCAATGCTTTGCACATGTTTTGCACATATTGGCACTGCACCATGCCTTCGAGCGTTGTGGGCCTTTGCACAGGCAGCGACTTCCCGAGGCACTTTACCTTGAGATTGCCTCTATTGAGAGCAAATGCGGGATACTTGAGATGATACTTGATGACACCTGATGATACCTGCAGGGCTGGCCCATGGCGCCGTGCCACCCTTGAAGTCAGCTTCACAGCTCAGGGGCGGAGCTCGTGATTGTTTTTCGCGGTTTTCTTCAGTGACAGAGGCCCTCCCCTGGCCGGTCCCAGGCGTTGCGTTTTTGCAAGTTCTTGTATGGGACATCCCGGAACCTTCCCTTGCTCCCTTGCTCCCTTGCTTCGCTGCTTGCTTGGCTGCTTGCTTAGCTGCCTGCTTCGCTGCCTGCTGCGCTGCTTCGCTGCTAGGCGTTCAAAGCAGACGGCAGGTGCCCAGCGCGGTGTGCCAGAGGGGTGCGTATGCGTGTGCTTGGTCACTTGATCGAGACCTGCGAGGTGCTAGCCGCGTTTCTTTTCCGAGAGCCGCAGGCCGTTGAGATCGGTGACCCTCTTGCGTTGTGTGTTCCTGGCCCAATGCCTCTTCAGACCTGCGGAATCAGTACTGTGTGGTCGTGAAGTTGTGAAGGCAAAGTGCAAGAAGATCATCAATGATGCGCAGCTCACTTGCAGGTCCAGTGAGCGCGGTATAGCGCGGCATCATGCTCGCGACCGTGCCTCGCCAAAGGTGTAAATGTTGAGGATTCTTGATGCGATGCTGAGGTATTTCTGTGCCCAAGCCTTGGTATTTGGCAAGAGACGTCGTATGTCGTCGTATGTCGATGTCGTCGTCGTCGTCGCTCAGGCCAGGTCGCCAGACCTCTCCTCGAAGCCGAAGACGGATCCGACCTCACCTAGTCGGTTCAAGTTCTGTGGTTATGGGGGGATGCATTCGGGGGCAGTTAGCAGGCTCATAGGCTCGCAGGCCGTCGTAGGCTCATTAGGACAGCTGCTGTGCGGTTTCGGAAGGCGGCGTTGCTGACTGCTTCAGGAGCTGCCGCGCCCACTCGCCCGCGCCTTCGCCGAGCAGGCGGGTGTTCCATGTGTTCCGTGTTGGGTAGGAGGGGGCAGAAGAGCATCGAGAAGGGCATCAAGTCCACGTGGCTTTCTGCGTGGGCTTGAAATGTGGCTATAGGTCGGACTTGTGGGCGAGTTCTCAAAGCAGAGCACCTTCTACTTGAAGGAGGCCTCTTCCCGATAGCCCGATAGGCGCCGAGGAAGTCTTTTTGTTGGCAGATGCGCCTGGAGCGGAGGCGTCGCAGCTGATCGATCGGACGCGACATCGCCTGGCTGGGGTGGGCTGCTGGGCTGTGTGTGTGTGTGTGTGTGTGTGTGTGTGTGTCAATTGTTGCAATTGTTGCATTGTGTATGCCGCAACGTGTAGAGCCAGTGCCCGCCCTGCAGCTCCAGCACACCCTCGAGAAGGCAGACAAGGCGAGATGCGAGTGCAGCGTATCTGGGTAGTATCTTCGTAGCGCAGCTCAACAGCACCTGCTTGGAGCCACAACCGTGGAGCATCGCGGGGCGAGTGCGGAGCGCAACGCGTCCCAATGTAGGCGTAATTTTGCAGGGTATGAGGAACGATCCGCAACTGTACAGCAACGATCAGGATGTGTGCAGATCTGTGCAGGAAGGCTGGGGAGGCACAGGCAAACACAAAAGCACCGGGGCATGGGTCACTCGATGCCAGCACCATGGGCGCCTCGCTGGCCATGCTTCTCGGCGCTTTTTGTTCTTTTTTTGCCTTGTAGAGACGATAACACTTTAAAATTAGCAACATAAGTTTTTGTTGCTCGTCTAAGTTCTGTGAAGATCTCCGCATACATTCAGGTGCACTAGCTGCAGCATGGAGACCTACCAGGCGGCATATCCACATGTCTGGCACAGTCAGGGTGCAATTTGAAGTTGCAATAGCTCTCAGCACGTCTCTCAAAATATGCTTGTGCCCAGGAGAGGTCTCGTGCTCGTGTGTTACTTGCTTCAGAGTTGCAGGCAGGAGAATCTTGCAGTATTCGAGTTGTTGAATTCAGCCATTGTCGCCGATGCCAAGCACAGCCATGCACAGCCATGGCAGTCGTGTTGCTTGGCAGGCGCTGACAGCCAACTCTATGGTTCAGTTGGTGTGTTCCTTGAGGGGTTTGGTCACTCAAAGGCATATGCCCATGCCCTGCTGCGCCGTTGAGGACCTGACCGGAAGATCACTTGGAGATGCAGGCTCGGGACTTCGGGACTTCGGGACTTCGGGACTTCGGGACTTCGGGACTTCGGGACTTCGGGACCTTCCCCACCGAAGCGGCCTCTCGTTGGTCGTTTCTCACTCTCCAAGTCCCAGGTGCCAAGATCCTGTCGGATGCGCTGAAGGCAATGGGTGTTGGTGCATTGGGATGCCCCGATGCCCCATTCATGCCCCATTCATGCCCCGCCTTTTTTGACTGTCATGCGGCCGAATGTCATGCGGCCGAGTCGACTTCAGGAGTGTTCGTCCCTGACAAGCTTGAGCCGCCGGCCCAGTCCACCTAAGCCATTCGCTTCAACATGGGGCGCTTCAAAATAGCTTCCTCAAGAGACCGAAGATAACGATGGGAATGGGAGGGAACGATAAGACTTTGCCAGATTGACTTTGTTGGGGCCGCAGGCCTCCGCTGGAACGGCATCAGGGAGCAAGGAGCAGCCGCGGCTTGGCAGAGTTTTGGTTTGAAAGTCTGCAGAGACCTCCACGAGTTGCTCCTGTAAGAATCGCAGCACGCGCCGGCGTGACGTTGCGCAGCGGCCCATTTTCCCCGACTCCACCTTGCGCCTGTGCGAGGCGCTTGCAGTCGCACTCGAGTCTAGCAGGCTGACATGTGGGAGCCTCGGCGCAGCAGCAAAAAATCGTATTTCCGGCATTTTGCAACATCCGTGAAGCGATGCACAACATTCAGCAGACTGTGCTCTCCGTGAGGCCTGGACGTGTTCTGCAACTCTTTTGGAGACCGGGGAGCGGCCGCGATGGTCGAGGGCTCAACACGCACAAAGAGGGGTGCGCTCTCAGTGCTCTCAGTGCTCAGTGCTCTCAGTGCTCTCCCTTCAGTTCGTCCCTTCTCCTTGCGCCTCTCCAACCCTCTCCTTTTCTCTTTCTCAAAGGTGGCGCCTCTCCACTTGCCCCTCTCTCAGCTTCCGCTTCTCTCCTTACCCCCTCTTCTGTATTGTCTTTCCTCTCCCGTCTTTTTCAGCCCAAACGACGTGCAAAAAGGCCGCGGCGCTGCCTTCCAACGGCTCCCTGCGGAAGCTGGACCTGGGCCTGGGTGCCGAGAGCCTCTCAGCTCTCAGGAGCTACTGATCTTCTCCTCTCTCAAGAAGCAGAATGGGGATTCTTTCTCAGAGACTGAACTCTCACTTCTCTCAGATTTTTAGAGACTCTCAGAGACTGAGGACGTAGAATCAGCCTGGCAGACTCAGAGCCCCGAGCAGCCCCGAACATGATGCGAAACATGTGGGCCCTCTGACCCTCTGTAGGACTCCCTAAGGCCATCTAAGGCCCTAGGCGCGTTGTTGATAGCATTTGCCCAGGCTGGAACTCCATCGGCGACCCTGGGGCTGCAGGTGCCCCAGAGAAGTCCAGAGAACCATAGAGAACCCGTTTGTTCCGAAATGTTCCGAAGTGTGCCGAAATGTTTCGACATGTTCCGAATCTGTTCCGAATCCTTCGCCCTTCCTGAAACCCCGTTTCGGCCAAGCCGTCGA
The DNA here is from genome assembly GCA_905221605.1 of Symbiodinium natans. NCBI lineage: Eukaryota > Dinophyceae > Suessiales > Symbiodiniaceae > Symbiodinium > Symbiodinium natans. The sequence goes on from CAJNDS010000047.1 coordinate 719,956, forward strand.
GATTCTGCCACCTTGGAGCTGGTGTAGCCTGCTGAGGCCACTCTTGCTGCATCCTTGAAGAGAAACAGCGTGCTCACGGAACTAGGCGCCCCGGTCTTCTCGTGGTCTGGGCGTGTGTCTCAATCAGTTTTTGGATCGGCGTCGGCTGGCAGCGCAGGGTTGGAGCAAAACGCCATTACGGGTGCCACGGCCCTTGCAGAGGACAGGGCAGCAGCAGCGCAAATGCAACTGCGTAGAACTGCTAGAACTGCGTGCAGCGTTGTCTTGGTTTGGTGAAGAGGAAGGAACTCTCGTTTGCATTTCAGTGCTCTCCAGGCCTTGATCTCGAAGGGCGGCGCCTGCATACGCCTGGCGGGCAACCCGCTGGAGGAGGTGCGCACCTTTTTGTTGTTTTTGGTCATATGTGTTTTTGTTCCACCCATATAAGAATATTTAGGAGTACTGTAGGCTCGAACGTGTAATGTCTCTGCTCTACACGATGCTCTACACCGTGCCCTCCTGCCTCTCGTCTAGTGGGCTTCGCTTGCTTCGAAAATTCGCTACATTTCTCTGAGAGCTTTGAGCTGTCTTTTTTCGAGAGCTTTCCTTTGCGGAGGAAAGCATCCGCGCTCTGGAGCTTTTGGTTCGCAATGGTCAGCTCGTGCCCCAGCAGGGGGCATCCTGCTGCTACCGGCTCCTCCATGCTCCAAGCTGAGGCTTGGTAGCCTGGATGTTTGCAGCGACAGGTGCGGTGGACTAAGGGTGCGTGTGTGTGTGTGTGTGTGTGTGTGTGTGTGTGTGTGTGTGTGTGTGTGTGTGTGTGTGTGTGTGTGTGTGTGTGTGTGTGTGTGTGTGTGGTTGTGTGTGTGTGTGTGTGTGTGTGTGTGTGTGTGTGTGTGTGTGTGTGTGTGTGTGTGTGTGTGTGTGTGTGTGTGTGTGTGTGTGTGTGTGTGTGTGTGTGTGTGTGTGTGTGTGTGTGTGTGTGTGTGTGCGTGCGTGCGTGTGTGTGTGTGCGCACCACAGCAGACGCAGAAACCCCATCGTTACCAACAACACCCGACTGTGTACCTAAAAGTTCAAATCGTTCGTCGGCAGCAGTTTTGACAACATATACATCTGTATATGGATATTCATTATATATATATATATATATATGATCGGCTTTAGAGCATGAGATACAAGCTTGGAGCGTTTTGCAGCCATCGTGGCTGAAAGAAGTGTGTGTGTGTGTGTAACCTGCTGTACATGCAGGATTGGGGTCACACCCGTTTTTTGATTTCATGCAGGGGGTCCCAGATCTGCTACTCATGCTGGGACCAACGAAGACCATGAGTAGCAGATGTGCAAACGTACCTGCTATGAGGAGTACTTGGGTGGTTGCGTCCGCAGCTGGTATCCTCAACGGGGACAGAAACCTCATCCCCGCAACGTGTTACATGTTGTCGTCAGCATGGCACTTCGCAGACGACAACATATGCCATTCCTGGTGTCTGGCACGACGACGACACAAGGGACAGAACCCGCATCCCAACGATCATTCCTGTGGTCTGATCTGGGGCCTGAAACCTAGCCGAAGCAATGACGACAATAGTCACTGACTATGCTTGATGTTGTCCAGTCGAATGTCCGTCTCATCAGTTCCAGACAAGTCAACGTGTGTATGGTTCTGGCGTGTTGTCCCGTCACGGGGCCAGATCCCAGAAGACCCGGGCACATCTGCAGTAGGCTTTGTGGCATGAGTAGGTAGATCATCACCACAACCAGAGGGAGTTCAGCAACACTTTACCAACATTAGCAGAAGAGACATGCTAACTCATGCACATGAACAACAACGACAGGAGGTGCAGAGGAAGACAGCATGCAGGATTGGGGTCACGCCCGTTTTCGATTTCATGCAGGGGGTCCCAGATCTGCTACTCATGCTGGGACCAACGAAGACCATGAGTAGCAGATGTGCAAACGTACCTGCTATGAGGAGTGCCTGGGTGGCTGCGTCCGCAGCTGGTATCCTCAACGGGGACAGAAACCTCATCCCCGCAACGTGTTACATGTTGTCGCCAGCATGGCACTTCGCAGACGACAACATATGCCATTCCTGGTGTCTGGCACGACGACGACACAAGGGACATCCCAACGATCATTCCTGTGGTCTGATCTGGGGCCTGAAACCTAGCCCAAACAATGACGACAATAGTCACTGACTATGCTTGATTTTGTCCAGTCGAATGTCCGTCTCATCAGTTCCAGACAAGTCAACGTGTGTGTGTGTGTGTGTGTGTCTGTCTGTCTGTCTGTCTGTCTGTGTCTGTCTGTCTGTCTGTCTGTCTGTCTGTCTGTGTGTCGGTGTGTCTGTGTGTCTGTGTGTCTGTCTGTTTGTCTGTCTGTGTGTCGGTGTGTCTGTGTGTCGGTGTGTCTGTGTGTCTGTGTGTCTGTGTGTCTGTGTGTCTGTGTGTCTGTGTGTCTGTGTGTCTGTGTGTCTGTGTGTCTGCGTGTCTGTGTGTCTGTCTGTCTGTCTGTCTGTCTCCGTGTGTCTCTTTGTGTGTCTCTATCTCTGTGTGTGCGCGCGCATGCATGTGCTTTGTTTCTGTGAGGGTTTTCCGACGCTGAGAAGATGGCCATGCCTCAGCAGGTGCTACACCGACCGCGCCTCATTGAGTAGCGAGCTCAGCATTATGCACAGGACAAGGTCGACAACTCCCGAGAGACACTGTTCTTGACAGCCTGCGATATGCCAAGGCAGTGACCTGGCGGAGGCAGAGCGCTTGGAAGCCTTGCGCTTTGCGGGGGAAGTCGCAATACCAGGGGCGGATGCCTTTGGGCTGAATGGCGGCTAACAGCTTGGCGACGTGCCTACGTGGATCTTGTTTTTTCGGATTCGTTGGGCACCCGTCTCGGCGTCCAGAGCAGTCGACTGCCGTCGCTCCCGGTGGGGATGTCGAGTGTCCCTTGAACGATCATGGGCTTCTGTTGCGTTCGCACGGCGATGGCCAGCTGGGACATGCAAGATCCAGCTCCCGGCCGAGATTCTGCAAGACGGCTCCTCGATTTCTGGTCGCTGAGCTCCTTGGAAGAGAGCTACTTCCAAAACCCCTCAAGACGAAGGCGGTCCTCCGAACACGTGCTGCCTTGTTCAAATGGTGTTACTCAACAGCGTTGCAGGAGGAAGGAAAAAAAAGGTGGTCTCTCACAAGAGCGGCGCTTCTTGTTTTGTCTCCTTCTTTCTCTCTCTCTGTCTTTCTTTATTTCTCTCGCTCTCTCTCTCCCTCTTGCTCTCTCTCAGTTCTCTCAGTTCTCTCAGTTCTCTCAGTCCTCTCAATTCTTCAATTCTCTCATATGCCTCCCCATTTGATCTTGTCTTCTTTTCCTCCGGCTGCAGGCTGGCCTGGTTGGCAGGATCGGGGGTGCAGCCGGTGTGCTTTGAAGGTCTCTGAGAGTGCTCCTCTCGAGTTTGCGGTGTGTTCATTCACGGCTAGCCATTTTGGATGAGGGACGTGCCACGAGATGACTGCCCCCCCCCCCACCCCCCCCAGAACCAACAACACATTGGACTCATTGGACTGCATGACGCTTCAAAGTCCCTTCAGCAGAGAGCTCTCCCGACATCTTTCAGCTTGTAGACGGACCGCAGACGAACGACCCCCGACATCCCTAAGCCCAACGGTTTTTGATTCTTGCTATCAGGTGACAGAATCCAAAGAACGTAAGGAGGTGCGTAGAGGTCTTGAGGCCCATGTGCGACCAGATCGATGGGGGCCGCTTGTGGGCGTGCCAGTCTACCCGGCCTACCCGGCGACTCTCAGGCAGTCGACAACACCGCACAACAGTAGACACCAGTGGACACGTGTCTTGATGGGAAAGCTTGTTTGTCCACTTGCTGGCTTGTTCCAAGTTCGTCAGGCCAACCGGAACTCCGTCCGCAAAGCGCAGCGCATAGCTTACGCGGAGGGCTGAGTTGTCGCAACCCCGCCCCATGATTGAGAAATTCAGCCTGAGAACGGTTCCTCACAGGGGAGGCACCCTGGTTGTTGCTCAAATTGTAAACGGGCCCTAGAGGAGGCAAGCGGCCTTCCGTCCCATGCCCCCCCATCGCTGAGGTCTGTGACGTGGAGGGCCACTGGGACTTCTTCTGCAACTTTGTTGAGCTCTGCGACGGGGTCAAGTTCAAGCTGCCGGGGAATGTGCCTTGCCTCCCTCTTTGTGATCATTGCATAAATTGCGATCCCTGTTGTTTCAAGCGTGGTGCACTGCAACGCGCCCAGTGATGCCCCGTGCGCACCAAGGACGGCCGAAAAGCCCGGACCTCCCAAGAGCTGGACTGCCACATCGCCCTACACATCAGCCCAATAAAGCACAATTAATAGACAATTAAGCACAAGACCCGCCGAATCTGATTTTCGTGCTTGCCCGTTGAGCCTGTGCCGCAAGGAGCTGGAGCTCGCCGAGGGCTGGATTTTTGTCTTTGGTGGGGATGCCTGTGACAAAGGCGATGCTTCGCTTTTCGTTCCCGGAATCGCCTACAGCTGCATGTAATTGCATGTAGCCGATGTAGCCGAGCACTTCCGCCGTGAAGGTCCCGGGACGCTCCGCTTCCTGGAGGCCATGGTGATGCTGAAGAGGCTCTTCGTGAGAGATCGTGAGACTTGCTGCCGGAGAAGCTGTGCTGACTCCGCGGCTGATTCCGCCCTCTGCAGGAGATATCCCTCAAGGGTGTTCCTCATCCTCGGCAACCGGGTGGTTGCCCCAGCATCCCAGCAGATCTCCGGTGGCACCTTAGACCCCGCGTTTCGAGCTGAGGACCTGAACAAGATGAGGTGGACCTCGGAACTCACACAGTCGGAGCTGAGACGCATCAAAGAGGTCGAGCTCCAAGCATCCGAGAGAGCACATGCCAAGAGCACTTGCCCTGCAAGCCCCCCGCCTTTAGGGCCTCGTGGGACTTTTGTGGGACTTTTGGGCCGTTTTTCTTCACTTTCTGTTTGTGTGTCTCGCTGCAGGGGTGTGTTTTCTTTGACGGATCGCGTACAAGCGAAGCAAAGAATGGGCGATGCACGGAAAACTCTCATCCACAGCGGTTTTTGTTATTGAGCATCTTCTCGTGTTGTTTGCAAACGTCGCCTAGCGCCACGGCACGGGCACGTCGGAGTTCCTGCAGCTACTCCGTGTGGTGCTATGCGAGGGTTGGGTCCCAGATAGCTACGATGTCTGGCCTGCATGGCTTTCTTGGAGTTGGATTGACTTGCAGGGCAACGGAAGGGAACCAAGCAAGCAACCGAGCGAAGCCTCAATCTTCGTCTGCATACGCTCTGCAAGACCAAGATGAGAAGATGAGAGCAGATCGCGTCAATTCGTACCATATGAAGCAGACAATGCTATCTAAGTTAATATTGCCTGCGAAAGGAACCGCATAACTTGCAATTCGCGTGGAAATCTGCCAAAATGCAGAAGTGGTACACATTGCATGCCCATGGTCTTGTTGTTGGGCATGGCTCCAGCGCTTGAGGTTCGAACGCATGCGCGCTTCCGGAAAACGAGACCCAGGGCTTCCGTTTTGATTTGCAGTTGTGGTGTGAAATCGGGGGGCATCCCCAGTCCCAGAAAGCAGCCATGAAAAGTTCAGAAAGGGGAAAAATGAAAAAGCAGAACAAAAACATGAAAAGCAAAGGCGCCTCTGACAGGATGTCCACCGTGAGTCTTTGGCCGCTTGAGGTGCCTCGGGCCTTTTGGCAGTCGCGCCTTCCTGGCAACTGCCTGGACCTCAGAAAGAGGCGAAGTGAATGGATCGTGCCAGTCTGGTGGTTGTGGAGGTCGACTGAGTCGAACGGCTGCCGAGGTCCCACACACTGGGAGTACCTCAGAAGAAAGGTTGCGCAGGAAGAGGGCTTGAACGAGGCCAGAGAGACATTGCCTGCAGCAGAAGGGATGTCCCTAGCATACCTCCTGACAGGATGAGGTCACCGAAAGGATGATCGAGAACCGCAACACCAAAGCAAACAAGCCTCCAGGGGGCAGTTAGGTTGTGTTTCCCCTGCGCCCAAATTGGGACTTCAGCCGGTGCTTTTGAAAAAAATATGAGATCCGCTCGAGGTTGCGGTACATGCTGGACTGTGACATGGGATCCGTAGGAGACTTTGAGTTCAGACGGGAGGCTGGGCGCATGCCTTATCCCCATGTTGACCAACTCCCGCGGTCACGACCGCGCACGCGCCCCATGACGAAAGGAGCTTGCACATCTCCTGAATGTGCGCAAAGAAGACGTCACGGATGAGGCTCCTTCTGCTCGCATTGGAGCTGCACCGAACAACCCTCTGGAGCAACATACGTTGACACAATCGGCCCGGAGGAGGAAGAAGGGAGTCCAAGCCTGTGCCGCCAGGATGTAGTCGAGAGCTACGAGCGCAGCGTCGGTCCTGGTGGTGTCATGAGGCCAGGGGAACGAGAAGGGCGGAAGGAGAAGGGCGGAGAAGGGCGGAGGGAGAGGAAGGGAAGGAGGAAGGGAAGTGGCGCACGTCCCCACATGGACCACAGCTCCAGGAAGTTCCTGAACCTCGGGCAGCTGGCTCTCTTCGTTGACGGGACTCTCTTCGTGCATGGCCAGGCCAAAGCAAAAAGTCGACGTGAGTTCCCAAGCTCTCTCGGGATCTCGATAGGAGTGCTTCTGCTTCTTTCGAGTTGTGTCAGAGCGCTGTGCTTGCAGATCATCGGGAACCAGTTCCCGTCTGAGCAAGTCATAGGCCCGGCCACTTACATGGGGGCAGTGCGCGCCGTGCGGGGTGAGAGCTCTCGACCAACACTGACAAGGGCTGAGGAGACAAAGAGACTTATTCTGTTTGGGGGTCTTGAGAGATGGCTTCGGGTTCTTGAGAGGCTTTCTGGATTGTGTGGAATTGTGTGCCCCTCTCATCCACTCTCAAGCGCCTAAATCCTTTTGTCCTGCGAAGGGGCAGACTTCGAGAACACCGCCTGGAGCGTGGGCGTGATACCCGGCCAGGACGGAGAAACCGGAACCGTCTGCTCTTCCTCCCTTTCCATTTCCTCTCCCTCTGCCTCTTTCTTCCAAGTCGGCTCGGAGTTGCTGGACTGGCCTGGAAAGCCCCAAACTGCCCCCCGGGGGGGCGGGGTGTGGGGGTTCCACACCGTTCTCTCTCTCTCTCTCTCTATCTCTCTCTCCTCTCTTGCATTCTCTCTCTCTGTCTCTCTCTCATTCTCTCTTTCATTCTCTCATTCATAGCATACATGCAGACAAGCAAGAAACGCCACCTTATCTTTGTGAGGGGTGTGGAAGACATTTTTCATTCGGCGAAAGCCACGCAAAACGCATTTTTTTAGCCCGCATCCCGGACGACCACACGGTTCCAAGTGATTCCCACCACCTGGGCGCAGCGTAAGAGCCTGCTGACGGAATCGTACGAGTGATTCAGCCCGCGGTTTGTAATCGTCACTCCAATTGTGACGCCAAGTCTCAGACCCAAGACGGTTCATCGACCATCGCAGCTCTGTCCTACGAAAACAAGTTCGACCAGTTTCTCATCGGGGAGGATATCGGAATTGTGACTGCTCGTTGGATGATTGATTGTTTGTTGTCAACCGAGGTGGTGGGTCACCGACTCGCTATCAGGCATAAGCTCTTTCATGATTCCGCTTTCGAGGAAATGCCAAAAAATCCTGGTATGCCAGACACGCGTAGGACTCAGCCGAAGGGATCCTGGCTCTGTTTGCCCGAAGCGCCAACTAAAATGTCCCTTCTTCCGCGTGTTGCTCTGCACGTTGCGCCTCCCGCATGTGCAGTTCCCCTGGACACCTTTCGCGGTTGTTTGATCGGCGCTTGTATTAAACTCTTCTCTTCTCTCCCTCCCTGTGCCTCTGCCTCTGCCTCTTTTGTTGTCTCGTTGGCTGGACTTGTAGGTGGGTTCACACGCATTCTGGCAGGAACCGGAGGACGACTTGCAGCGACCCGGGCAGCACATGTCTGGGCTCAACATGCTGATACACCGAGACCTCAAGCTGCTGAAGTTTCACAAAGCAGTTTGCACGTCGGCTCGCGGGTTGCCATGCCATCCAGGAAATGGATTGCCAAGCTCAACAGCTGGGCAGCGGCCGAGATCAGGTGCCCTTGTCCAAGAGTGCACATCGCGAGTCGATGCGAGTCGGCTAAGCCACAGGTAGCCACCTTGTGGATGTTTAACATCTAGGGACTTTCACAAGTCTCACATCTGCCAGGGATTGGCAGCATCGGCCCCAGTGGGAGGTGCCGCCTCGAGTGTCGACCTTCGAGCTCCATGGCGTCAGGTTAGTTTTTCAGACACCCCAAGCAAGCCCTCTGAGCACGCCCTCTGACCGCGCCATACAAAAAGCATCCCAAAAGCTGCTCCCACGAGCTCTTCTTTAAGAAAGCTGTTCAGATTATTGCAACACTCTAAAGAACTTAAATGCAATCTTAAGCTCAAATGCAAGTTTTGGCCTGATGGAGCCTCTGCAAAGACCCTGGTGAGGTCTTGGTCCCAGCGCGGTGCCTCGGAGCTGATTGCCTACGGCACCCCCGGCACTCGGCACCCTACGGTGATCTACTGCAGGCTCTCAACCTTCAAATACTTTCAACCTTCAAATCTGTTTTTTACACCAGAGCGGAGAAATTTCCCTGCAGATACCTGACCGAGCAGAGCATGCCTTTGCAGTATCCGGACAAATTGGTCGACTACTTGAAGCATCACGGCGTCAAGTATGTGGTCGTGGGACACACACCGCATGGCAACGCCCCTACGGTCATCATGCATGACGGGGTGACGCTGATCATGGGCGACACCTCCTTCAGCGACCCGTCCTGGAGATTGTCGCGTCTGAGAACCATACGATAGGATGCGGCGCCAGCATTTTAAACGCTGCTTGCTCTTGGTCCGGCCGAAACCACTTGGGGTTGAGGGGCCGGCTGTAGAGATTTCAACAGATTTGTGTTGAGAGAATCCGTAACTGGTGGGGGGGCGGGTTGGGCCTCCTCCAAAAACCTCAAAAACTTTGGTCCTAAACGTAAACTTTCGGGGCACATGCTGGGCTTCAGGGCGCGGAGATGTGCAGAACCTCTGCCTCAGGTGACGTGAAGGCAAACCGCTTCTTCCAGGGAGACAACCGCGGTACAGCCGCGTGCAGCATTGAGTACCGTGGCCATGCCTGGTTTGTGCATGGGCAGACGGACAAGGTTGGGCCGAAGTTGATATCATTTCATATCAGCAGATTCTTGAGCTGGTTGAGTGAATTCTTCAAAACGCATCGTTTGCCACAGGAGCAGGCCTTCGGCTACTCCATTGGTCCTGGCATAGTACCTGGCTGCGATCCTCTGGTTGGCCGATTCACGAAGGCCACCAGCGAAGGCTCAACAGTTTTCTTCGTCTCATTCCTTCTTCACTTCGCTCCTACTGTCCACTCCTCCTTCTTGCGGGTTTTCCGGCGGTTTTTGGCCGTCTCAAAGCGCGAACAGCAGCTACATGATGATTTTCTTCACATCCTCGAAGCTCTTTGAATCAGCAGAATAACAATGAATTTTATGCAGGGGTGCACAAGGATCGGCCGCAGCGCAGGGTATCACATCTTCACTTGCGCAGGCAAACAGTTCTTTGTGAAAGCCAAGCTCACGAACACGAGCAACGAGGCCCAGTACCTTCTGTGCCTTGGGCAACCCAAACATGATAGCATGGCGCAAGTACTTTTCGGATGTGCTTCAATGCTGAACTAAACCCCTTTTTTCCGTGGCCAGTGCACGCCAAGGAGCCACGTGCAGGGCTTTCGCTACGAGTACGCGGTGTCCAGCAATGAGGAGGCCAGAAAAAGACGACTCCCCCCCGGAAAAAGAAGCTGCCGTGCGAATCGAATCAGTGAAAGCGTGCGGAACACTGGTGGGAAGGGCAAAAGTGAACGGCGTCGACTTGTGTCGGGGTCGTCCTGCATGTTTCTTTGCATGTTCCAGGTGGCTACCGCCATAGAGGAGGGATCGGTCCACTTCCTGTCCGAGCGGCTCTTGATGGAGTTCCTTGAGCAGGATGTCATGTCGAAGATCCGGCACCTGTTTCACATGCTGGACATGAACGACGACGGCACGATCTCGATGACGGAGCTGGTCCTGGCGATCAACGACCCGCTCTTCCGGCGCGGGCTGCGGAGCATCTTCCCGACCTTGGACCCCATCTCCCTGCTCTCCTCCGCCACTTTGATGGACGGGGAGCTGGGCCCCGAGCAGTTCCACGACCTCTGCAAGAAGCACGCGGACAAGGGCCGCCTGGAGTCCTGCATCTACTTCCCCCTGGTGGTCAGCGGGGAGCCCTCGGCCGTAGGGACCTTTCCCAAGGCTGAGAGTCATTTCTCTCTTTTTTTGTACCCAAAGTTTCTCTCCTCTCATGTAGACAGAAGTGTAAGGAAGTTCATATGTCGCCCCCTCCCTCCCTTTCCCCGGTGCCCCCGGAGGCGCTGCCGACCTTCAGCTGCGTCCCGACCAAGTGGATCCAGCCGGAGCACCTGGCGGTTTTTAAAGGGCACTTGGCAAGTTGGAGCCAGCAGCCAAGAAGCTTCGAATGTGATCTCTCCAGCATCAAGTGCCCGGATACCCGGCTGCAATATGACATGCATGATGCAGCATGGAGCTCAGTCGGTTTGCTTCAAGGCTTTTGCTTCTCTGTAGAACGTGGGACGTTCCACGGTGTGCTGCTGCGTGCTGTGCCCAGGCACCTTCGCAGTTGAGCTCTTTCTGCAAGGCACTGCAACCGCGGAAGGCGGCGGTGTCTTGCATGTGGCCCAGCCGCACCTAGACAGTGCCAGACAGTGCCAGCAGGCTCTTTTCAATTGTCCTGGAGACAGAGGCCGTGTGTGTATCGTGGCGTTCTTGGAGTGTACTAGCGAAGCGCGTTCTAATGGCCGAGGTCGGCCATTGCGGAACTGAACATACCAGAGGCGGAGCGAAGGCGTTTGAAGATCCCCGCTGCAGGGCACTACTTCGTTTGGAGCTGCTCGGGAAATTTGGAGTGAAGACGTGTGGTCAGAGTGAGGCAAGGCGAAGCGTAGCAAAGCGAAACGAGCGACAGAGAGAGAGAGAGAGAGACAGAGCGAGCGAGAAGTGAAGCCAAGCAGAAGAAGAAGCAGAAGAGAGGTGTAGAGGAAGGAAGGAAAGAAGCAAGGAAGGGAGGGAGGGAGGAAGGACGGGAGGAAGGAAGAAAGGGGAGGGAAGGGAAGGGAAGGGAAAGGCAGGGAAGGGAAGAAGAAGAAGAAGAAGAAGAAGAAGAAGAAGAGAGAAAGAGAAGGATAGGGAGAGCCAGGGAGATGGAGACGGAGGGAGAGAAATGTCACCACTCCAACCGCGAGACTCGGGCGCGCCCTGGGGCCCGGTTCAGGGGTAATCTGCTCTTCATGCCCTGCAGAAGGGAGGGAGGCAGGTAGAGAGGGCGGTCCTAGCATGTCGAGCTGTTTGGGAGTTTCGGCGACGTTGGGATGAGGTTTCTTGTGGAGGCTGCTAGTGACGTGCGGTAAAGTTGTGAGGTTAATGGCTCCAGTCACGACAGAGTTCCGCAGCAAATGCAACAAAACTTTAGACGTTCTCAGTCTCTACGTCTTAAAGGTTATGTGAGCCAGAGAAGTGCCTCGCCTTGACGCTCCAGAAACGCCCCGCGTGGGAGGGCCTGCGCGTGAAGACTCTTCACGAGGGGCTTTTGCAAAAGCTCCCAGCAGAAGAGGGGACAAGCAAGGTGTGCAGAATACGGATCTAAGAAGGACGAAGTGACAGGAGGAGAGCAGTGCGTTTCAGGAGCAAGAGGAGTGCGAGAAGAGCGACATGACATGAGGCTATCCCTTCTCCATGGTCCGCAACTGGAACTCGGCCGTGGAGCCGCCCCAACCGGCATCCGCCTTGGACCCCGACATCGCCTTCCTCACCGTCGGCGGCTTCGTCTACTTCGCCGCTCGGACCAAAAACCCACTTGGTGCCCACTCTGTTGTTGCCTTGTTGGTTGCGCTGCTGTTGCTACTCACTCCATTCCTTAGCGATGTTCTTCCTTCGTCTTTTGTGCGATCTTGTTGTGTTCCGAGGACAGCCAGTTCCAGCCCGTGCACATCAACGCCGCGATCCCGGACCCAAAGGGCCGGTTGCGCTTCGGGCCCCCCAGGCCCTCGGGCACTGAAAACAGTGAATGTCCTCAGCACACATAGTACACTACTCCCTGAGACCCACCAAGCTGTCCTTGCTCCTGGCAGGCATGTGCCGCACGCCTGGGCTGAGCGGCAGTTGGCACGTCCGCCTCCGAGATTTGCAGTTTGCTTCGTCTTTCAATCCAAGCCTCCTATGGCCGGGCACTTTCCAAACATACTGTAAGGTGGGAGCTTCCAACCCATTACGCTCCAGATGCTTCTGAAACAGGGTGCGTCGGATTATACTTGGCTTCCGTGACTTGATTGAAAGAGAGGAAGGTTGAAGTTTGAAGGTTTGAAGATGTTTGAAGTTTGAAGGTTGCCGCGCTGTGCTTGTGTCTGCTAGGGTTGCGTCTGTGTTGGAAAGTGGCTCAAGCCAAGGCCGCTGGTGCATCATAGCAGCGCTGAACCAGATTGCTCCGCGCCAAGCCAACTTCACTTTTATGCGATTTTTTTGCGACCATGTTGCCACCAAGTCACATGCTCCATGAGATACAGGCCCGTATGGTGGCTTCGCGTACTTGGGCAGAGGACCCACTCTGCGCTTTCGACGCTGTGGTTTTCCCAGGTTGTTACCCGTAGCCTAAAACGTCGCAACGCCGTTGCTTGAAAGGCCTGGCGGACTTCGACCTCTATGACGAGGTGCTGATCTGTTCCCTCTAGACTCTAGACTCTAGGCCTTGGGCGGAGGCTCGCCCATTTTGGCCCCTTTTGTGAAGTAATTTTAACTGAATCTCTGCAAGGCTGCACAAAAGCAGTTAAACAGCAGTTGAATTAGCGGAGCTTCGGCGAAGCCGTCTATCCGCACGTGCCTGGACACCAAACGGGCCCCAGGGAGACCCTAAGCCCTCTCCCATGGAGCAGCGATGAGCAGCGATGAGCAGCGATGAGCAGCGATGAGCAGCGATGAGCAGCGATGAGCAGGGCTCCCCAGGTTGCAGTGTAATCCTGCATTGCAACCTGCATTGCAGGCTTCGCGCTGCAAGGAAGACTGCTATCGGGGTGTTTGATGCACGATATCATGCAAACGTATACAAAAACTGCAACAACAAGACCCCTGGGGGGCATTCGAGTCGAGACTTGGGCGATTCGGTGCCGGAGCCAACCCGTCTCGTGAAAAACGAGTGCTATTCATTGGAGTGTTTTGGGAGAGGTTTTCGTTGCTTTGGTAGCTTCGGCGTGCTTGTGTTTGATTCGTGGGGCGGGGGGGCTCTGTCATCTGCTCTTTGCATCATCTGCCCGCCTTCGGCAGAGATATCACAATTTGCCCGGGTGCGTTTCAGCCAGCAGAGGCAGATCAGGGGCCGCAGTGGAGTCAAATTTCAGTGTTGGTATGGCTGCGCCAAAGCTAAGGCTACGGCTAAGTCTAAGGCGAAGGGGTGCTAAGCCCAGCAGAGCCTCTGAAATGATGGCGATCCATTTTCCCGGAGGTGTCGAACTTTGGCTTTGGCTCGAATTGTTCTTTAACATCCTTTACGTCCGACTCCTGACCAAGGGAGAGCTTGGCATGAAGGAGCAGTTTTAAGCCCTGAAGACCCCAACTCAGCCAACGAAGGCTTCGTCCTCTGCAGCGGCTATCGGGCAGGGCGTCGTAAGACTCTGTGAGAATTGAGATTACACCACTAGTAACACTAGTAGACTCTGTTAGACATTGTCGCTCTCTGAAGGAGGATGCCCAGAGATGCCCAGAGAGCCTCTGGCGGCCTTCGGTTTTAGAAACCATGGCGCGGCGGTTATGGGGAGCACTCTGACGGGTTGCAGAACAAAATGAGAAAGGTCCCTGTGTGCAGGAGGCGCCTGGCTTATCGAGATTTGAGACCGGATCCCATGCCCCCAGCAGGGCTGCTGAAAGGCGATCGAATGCCCTGAAATCACCCTCACGTGATCCTCTCTGTAGACTCCACACTCCGAAGTCCTGACAGTGTTTTTGGGTTTCTCGATGGGTGCCTCGAGGAGACTTCCGCTTCTGCAGAAGATGGCGGCCAACGCCCGGAGCCAGGGCAAACCTGTTCAGCTTTTCAAAATCCGACTTTGCCTCAAGAAGCCGAAGCTCCAAAAGACCCCTCTCCCAGGACCCCTCAACTCCTCTAAAGCCCCCCAAACCTCCCTGAAAGTGGCCTCCACAAAAGGTTGCCCCCCCCTCGACTTGAAGCCCCAAGGCCGCCTCAGAGGCCGCGGAGGCGAACTCTGCGGCCGCCGGCGCGCGTCTTGTGAAGAGAATGGTTATTTGTAGTAATGTGCAGAGATGTATCTGGAGGAGTTTCTGGGTCGGTTGTTTTTTTTGTCCCCTCCCAAGGCGCGAAGAGGCTGTGTGACAAGCCGTGGGCCCAGAGTCCAGAGTCCTTCCGCTAGCCTTCTTGAAAGAAAAAGAGCGAGATGGTTTGGATGTGCGTTGAGTGGAGTCTCCAGGGCCATCAAGAACGCCTCATCGGGGCCTCTCAAGGAGGCGCAGCTGCGAGGGGGGAGAAGAGGTCTGTCATTCTTTCCCACAGTCTGCGTAAAGGCCAGAGTCAGTGCAAGGAGCAGCAGAAGCTCTCACAGAGCTTTTCCTTTTTTTGAGAGGCCGAAGAGCAGGGCAAGGACCTGGTCACCGAGCCACTCATGGCCTCCCTGGAGGCAGAGGGGACGAGCCCCCCGCCACCTTTTCTTGCCCCCCCCCACCCTTTCTCTCCCTCTTTGTCACTCCCCTCTCTTTCTCCTCTCTCTCTCTCTCTGTCTTTCTCTCCCTCCTGTCTTGTTCTCCCAAGCCTTTCTCTCTGCAGTTCTTCTTGTTGGGGGGGCCTCTCTCACGGTCCCCCGCTGCGAGGCCGTCCGTGGTCCCCGTGCGATCGTGACGCCCTGGTCGCGCGGGACGCCAAAGCTCTGCAGCCACCCACTTTGCCACTTTGCCACTTTGGCACTTTGGCACTTTGCCACTTTGCCACTTTGGCACTTTGGCACTTTGCCACTTTACCACTTTGCCACTTTGCCACTTTGCCACTTTGCCACTTGCCACTTTGCCACTTTGCCACTTTGCCACTTTGCCACTTTGCTACTTTGCCCTCGCTTTCTCTTCCTTGCCGCCTCGGAGCCGAGGCCATGCAGCGCACCCGCCCGGCCTCTATTGCCAGAAGGCGCCGTTCGGAAAGTTGGAACGGAAAGGGGGTCAGCCACTGCTGCCGTGGTCAACTTTCCCCTCGTTACCGACTTCCCGTGACTCTGAGAGAGTTTGCGCCGAGGTGTGTGAGAACCGCCCAGAGCCCGACGAGCACTTCTTGTCCTGAAGCGTGCTTGGTAAAAGCTGAGTGCGCAGGATTGTGCAGGGGCATATAGCTGCGCCTCCGGCGGGCGAGAAAATAGCAAAGAGCCGTGGGGCGGTCACGTGGCTGTGGTCTGTCTGTGTGCTGAGAATCGCTGAAACTGAAGTCTTGTGATCTACGTCGACTTGCGCGCCCTCCTAACGCCGGTAGAACAGAGATCACACGTCATCCGACGGTCCCAGTACAGACTTGGTGCCCTCCCAATTCGGGGCAATTCTGGAGCGAAAGCATACCCAAAATTGTTCTGATGAATCCATCAAGGCAAGATTGTGAGACGACGTGGGAAGCACGCCTTTTTATGATCCGAGAGAGAGGTGTCAAGTCTGGGAAGAGAGAGTTGCGGATTGGGGACACTAAAGACAACACATGGCAGCACATGACATGGCAACACGCGGTCGCGTTTCAATGCGACGTTGAGTGGCGTTGGTCAGCATGGAGGCAGCTGCGTCCTCAGCCCTTCAAGCCCTTCGCTTCCGCTTTGCCTGTGGATGTTTCGTACATGTTCGGAACGAGGGGACGCTGCCCGTTATGAACGTTATGCGCGTTGTGCGCGTTGGGCACGTTCCGCTCAGAGGATGCCTGGCTCCTGCGCCACCTGCCCAGGCCTCAGATTCCCGGCCTCGGCAACAACCAAAAAGGGACATCGTCGTGATGTTGTTTCCGTTTTTCTTCCATGTGTTTTGTTAAGCTCGTGAAGCGGGAAGACCCAGAGAGAGGGAGAGGCGCGCAGGGAGTGGCGCCGAGGTGGCCGGAGGTGGCGCCGCTGACCTTGGGCGCGGGGGCGCTGGCCGTGGCGAGCGTGGGGCCCGGGCGCCCGACAAAGCCTGGGGCATCGTGGAACATGCAGCAATGCAGAATTATGCAGATTTCAGAACTTCAGAAAACATTTCAGAATGCAGAGAGAGAAAGAATACGCCTACGCAGCGAGCCGAGGCTTTGTGAACTTCCGGACTGGTGCCCAGCTGAAGAATGCCATCGAGACCGATGGGGAAGGCTGCCAAACATAGCCTGCAGAAGTGGGCCCCCGCGGAATTTCTTCAGGGAAGGGGGAACCTCTTAGCTGCCTTAGCTGCACTCTCCAGATTCTATTCTTGGGAGGCCGCCGGTCGGTGCTGCACAGCCTGTTGCTCTTCGGCCTCGGCGCGGTCGCAGGACGCGATGAATCGCGATGCCAGCGTGCGAGACGTGCGAGATACAGAAGCACGACAGGCTGTGTACGGACCGTGACTTTCGACAGCGCCTCCGAACGCCTCCGCGCCTCGATGGCTGCGGAGGCCCCCATTGTTTTGGTGGGGAGCCTCCAAGACAGGGCAGCGAAGGCAGAGAAAAGAGCGCCCGGAGTCCACTTCAGTACCTCCCAAGATGCAGGGCGGTAGCAGCAGGTCGCATGTCTCAGTGCACACTTAGCATGCTTCAGCCCAAGCCATACCGCAGGTCTTTGCCGCGAAGCTCCTGGAAGAGGCCCAAGGGAAGGCCCGGAGAATGAGAGAGAGAGAGAGAGAGCGCCTGTATGAAGCTGTTTTTGGAAACCTTGCGCCTCACGGCGCGTCATGCCAGAGCTTTAGAAGTGGCTGCGCTGCGTCAGGGTCTCGCAATGTCTCGCATGTACTTCTTTCCAGTACAGTCGCCTGCTTGTGCAGCGGAGCAGTAGGGGGACGACCCGCTCCTAAACAGGCATCCCTCTTAGGGCTGCGGTGGCCCTCGAGCAGCTCCAAAAGGCTGCCCTCAAAGGATGCCCTTAAAGGCGCCCAGCTCCTGGGAGCGGTGAAAAAGTACTCTGCAGCAGGCGCACGAAACAAGCGAGACTCTGTCCGTGTGGCAAACCTGAAATGTGCAAGGGGGGGTGTGTTTATGGAAGTCTGCCCTCCCGAGTCTCCGAGTGTGCTCTTCCCGCCGCCACTCACCAGGAACCCCACGCAATGCATCACGATGCCCCGACATCCGGATCATCAGTTTTTCGAATCATCAGTTTTTCGTGGGCTTCTTGGGAGGCGGACAGCGCTTCCGTGGCCTCGATGGACAGTGACGTGGCTCTCTGCCACGGCCTTGGGGCATTTCTTTTGCTTTGCTGCACAACAAAAAGCAGAGCTACTTAACAGCAGGGCAGAGCACGGCAAAGGCGCAGATTTCATATTGAAGCTGCAGAACTTGGCAGGCGACTCAGCTTTCCGGGTTTGGCACAGTTCACACGCCGGTGACAATGCCGTGCCTCTAAATTACATCGATTCTGAGGGCTCTCGTTCTCTGATCTTTGTTGTGATCTGCTCTCCCTGAGGTCCGCTACACGTGACTTGGCTGGAGGACAGGGGGACCCTTAAGGGGGCTTTATCAATTGGGCTATATTGCGCTCATAGAAGCTTACAATTCTGTGGGGCGTAGGGTTCGTGTCGAGGAGAGTCTGAGGTCGTCGATCGTTGGCGGAACCGTGACGATGTTCCGCGCGTCCTGGAAGCTGAGCGCCGCCGCCGCGTCCTCTGTGAGACGATGGTGCTAGGGGGCAGCTCAGGGCGGCACTGCAGCCGGGTGAGCTTGAATTGAAGCGTGTGGTGATATGCGAAACCTTGCGAAGCCCGAAGATCTCCCCAGGCATCTCCGAAGCCTTGAACAAATCGAAGTGAAGGAGCTGGGGGCTGGGAGTGCAATTTTCGGGTAAACCTTAACCCAGGTGTGGCCGCTTCTCGTCACGGGCGCTCTGCACGGTGCCAGGGTCGGGCGCCCGCTTGTCCCGGTTCCAAGAAGTCCGCAATGCCACCGTGAACCCTCCGCAAGCATCCCCCAAAGCTTCCTCAATCCACCCCCCTCGCCGGTTCTCCCGCTTCCCTCCCACCAAAAAAAGCCCAGAGAGGCCGGCGCCAAGCGCTCGGCGAAGTCGGCGCAGGCGCTGGCTTCGACCTTAGTCTTGCACACGCTCTTGGCAGCCCATGCGATGTTATGTTGCTTTCTATCTACCCACTACACATCTACACGCATCTGTTGGATTTTTTGGGTTGTGGAGATGTTTAGAGAGGCTGAAGTGCCGTGCCCCGCCCCCCCCGAGGCGGAGAAGCGGGAGGAGGCCCTGGCTTTCGCGGAGGAGAGCCCATCGAAAGCACTCCCAGACTTGGAGTCACTCCACTCACTCGCCTCGCTCGACTTCCCCCCCCCCCCCCGGCCCCTTCCCAAAAGTCCAAGCAACACAGGCCCTGCCTGAGTGAGAAAGCCCAAATCTCTCTCTCTCTCTCTCTCCCGTGTAAGGCTCTCGGCCTCCGCTTGGGGCAGTCAGAGCCACTTTTCTGGCATCTTGTTGTACTTAGGCCTCTGTCAAGCTTTTCTCTGTGAATGGTTTCGGTTTGACGGGGTCAGTTTTTGTCCTTGATCTTCCGCTTGGGCCAGGCACTTCGGGATCTGCCTGGCTTTGTTACTTTGTTACTTTGTTTGTTTCGCACCGAAGTTGTTTTGCAAGCACCATCCTTCTGGCTTCTGGCTTCCGGGCTCTCTGCAGCTTTTCTTGCCGGCACCAGAGTCCTGGCGGCCTGGTGTGAGCAAGAGAGGAGCGCCTGCAGCACGTGGACCTTGTCCGCTGGTTCTGTCGGGCCGGGCGCTCAGGGTTTGAGAGCTGTTGCTGGGGAAGGTCAATCTAAGTGGTCCTTTCCATTCCTTTCTTGCGAAGAGGCGGAGGCGGAGGCCAAAGCGCCGGGGCACTTGGCACGGGGTGTCGCATTACGCCAGCGCATGAGAACACGAATGAGTCTGAGTTACTACGAGGAAGCAAAGAAACAGCTGCGTCCTAATGCCCATCAAGCAATGTATGTGAGTGCATTTTGTATATGGCCTGTTCTCATACTTCTGGTCCCTTCTTTTTTGCATCCAGGGACCTGAACCATCTGAGTATAGTCGTGCAAGCAACACTGAAATGACAGCAATACTGCGCACACATATCCCGCATGTCAGAATGTCTTGCTACGTGCAAGTATGGAGGGGGGGAAGCACGAGAGCACGTGCGCTTTCTTTCCGAATCGAGGTTCCGCCGCCTCTGCGACGCTTCCGTCGAGATCGCCTCTCGGTCGGCACGGGTCCGCGGCGTTTCGCACCTGGCCGCTCGGCTACCGAGACACCATCACGGGTCCACTTGCAGGGTCCCACTTGATCCATACCGGAGCCTTGCCTCGCTACTAAGCTGCTAAGAAGGTGCTGGACTGGGCAGCGAAATCGGTGCTGCTTGGCCTGGCCTCTCTCGGCTCGCAGCTGGTGGCCCGCAGGGGTCTCAACCCCTGCCATGACCCCTCCCATGCGGTGCAACAAACGCCCTGTGACGTCCATTCTTTGATGTACGATTCCGTGAGGCGGGGAGCTTACTGCCGGAGAGCTGACCTCCTACTTCTTCCATGCCTCCTTCTTGGGTGCAGCCCCTAAGCAATTCAAGGAATTCTCCCCTTGATCGTTTTGCGTTTTCTCACCATTTGTTGAGGCCTTGGGCTCTATGGCCTTGTGGGTCTGATGCCAGAGGTTGGGGGGGCCGCCTTTCCAGAATGAGCGTTGCAGGGAGTGTACACACGGAGTGAAGTGAAAGGCGCAAGTGTACACGCCAGAGTGTACACGCAGAGTGTAAGTAGAGTGTACACGCACCGCAGGAGCCACATCACCTGTCCAGGTGGCCGTGGCTCGTACAGCTGCTGCCAGACTTGCTGCCACGGTCACAAGGAGAAAGGAGGCCAACCAGGCCGGCACCGCTCCAGCTAACGCCAGCAGGCGGTAAAGAGCTTTGGCAGGTGCCCGCGGCGCCTTTCTTCAAGAAGCCGCTGAAGCCGCTGTCCCTCTCATTTCAAGATGTCCACTTCAGGCGCGCAGAAGGATGGTACGTGTGCCACGATGTCCTACTTCTGTACCATGCTTGCTGGCTTCTGCTTTGTGTATCTTTATGTGTTTTCATGTATCTTGGTATTTTGTCCTGAAATCAAACCCAGCAACTGTGCATTGATGAGATTGCCAAGACGGAGCTTCGGGGAGGGCTTGAGGCCACGGAGGAGGGCTGCTCCATGGGGCATCCAGATTTTCAGATTGTGTAAGTCGATCGGTTGCTGGCTTGACCTTGTTTTTGCCACGCAACGCAGGTGCAAAACGTGAGCTGTGCTAGTTGCACTTTGGTGACTCGTATGCCTTTGCAGGTACTCTGAGGCTGAGGTCCTGCGCGGCTTCTCGCTGACGCTGGCAGCTGGGGAGTCCGAACCCCGACAACTGAAGCCTGGATGTTGTCTACGACGTTGAACGAGCAAAGGACCTGCGCCCTGGTCGGCCACTCCGGGTGTGGGAAGTGGGCGCCCCGGACAAAGTCGGAAAGGGGTGATTGCCAGAAATGCCAGGGTTTGCATAGTTGTGCCAAGTTTGACAGGTGCTTCGTCAAACATCATAGTTGACATAACTCGTTTAACAGCGCCTTCAAACCAAGGCTGACATGTAACTCGTTTCTGAGTCGGTCTTGATGCTTCGTGCACTGTTGGTGCAAGATTGCAGTGCGACGTGTGTGGGCTCGAGGACGTCCGCGCTCCGGCTGCTCCTGCGAGATTTCGATGCAACCTCCGGGAAGATCTGTGTAGGCAGCCCATCCAGAATCCCCCCCCCCCCCCCCCCATGTCATATTTGTGAGGCACGTCCTCGGCCGCAGGTGACCAGGCCATCCAGACCCTGGCCACCGAAGAGGTCCGCACACTGATCTCTGCCCTCCCGGCCCAGCTTTGTGGAGGGCCTTCCTACACCATATAGGAACCCAAAGAAAGCCCTTCGGCCCGGACAACACCCACTCACGCGGGGCCCCTATGAGAACATGCCAGGTGGCGCCACAGGCGCCGGCGCTTCTGGGCGCCAGTGTGGCTGACGCCATCGCGCCCCGGACTTGGGAGAATGGGGAAGATGGGGGTCACAGTGGTTTGTGGGTTCTGAAGGAGGGTTTGTGAGGTTTCTGGAGTTTGAAAGGGGTTTAGTGGGTTGAGATGCAGTTCCCGCACAAGGTTTCCCCACAAAGGTCCCCCCCCCCACACTCTCAGGTTTGGAGCTGTGGAGCCAAGCACCGAGCAAATCGAGGCGGCTTTCTGTGCTTTTCGGCCATGAAGAGAGGTCTGTGATACGGCCCAACATCAGGATCCCAACTCACTGGCAGCTTCGATTCTGACGATTGCTGTTGGCTTTGCTTTCTGCACAGGGGGCTGCGAAAGCTGCGTCCGCCCACAGCTTCGTGAAGTCCAGGACAGCCCCACCTGTCTGTCATACGAGTAGCAGGGGCCAAGCTTTTTGTGGTACTTGGGCAGCTCCCCATGTCGGGACGGGATCGGATCCTTGCGCACAGGCCCCAAGGCTACGAGACGCCGGTTGGGAGAGGAGGAGAGCTGCTGTGCGGCTCACATTCTGAGCGAGCTTTGAGCTTCTCCTTTCTGGGGAGCAGCTTCCACCCACGCAGAGGTCTGGCGGTGAGCGGCAGCGACTGGCCCTAGCGAGTGCCCTCGGCTTTGTGTTCAGCGCGATGCGCTCAGCAGTCTCTTGAACGGTGAAGCATGGTGAAGCATGGTGTGCTACGGCAGGGGCGCTGATTCGGGAATCCCCGATCCTGTTGTTGGATGAGCCTACGTCTCGGCCTCGGATTGGCCAGGTGTGGTAGGGTGCAGCCAGGTCAGAAAGGTTTCGTTGGACTGTTTTCACGCATGCTCTGCGTGTCACCCTTGTAGACAGACAATTGCTAACAGGTGTTGTAGAAAGGGCAACTTGGAGGCGTGCACAAGTGCAACTTGCCGAAGAGCATGTGGGAGCTCTGCAAGTGCTCTCCAGGTCTGGGTTGGATGCGACCACCGCCGCAGCACTGGCGCAGGACACACACTCACGCTTTCGGACTGCACCCGCTCCAGGGGAGTTCAGGGTTCAGGGAGCTGCAGTGGGAGGTTTGACGTTTCGCCCTCTCCACTTTGTGAAGAGGCCGTGCTGAGTCAGCGCCCTGGCCGGCCCACGACGCTGGTCGCAACGCACAGCCTTGCCCTGATCCGGACGCCGGGGGTGAAACCGGGGGTGAAACTTGCACCCGCAGACTACGAGCCTTCAATGGGGAGCCTTCAACAGAGAACACTGCTTCGACGACTCCATCCTTCCCCTGCAGAGGAACTGCGACACTGTGGCCGTGGTCTCCGGCGGGCGCGTGGAGCAGAGAGGCCGCGGACCTCGGCGACGAGGGGGCGCAGTCATTGTGCAACATGTGCAACGCACTGATAGTCCAAGGCAAGTTCTCGGACCTCATCTCCGATTCAGCCGGACACCTTGCGCAGATCATGAGGCGGCCTGGAAGAGTCCCCACAATTCAGGGGGGGGCGTTTTTTTTTTTTTCCACTCGCAGGTCCGGGGAGCTTGAGGAGACCTGAGGCTCTGAGGCTCGAAGAAGGCGAAAGGGCAAAGGGCAGCGACAGCTCTCTGCTGCAAAAGGGGGCGAGACACTTGGCCAGGCCAGAACTTGCATGTGCTTGGTTACTCTGAGGAGGTAAAGCAGAATCTTGCAAGATTGTTCTGGCTTCTATATGACTCTTCTGACACTCCGTCATACTTGCTATGCTCAAAGCTGAAAGTATAAAGACATGTCAAGACATGTAGAGGCTAAAGACACGTCAAGAATCTTTTCTGAGCCCTTTCCTCAGGACGCTCAGTTCAGCACAACTCACCCCACGTCCCGTCGGTGTGACTTAGATGTGGCTGGGGAAGCCATGGACTTCAATTCTCTTCGGCCTGCGCGGCCGCCGCTGCAGCTTTTGCTGCTTCTGCTTCCTTGCGCTCTGGTGCAGCGTTTTTTGTGCCTTCATGCTCAGCGACACACTGCTCAGCTTCCACAGGCACCTGGCATCTCTCGAAACATGGGTGTAATGCCGTATATCTGCACGAATGTACAGTGTAGTACAGTACAGAGCATCTCCATACACCCTCAGCTTCACTTCACTCCAGTTCCCTTCCCGGTCATTTCATCTCAGGGGTGGCATCTGGCGGGCGTACTTTATGCCCACGCCGGAGATGTGGGACTCCATCCATCGTCACGGGGATAGCTCCTCCGGTGGAATTTGGCATTACGACAAGGTCAAAATGGAGGCCAACCATGCCGTCAGATACTTGATGGAGAAAACGTACGGCACTCTGCTGGACGTCTCCTGCAACGTCGGCTTCACCTTGGCCAACTTGCTGCGGCGCCACCCAAGAGCCCGACACTTTGGGACGGACATCAGCAGAGTCATGGTGGATGCCACGAAGAGGAACTGCCCTGGCTGCTGGGCCACGCAGTTTGACCTCGGCCGTCTCCAGAACACGAGGAGCCCGAGACATCTGCTCCGGAGTGCCTGGCAGCTTGAGGGGCCCAAGGAGCAGCTTGAGGAGCTTGAGGTGCCAGAGACCTTCGACGTGATCCTGGTTTCCGACGTGCCCTCGTCTCCAATAAAAGGAAGTGTAAGGCTGTAAGGCTGTAAAGGCAACCTGGGTTAGCCTTCAGGGTGTTCGAGTCCACGGCAATGGGTCCGAGAAAATGCCATGCTCAATGCTCGCCCCAGTCTCCCAAGCGGCCTGTAGCGTCCGGCCGAGAAGATGTTCCTGGAATTCTCAGCCTAAATCACCCTTTCACCACGTCCCATCCTTCATGTCCCTGGCACTGCCCCTTCTCAAGACTTCAGGTGTTGATCTACATCAGCTGGGCTGGCATACCACCGTTCTTTCTACGGTGTCACTGCTGTTGCTCAGTCTTCCGCAGCTGGGCACTTTCTTCTCAGAGAGCTTTCATGCAGAACATTGCGAGCCTGGCAAAGGACGAGGTCGTCTTCTCGCAGCACCAGAACAACATCGTGGTGACCACCATGATGAGGGAGCTGAAGGTCCGCTTCGATGAAGACCGCGGTGTCTGGAGACTTCCTGGCACAGCCAAGGCAGCCAATCACACCGTCGCATGACAGGCTGAGCACCTGACCGAACCAACCGACCAAAAGAAAGAGCAAGGGAGCCTCCGTGACCTGAATCATCCTGAATCCCAAGATTCGGAAGATGCCCCAACACGAACATCTCGCTCCCGGCTCCGCGCCTTCCGTGTCGCTCTCGCCAAACGGACCTCGGCGGGATCTTGGTTTGTGCTCGCTGAGAGCATCGAAAAGAAGCACTGCAAGGGGCCAGCTTTACTACCGTGTAGTTAGTATAGTGACAGGGAGCTGGAGAGGTTTCCACGTCCTCCTCAGCCGAATTCAGATCTTTTTCTTCTTGCCTCCGCACCGGCAGTCCTGAGATCAAGAGCGGCTTGCCGATCATGGTACATCATGGTACATCATTGTGTTTGTTGCATTCTCTGCTCTCTCCACTCGTTGCCACATGTTTTGAATATCTGGGTTTGGCTAGATGAGGGATGCCGTAGCTGCGGTGTTTAACCGTCTAACCATTGTTAGTACGAAGCTTAGCAAGCAGTTTGTCCGAGCCAACTTACGCTTTCTTGGTGAATGAAGCTTTCCTCACCATGGGGCCTTCTGACTGCCTGGCTTTGGGCTTCCGGCCACGCCAAAGACTGGAGCAGTTGTCGGCAGTGGAAGGAGGCCCGGGATGGAATGTGGCTTACGTTGCTTACTTTGCAGGCCGGAGAGGCGCCACCGGATCAGGGTTTCGCCGGCTTCGACCACATCGCTTTCACCGATGCGGTTGCCAGCTGTCCACCCGCCGCCATCACGGCTCTGGCCTTCCAGCTCGTGTCAGATGTCCAAGATGGGAGCGTCAGCGAAGAGGGGCTGCTTCATCTGGAGGAGCTTCTGAGGCATGCTCTCGAACAAGGCATCACGTCGATGGTCTGCTCAGGCTTCCCCATCTTCGGTGCTCTGGACTGGCTCGCGGATGTCATCGCGGGCTCGGGCTCAGACGGCTTAGATGGCTTGTCCGACAGGGGCTCCGAGCGGGGGTGTGTTGGGGTCCATGCAGACCGATTCCGTGCAGTGCTGCACCACCACACGGCAGAGGCGACGGGGCAAAGGCGGGGAATGCGAGTTAGCGCCTTGCAAGCAGTTGTCAAGATCTATTAGTCTATTGGTTCATGCGCTGCCCAGATTCACGTTGTGCAGCTGCGGGTTTTACGGCGTACAGAGTTTGGTTTGAGGGCCTCTAGGGTTTAAACCAGATGAGCACTTCCAGAATTCTGGAAGGCCCATGCCACTGCCGACCCTGGCGGCCCTGGACGTCCTGCAGGCGACGCGCGGGCAGCGCGGCTGCGCCGCGGCGCGCGGCGCCGCGACGCTGGGCCTGGCCCTGGCCCAGGCGCGGCTCCTGCAGCAGGAGAAGCCAAGAGAAGACGATGTTGACAACGTCTACGAGGGCTGCCAGGGCTTGGCCGAGGTCTCAGGCCTGGCGCGACTGCTGGCGAAGGCGGAAAACCTGCTTTTGGCACAGCAAAGCTCGGTGGCGCTGGCGCTGATGAGCCGGAGATGGCTCCCGGCTCGGCTTTTGCACGAGCTCAGTCGGCTGGCTGTCCGAACCTGGCAGGGCCAGGAGAGCACAAAGGAGAGCGCAAAGGCGAGCGCAAAGGAGGTCTTCAAGAAGGAGCCCTCCACGGAGCCCTTGGAGGATTGCCTGGTGTTGATCTACACGTTTCCAACGGAGGAGATCCGCGGCGACGTGCGGAAGGCCTTGAGGTCCCTGCAAGAGCATTACGTGGACCACCTGGGCAGCGAGCCCCGACTGGTGGTCTTTGTGGACGCTGAAAGCGAGCGTCTGCTGGACCGGGATGTGCGGCCCTTCACAAGCTTGCAGATCACGCCGGCTGTGATCCCTTTCGAGGAGCTGGAGCGCCCGATGCAGTCCTACAGCTGCGAGCGGGGCGAAGACTGTGTCTCTGGAGATGCCGAGTTGGAGCTCCAGATGGCGGCTCACCGCGGCAAGGTGAACGAGACGCAGTACTGGTCCCCGACCTACCTGCGCATCTCACGCTACACGGCGGGCCCACTCTTCCAGCATCCCGCTCTGGACTCTTGCAGGTACTTCCTCAAGATCGACACGGACTTCTTCTTCACACAGCCTCTCAAAGAGGACCCGCTGCGATACATGAAGAACTCTGGCCTGCGCCTGGGCTACTGGCAGATCCACGTGCAGGGCCAGCGCCAGCAAGGCTACATGGATGCGGCGCTTTCTTTTCTGAAGGACTGAGAGGGAGCTCAAGTGGGAAGTGGGGGGGGGGGATCTGCTGTGATCAGCGGTGATCTGCTCCCCCTCTTCAGGAGCAGCAGCTGCCCATCCGCAACATGCGCTTCCACGCTCGGGGCCGCTTCGAGGAGAAGGCCCGGAAGCTGCAGATTCCCCTCGAGTCCGTGCCGGTGGCCGACCAGGCCTCGACCGTGCTGCGCCCTGACAGTGGTTGATGAGATGCCGAGATACCCTTAAAACTTAAAAGACATCAAAAAAAATACCAGCCAGGTGACATTGTTGTTGAATCTGAATCTGAGGTATGGTTGCCTCTTTGGTGGCGACACGCGCTTCTTTCGGGAGCCGCTGTACCAATCCTTCTTCGAGTACATGGACCAGAAGCGAGGCTGGCAAGAGAGAGTTCCCTGCACCCCAGTGGTTCTAGAGATGTGTTTATGGCGGGTCTAAGGCGGGTGCGGTGGGTGCTTTTGCCACAGGCTTCGAGCAACACGGCTGGAGCAATCAGCACGCCCGGCCGTTTGAGGGTTAGGGACCCTCCTCACCTCGAGAGGGAAGCGTCCACTTCCCAGGTTCTTCCTGGGAACCGCGGCGGCAGCCTTCCTGGCGCCCTGCGAGGCCGAAGAACTTGTGAAAGTCATGAGGTTGCCAGGTTGAAAGGGCACGGGCGCAACGCGAACGCTCGCTTAGGTGAGCCGGCTCTATGTCAGCGGCGTGCACCAGGACATCTGCTTCGTGCAGGGTGTGAATCTTGAGTTGAGCCTTGGCTGCTTGCCTTTTTGACTGCTCCCATGAGTTGCTCTGAGCTGCCTGTGCGACTGCCACTTTGCCTCGTGTGCAGGACTCTTCCATCAACGTCTCCGGCAGCGGCTCGGCCTGTTGAGCCCGGACGGGGGTTTCAACTGAGACCTGGAGTTCTTCTCACATGTTCTCAAATGTTTTCACATGTTCTCACATGTTCTCAGATGTTCTCACATGTTCTCGCATGTTCTCACATTCCCTTGCGTTAGGTCATCTGACAGAGTTCTTGCTGGGCGCCAGCCACGGCTTCCTGCGGTGAGCGAAGAAACGCCGAGACGCCCGGTGCCTCCCGAGCAGAGCAAGCTCTCAACTCCCTAAACCCCAAACGCCCTTGGCCCACAGAGCCCAAACTAAGCAACCTTAGTGCACGCCCCTCAAAATGACATGGACCGCCTTCGCCCTTCGCTCCCTTTTTGCAGGCTCAAGAAGCCCGCATCGCTTTGTGTAAAAGGCTCGGTTTTTGGGTGTCCCTCCCCGGGCGCAGATGGCTTTCCGCTCGGCAAGGGCCCCGGCTGGGGGAACGAGGGAGGCGAAATTGCGGAAAGAGTCTTCCCTTGTCATCCGTCAGTGCAACTGCATGCACGTAGTATGCACATTCACATCCATTCTCCCGGTAAGAAGTTCCTCCACAGGACTCCAGGCTGATCGTCTGAGTGCAGCTTCCATTTTTCCGTTCTGAGTAGAGGATCTTCGCGAGCCTTCCAATGGAAGTGCCCCCTTCAAGCACGCTGGAAACTGAAGGCCCAAAAAACCCAGTGTCAGCCTTCGCTAGGCTCGACCACTTCGCTTCCGCCTGACAAGGCTCTTGCGGGCAGGACCCGGGCCACCCCTGAAGGATGACAGGATGTGGGGGGTTAGAGGCCCGCAAAGCTTGAGAAGTTTCTTTTGCTGGGGCCTGGGAGGTATCTACGCGTCACTGAAGCTCAGCTGCTTTTTTTAAAAGTCTTGCAGACAGCGAACCACAAACTGGGGACTCCCTGGGGACTGCTAGGGGAGGACCCTGGATTCGAGGCAAGTTGCTTAGGAGACCAGAGGCCGGGCGCAGGCGCTCTTGAAAGGCTTCGGAAGAACACACTCCGATGTCCGACCCTAAAAGCCCGTAAGCTCGACGAAGAACCAGAAAAGAAGCAAGAAATCCTCAACCCCCCTGAAACCGGCAAATCGTTTCAGGAGGTGCAGAAGACGCGAAGCCGCGGTGGACTCTGCCCGAGGTGAAAGAGTCCCCAACAAGAGCCTTGCGAGCATTCGAGAGCCCAAAATGGGGGAAGCACTGTCAGAGGCAGACTACCACAAGTACACCTACCAGCCCTCCATCCCAGACAAGCATTTCAACATCGGCCACTGGAACTATGCACCGGGCCTCAGCTGCGAAGACTTGAAAAAGACTTGAGAAAGAGTTGAGAAGGTGTACCTTTTTGGGGCACTCTAGTGATCTCTGGTGCCGTTTGCAGAGTCCTATAATTTAGGCCCCTATCACCATGTGGCTGCGCGCCCGGCGCCCCGCGATGGAGCGCGTGCTGGGTGACGCCCGCGGCCCAGGGGGGAATCCGAGAGATGCA
Organism: Symbiodinium natans; assembly: GCA_905221605.1. NCBI lineage: Eukaryota > Dinophyceae > Suessiales > Symbiodiniaceae > Symbiodinium > Symbiodinium natans. The sequence continues at coordinate 748,901 of CAJNDS010000047.1, forward strand.
CTTTTTCAGGAGAGGAGCCGTGGCCCGACATCTGCAAACTGTCGCTGCTGTGACTCTGTTGGGGGGCTCAGGTCTACACCACTCTGACCGCCACAGGGACGGCAGTCTGGTCGCCCTTTTACGCACGGGGCCCAGCCATTGTGTCAGAGTCGTAAAGCTCGGGGCCACTGAGACTGAACGCACCAATTCTTTTTCAGCTCCAGGCGAACATCCACGCCAACCTCCCAGGGTTCGGCTACAAGTTCCTCGGACTGGTAGGCGACCCCGCCATCCCCGTTTTAAGCCGCGGAAGCCACATCGCCCTGGCAGGGGCGATTGGGCGCAGTATAATGGAGTATCATTGCAGTCGCCTTTCTTTTTTTGGAGGTGCCCTCATCGGCTACAACCTTGCCGCGGCTCGCCTAGAGGGGTTTTTGACTTCCTCTCAGTATCTCTGAGCTCTTTCTGAGCTCTCTCTAAGCCGTCTCAGGTCATGTACGTGACTTCCCGCACCGAGGCCTTTGGTTCATATTCTTCATTTTCTCCGGGCATCGCTCCCTGTTTTGCTGGCTATTCCAGGCCTGGATGTTCCTCGAGAAGATTCGCCTGTATGCTCTGGGCGACGAGTGCCGCGGCTCAAAAACCCTCATTCAGGGGTTGGGGCTGTTGTGGCACTAGCAGTAGCGTAGCCATCGAGGGGTCGTCGAGGGTCGAAGTCATGTCGAATTTCAGCAAGTTTGATGACGTTTCTACATTGCTACGTGGTTGACTGTAATGCAACATGGCTTGAAGTGAGTTTTTCTTGACCTCGCTGTTCACGAGAGAGATATTTGCAAAACTCACTAGAAGATTGCAACCTGGTGCGCATGGGAACATGGGCTGCTGCGTGATAGTCACATCTGGGCTTTGAGCAAACGTGGATTTCTCATCATCGCCATGATGACCAGGAGCTGCCTCCCGGGCCTGCTTGCGATGCTCGCGGGCCTGGAAGGTGGTGCAACGAAGTTGTCCATGTCGCAGTCGAGGTCTTCTTGGGGCAGTCCTGATATCGTTAGGGATCGATGCGGGGTCACAAGGGAGAAGGCAAACGAAACGTGCACGGGAGGATGCCGGACCAACAAAGATTGCCCTGGGGAGCAGAAGTGTTTTAATGGCCTCAGGCCTTGCCGGCGCAATGGTGGGACTTCGCGATGTGGAAGCAGCAAACACGACGCGAAGACCCACTGCGGCCGTGATTGCTGGGGTGATGGTATGTGCCATCATTGGCTTACTTGGTGCTACCATGACCTTCCTCTCGAACCGTGTTTCAGCTGGGTGCCATACGAACAAGATGAACAACGATATCAGCCAACGCATGAGGTGATGAAGGTCCCGGACCTTACCGCGATGTTGGCAGATGCTCACAATCGCATACGCAAGAGACATGGAGCTGAGCCGCTGTCCAAGGATGAGACTCTGAAAAACGAAGCCCAGGTGATTGCGGACAAGTGTGACCTAAACCCGAAGAAGATCCAAGAGACGGATACCCCAGGAGAGAACCGCTTTTTCTTGCTGGGACCTGACGAGGGGCCTGAGGAGTTTGAGGGGCTCCAGGCCCTGGAGAGCCTCGTGGGCCATGTCATGCATGACTGGTACGACACTGCCATGAGTTACTACGACCCCAACCAGTCGGAGCACAAGGATGGGAAGACATGGACATGGACGTACTCGGATCCCTTCACGCAAGTGGTCTGGAAGTCCACACAGCGCCTTGGCTGCGCGCAGGCCAAGTGCACCCTTCGGACTGTGAGCAAGCGGCAGAAGAAGACGAAGAAACCACTTCAAGGCACAGTCGTAGTCTGCAAGTACGACCCTCCCGGCAACATACCAGGGCAGTTCCTCGAGAATGTCGAGAGCGGCTAGAGGGCCCTGCGTAGGTAGACCCGACCAGGCTTCCTGCCCGGGTGCAAGAGGATCTGCTGCGCTGCTGCTGCACGCCCCTGAAGCTAGGAGAATTCTGGCACATGCCCCCTCTGTCCAGCTTTTCGTCAGCCCTTGCTCTCTCCAATGTTGTCCACAAGGACCGTCCACTTAAAACCCAGTCACCCTGAACAATCAGGAAAAGTATTCCTTCAGGGCTCCTCATGTTTTGTGAGGCCCCTGTAAGTATCATGAGGGGAGTGCCTGGTTCTGGCCAGGCTTAGTGTTTGGAGTTTGGCCGGTCGGGGCTCAGCATAGGATTCCAGTGGGATTCCACTGGCCAGTGGGTAGTGGAATCATGAGTGGACTAGCGGGCAGTGGGATTCCACTGCTCAAATAGCGGGTTACAACTCGTGGGTAGGAACGTTGTGGCACCCTGAGTGCGACTCAGGCTGGTGAAGAAGGGCTTTTTCATGTCCGACTCAGAGGCCTGCAGTTGTAGTTCATATGCACTTCCCAGCATGGCCTTTTAATCTCACCGCCTTCGGCCCGGATGTTGCAAGCTGCGAAGGAGGCGCACTCTCGGCAGCACAAGTACGACCACGAGGTCGAGCGGCTGAACCACCTCTGGGAGGAGGCCGGGGAAGCTCTGGGGGCAGTTTTGCGGGGAAATTTCGAAGGGCCCGCCGCCATTCCGCAGGCCATCGCGGATGCCACGCAGATGAGGTCCTTCGACAGGCCGAGCGCAGCTTTTCGCATAGAGAACATCTGCCCTAAAAGCCCTGGTGTTCTCTTGTAATCTTCCCTGCGACTTCTTCTGTGATCTTCTTCTGTGATCTTCTTCTGTGACCTCTTCTTGTGATCGTGTGCTCAAGGCTCTGTGAGCATCTCGCCGTGGATCCTGAGAAGCTCCCCGTGGCTGAGATCCCCAAGCCGCTTGGAAGAGGAGAGCGGCAGCCGTCTCTTTGCCTTGTGGTGTCTTGCAGCAACAAGAACTCCCGCTACAAGTGGTAGTCACTGGAAGAGGGGAACTGAGAAGTCTGTCATTCGAATGTGATGTTTTGTATTCTGTTCTTTATTGTGTGCAGAGCGCAAGCAATTTTCCAGTCTTCTCCGGACAAAGGCCCATCTCCTGGCGATTCAGCCTGATGCCGCAGAAGCCCCAGAGGACTCTGGCAACGGCCATCCAGAGAACACTAAATTGTGACATTTGCTAGGGAGGGGCTCAGTTTGGCAACTGTACCCTTTACATACTCCCTTTTTTTCATTCTTTACACCGTCCAGCATCCGAAGCTCCTGATACCCCGCGGTTTTATTCTCACCGTGAGCACTGCCGTGGCTGAGGTATGGACGGGATGATCCCGATGCCAAGACCTTCAGCTTCGCTCCTGTAGACTCGCCAGCGGCCGGGAGCCTGGGAAGAGAGTTTCTGGCCACACGCCTGCCGCGTGTGTGCGCAAAGAGTGTCTGTGAGTGTCGATGTCGGAAAATGCTCGAGAGAGGCCAGCAACTACTTCTTGCTCGATATGGGGAACTCCGGCGACTACATCGACCGCCAGGTGCGGGGGGCGGTGGGGGGGGGAGGGAGGAGGAAGGGGGAGGGGGGGGGAGGAAAGGGAAGGGAAGGGGAGAAGGGGAGAAAGGAGCCCATGGGCCTAGTTTGTGACTTTTTGCTGCTCCTCGCACGCCTCGCAGGACAACAAGCCGAATCCCATCCGCAAGGGCCGACACATGTACACTGCTGCGTACATGCCCCCGACAAAGTGAGGGCCTCTCGTGTCCAGTGGCCGGGTGGCGAGCGTTTTTTTTTCATGCTTTAACGTGTGCGACCGGAAGTCAAAGAGCCCGAGCCCGACATGCCCGACAAGTCCAGAAGGACTCTTGACACTACGCTCAGACTACTCACATACATGCAGAATAGGTGTAAACAGAAGGGAGACAATGAGGGGAGCTGTGTTGTATTCGCGGGCTCCGGATTCACTGAAGTCAGAGATTCAGCGGGATGGAGCGAAGAATGATAGTGCTGACATATATTGCTGTGATGTGAAGAGGCTTGCAGAGGAGCTTAAAAAAGAGCGAGTCGTGCAAGGCATGGAGATGGAAGGGGCTTTTCACAGCTTCGCGAGTCGCTTGCCAAAACGTTGCTCCTTCAACCTTGTCCGATGGCCCTTTGCAGCTTGTCACATCAACCCAAGTCAACCCAAATCAACCCAAACCCACTTGTCAAGCTGTGACAGGGAGTCTAGCCAAGTCCAATTTTCCCTTCCTTTTGCGATGCCCGCGCTGTGAGGGATGTTTACTCAAGGCCGGACTCCTGCACCCTGCAGTTGACAGGCAGAGAGAGCGGAACCATGCGAAACCTGGGAAGCTTGGCAACCGAGGGAAGAATTGGGGCCTTAGATCACGGCTTGTCGAGGCTCATCAGGCTCATCGTGTTCATATGGGCTCATGGAGGTTTCGACGGTTTCAGTGCACTCGGCTGCAGGTGCCCGCACGATTGGCACGCCCCTCGATGTCGCGGCCGGCGTGTCCACGCGCCTCAGATCGTCGAATGTATGAATGTATGATCTCCCATATGCCCTCTGCCCTGACAGAATCTGGAATCCACACCCCGACAACCGAAGGGACCGAAGACCGTCATTTCATTTGGGATCTGAAGGCCATGTCTTGCCCGAGGCTGCGCTTGGACACCCCAGGCCGGCGCCATGGCCACGTGGCCGCCTCAGCATGCGGAGTTATCTGTGGGGAAAAGGAGAGGCACACGAGAAGGGCTCCATCTAGAGGTTGGAGCCTGTGGAATGACCTCGGGCAAGCCCTGCGCAGAAGTCGAGCACGCACCTGAGGTTTTCTATCCGCGCGAGGATGCCGCTGCTCGGAACCCCGGCAGATGCACGGCTGATGTTTGCGAGGGGTGGCGGGGCTCTTAGGGGCTCAGGCCAGGCCTCCCTCGAGAAGCCTGTCCCAGTTGTCTCTGAGAGGATCCGGGCATGCGGTAATATCATCCGGTAAAGTGTTAGGAGATGTGGAAGCCGCGCAGAACGGATACACAATGGATTCGCAAGTTCCTTAGAACGCCGAGGCTACGGTGCGAATCCTGGAGGTATAGCTATAAGATATTCCAGACTTTAGCTCTACACTGTTCATCCATATCCACCCCAATTTCTCAGCCATTTCCACCACCCCCAGAGGAAAAAATAGCCAGAGAAGTCTAAGTATCCAGAGATATGGCCCCACATTGTGCGGCCATACGCATGTGGTGGGAGGAGCCGTTGGCTCGGCCCCGTCGCCGCCCTTGGCGGCGTCGGCCTCCTCTCCAGGCCAAGAACCTGCAGTGCTCTATGCGTGGCCGCTGTCTGGCCCCTTCGTGTAGTGCTCTGCACAATTCTCCACCCCGCAGATCTCGGCAGACCCCGATCAGGCCAGGCCGAGATGGTATGTGAAGGCTCATGCAACATGTCGGGATGTGACATTGCGCCAATGTCGCAGGCAGAGAGGAGATCCCTCCCCTGCGGTTTCCTTCCCCAACCCAAGGCCCACGCCCGAAACGCGCTTTGCGGGCCACTTGTTAGATGTTTGTGCCGTGTCTCGGCACGTGACATTCGCCAGGTTCCTACAAAGTTCGCCCGCCCTACGCTGCAGATGTGAGGGCCTTGCTTCCTGCCGCTAATTCTCGAGGACTGCCTGCAGAGAGCTCTTGTGCGGTCTCTGCGAGTCTTCGAGGATGGCATGCCAAAGCGCATGGAAAGAGCGACGCCCGAGCGCGGCCAAGGGCCGGGTGCGCGGCCGTCATCGGCCTCGGCGCCGTGGGAGGCAGCAGCGAGGCAACGATGTACATGCACTGCATTGTACTGCCGTGTCTTCCAAGCGCCCGCAAAGTCGATGTCCCCCATGTGGTGCCACATGATGCCACATGATGCCAGGTGCACTCAGCCAGTTGTCGCTCCAGCCGTCTGGCACTACCGGCCACCATCGGCTCGTGAACGGTCGCTGGGACGAGGCACCCCGAGTCTCACCCGCGGAGAGGGAGAGGTTGATCATGAGGAAGTCGACTGAGTAGACGTAACAGATCGTAACAGCACATGTCATGGCACTGATTGGCTGAGTGCCGCCCATGCTGGGCGCTGCTGGGCGCGTCCTTGATTTCGGGCAGGTTCAGAACGATCTACGCCGCGGTCTTGTGACCGTACTTGACTTGTGCCTTGTGGTAGCTTGCGCATCTTCGTTTGTCGATGTTTTGCCGTTTCCGAAGTTGCAGGTCTCCTTCGGCACGCTTTGACAGTGCTAAAGGCCCCAGAGGACTGTCATCCGATGCCATCACGCAAGCCCCCAGCCTAGTCCCCACCCTTTCCCCTCTCACGCCCGTCCGGAGGAGGTCCGGTCGGCTACGAGAAGGAGGCAAGGTCAACACAGCGGGGATGCGACTCACACGCTCAGAGCAGCTAAGCGCGGGAAGGGGAACTTTTGCAAGCACGGCGAACCTCAGTGAGCCTGCAACACGACCCATTCAAGGGTTTGATTGTTTTTTTTCGTGTTTGGTGTTTCTCTTTGGCCGCCCTTTGGTGGGTGGCTCTCGGCCCGGCAGATCCTGCGCGCCGCCTCGCCCCTGCGGATCCCACGGGCCGGATACGGACTTGACCTCGACAGCCTCGACCCGCCACGGTTCTCAGGCCTCGCGGATCCTTGAGCTTCGGAGAGTCTTCGCAAAATCCTTGAGGGAGCGTCTCTGAGAGTTTCACACCTCGTGCCTTTTGTTGTTTGAGATATTTTTTTCCTGAGAGAGGAATGCTTTCCCTTGGTTTGCCTCTGACGGGAGCTCTGCTCGCTCTGCTCCGCCGTGGGTCAGGAGCGGGTTCAGCGCCGGACTCGAAGCCGAGTGCCAGGAGCACCCCAAACCCAACCCATCCTCGGGGTCTCTGCAAGCTGCGTTTATTGTGGGATATTGCAGGGTGCACTTGAAGATGGTTTAGGACTTTACAAGGACCTTAAAGATCCAGACATATCCAGACCATGCAGAAGAAGCCTCGCTGGCACTAGGCGAGGAGCCGCCGGCCCCGCCCTTCGCCCGCGGCCCACACGGGCGGCGGCGAACCTGGCGGGCAACAAGATCTCCCAGGAGCGGGGGCTCTGAATGCCGCTCTGGCGGAGAATGGTTCGGGTAGCTGCGAACAGAAGGTGTCGCTGAAACTTTGCTGAACGGCAGCGCTTGTCCGCAATTCTTGTGCAGGCGCGCGCTGACCTCCGCGCCAGGCGAGAGGAGGGGGTGAGGTAAGGGCTGGCAACCGATACAAATCTTCCTGGATTCATCTAGAGGCAAGGGGTTGTGTCAACGTGATGCAACGTGCACCCGAGACATCTGGGCTCAGTCTGGTTGCATCTGGTTGCTCATCGAACCTGCCTCCCTCGACCATGGCCTCCGTAAACGTGATCACCGACAGCCGCCTCTTCGCGCCGTGGCAGCAAGATCCAACATGAGTAGCAGCTAGACTAGCCGCTGGACTAGCATGATGATCGTGACGTGGGCGGTCGGGGCGAGTCGCAAAACTGTCACATTGGGCGATGGCTGAGGTCAGCGAGCCCGATCCTCGCTGGTTCGGTAATCCCCGGAACCCGCCAGACGCCGCAGCTCAGGCGCGTTGACGCTGACATACACTGACCGTGGTGCTCCATAATGCTTCCAAAGACTTCCCTCGTTTGGACTTGGCAAGTCTCAGCAGCGTATTGCTGAAAACGGAGGGGGGGGGGCGGCAAATTGTCATGCCGCACACGCTGAGAGTATTCGCACGATGAAACAGTGTCCGCTGTGCGTTGCCTCGGTCAGCTCGGCGCAGACTGAGAGTAGAAAGGGACATCAACCCGTGAAGCCTAAATTCTTAAGCGTCGGCAGGCCTCAGCTAGTCCCCCCTTCGACCACATGGATTATGTCGGGTTTGTGCCCAGGGTTGGACGAACCAGAACTGGCTGAAGCTGCTTGTCTGATTCGGGTTGCCTGTGAATGCCCGTCGTGCCGAGTCTGTGTCGAAGACTCAGGTCGAGATTTCACTTCAACTTCGCGGAGTACAACGACGGCCCGAGCAGCTTTGGCGTCTTGCGCGTGATGAGCCTCGGCTAGCCCCGGGACTTTCTGAAAGGGTATCTGGATTCAGAGTATCTCGAGCGTACTCGCAACCCCTACGACTTTCCAGTGCCCCCGCAGTCGCAGTCCGCTTGAGGAACGATGACCTGGTGCAGGGCGAAAGAGGATTTGGTGAGCACCCGCGCCGGGCTCGGATACGGGTCGGAATGAGAGTCCTCCCTGAGCATGTTAAACTGTTATGACTTTTGATGGGAGGGTTTGATATCGAGCTTTCAGTCAGGCACAGAGACATGGAAATACTCACCTTCATAGCCGCTTTACTGCAACGAATTCTCACCGACAGCCTTGCAAGTCGGCGTGCGGTCGCATGCCGTCCTGTCGAGGTGGACGGAGGTCTCACGCACAAGGACCACCGTGGGGGCGGCGCGTCATCTCCGAAGTGCACGCTGCTGTTGCTCTTCCCTGCTGTTCCCTGCTGAGGACTCCAAAGGCAACGAAGAGACACTCGGCCGCGGCGCAATCCAGTTCATGACTGCGGGCACCGGGATCTACCACTCTGAGCACAACCTGGCCAAGAAGCCGCTGCGGTTCATCCAGTGCTGGGTGGCTGCTTGGCGCTGCCTAGAAACCTCCGCTGTCTTAATCTCTGCCAAGCCTCACTGAAAAAAACGACAGGCTTCAGACTTTATACTGCAGTATCATATCATATCAGGGCTCATGCATTGCCTTGCTTCTCATTTATCGAGGTGCCGCGGGCCCGAGGCCTGAAGCCCAACTACGGCTCTAGCCTCGGCGGCGAGGAGGCGGCCGCGGCCCGCAGGGACCAGTGGGCGCACATGGCCCCTTGACCGAACCCAGAGCCATGGAAGTCACACGAAGCTTTCGGGAAGCCTAGGAAAGCTAACTACGGCCGTCCCCACTCCATCTCCCTCCATGTCTCCCGTCTCTCGTCCTCCCTTCAGTAGAGCAATCACAATGTATGGAGGGTGTTGAAGTTGCCGCGGATTCGGAAGACTGAGGTCTCTGACGAGATGTCTTCCGTGCGGACGCAGATCAAGATCAACCAAGACTGTAACGTTTTCGTCGCGGAGCTCTCGCCCGGCAAGACCTCTCCGCCCCTGACCATTGCTGCAGGGCGGCAGGCCTACATGCTCTGTGTGGAGGGCGAAATCCAGTTCCAGAAGCAGAGCCTTCAGCGTCACGACGCGGCAGAGCTCAAGGGGGCATCCCAGCTAGAATTGATTCATTCAGGGTTCGTGCAATGCAAGCACAAAGTATGATGCAAAAGCATGTTCCCCCCCTCCCACCCCCCCACCCCCAACAGAAAATTGCAGAGGCACTGGACCTGGAGCTCGCTGCGGGTCCTTCCGGTGCATTGATCCTACTCTTCGAGATGGCGCAGAACCGGGACTCCCGCCGAAGCTTCTGAAGATGTGGCGGCCAATGTGGCGGGCCTGTGAACTCCCGAAAACCACATCACCCCACGCCAGTTACGCCAATTAATTCCCAAGCTGGTCCTGGACAAATGATGGACCAAGCTTCGCAAGTCTCAAAAGGCACACCCTTTCCTATGCCCTATGCTTTCCACTTGAAGTCGCATGGTTTTGGTGGCCTTCCCTGGATCTTGGGAAGTGACTTTTCCTGTCCTGGAAAAATGATGGGCAGCAGCGAAAGCCCGGGCGCTTAGCCCCCAGCAGGGCCTTGTACAGACAGCATCCGAGATGCGAGGAGAACATGGGCAAAGATGGAGCGTGCCGCCAACGCCGCATTCGCATGCATGCACCAGCCCTTTCTTGTGATAGTACCCTTCATGTTGGAACCCCTTAGTGCTGGCACACTGCTTGGGGAACTTTGCAGAATCTGGGTTTTTTGGGGCGAGTTGCCCTCGTTAGGCCGTTTGCCAGTTGGCCGTAGTGCGTGTGAGGCGGGCCGACCTCCGCATGAACCATGGAGAGGCGTGGCGTGGAGATGCGACGTTCGGCGAGTTGTTGGAGATGGTTCACGTAATGTGCATTTACGTTCTTGGGGTGTCTAAAGGCTTGGAGCTGTGGATGCTCTCGCCAAATTAATAGCCTTGCAGGTCAACGGACGCGAAGCACGCGCGCCTGGGAAAACATGGTGCTGGCAGCACGGTTTGCCGAGGTCAATCTGCCACAGGCCCTCTTGAGGCATGGTGTAGGAGCCGCATGATTGCACACCACCTTTGGCTCCAGCTCTGAGCACCCGACATCCCTGCCTTGGCGAGTTGAACCATGTTTGACCAGATGGTGAAGCTCGCAGCGCTGGCATTTCTCCCGATTTCGTTGGGGTGCAGCTACGTGGAGATTCCCTATCCAGACACTGGACGGAACTCGGCAAAGTCCTACCTCATTCCCAGGACCATGGAGCTTTGGGATCTGTTCAACACCACCAAGTACAGCATCGAAGCATTCCCGCGAGGAAATGGAAACAGATTTGGCTGGCTTGCGCCTCTGAACATCTTCCACTTTCCACCGGCCTACCAGCCCCTGAAGTTTCCTTTCGAGGGCATGAACGAGGCGGGCCTGACGGTCTCCGCGCTCTATCTGGCACAGTCTGTCTATGAGCAGCCGCAGCCAGGAAAGCCGGGGTTCAGTGCCTTGGAGTTTGTCCCCGCCATCCTCGCGAACTGCTCCACCGTCGACGAGGTCGTGGCAACGCTCGAGTCGGTGACCGTTCTGACTCCGTTCATCCCAGGTGTCCCGGAGGAGGCGCTCAAGACGGCCACCTTGCATTGGGCGATTGCTGACGCTTCTGGGCGGTCAATCGTCGTCGAATACCTCCAAGGCCAACGGATGATTCATGAGAACGCTCCGAGAGTCATGACGAACGACCCAGACATCAAGTGGCACTGGAGGAACTTGAACACCCGCGTCCACCTGAGCCCAAGCTATCCGTATCAGAATGACATGCTGCAAGTGAAGGCGGACGACGATGTGGGCGTCGTCCCATCGGCCACGGCTGGAACCTCTTCGGGCTTCCCGGGGACACGACTTCACCAAGCCGCTTCATCCGATTGTTCTACCTGCGCGGCTATGCCATGGAAGCCAGCCCCATCAAGAGCTTCGAGGACGCGGTCGTCTTAGGAACCGCCCTTCTCAACAACGTGTTCATCCCATTCGGCCCCGTCGCCGCTGATCCCAGAGCGGGGCCCAGCGACGGCCCCGAGTTCACGGACTACGGCGTCCTGAAAGCCCCCAAGGAAAGAGTGTATCTGATCCGAGGCTATCGGAACACACAGTGGCGGAAATTTGACCTCAAGCGCCTGGACTTCTCCAAAGGCTACACCTGGCCTCTTGAGGACGGCTCGCTGGGTATACAGGACGCCACCGATTCAGGCGAGAGCACTCCTTCGCAAGCCGGGGAGCTCTGACTTTCACTTTCCATGGCGCTGCAAGCGGCTGACCGCTGCTCCCTGCGTCTCGTTTTGGGACTTTTGTAACCTGTGCAATGCTTTGCGTGTGGGGCTTGAGCTTCAGTAGCGCCTCACAGTCCTGCTCTTCACAGGATTCACAGGCTTCCTGCGCTGTTGTTTTCTGTTGCATTGGTCGATCTTCTCTCCCCGGTACAGAGAGAAAGTGCAAAGTGTGCAGTTATGCCGGTTTTTGCTTGGGCGGAGGATCCCTCCAGTCTTGTACAGCTGTGCAAACACAGAGCAACGCCAGGATGCCTGTCTCTACCCCGAGAGCAAAAGAGGCCGCGCCATCACACAGCCTTGCAAGGCCGCGCGTCACTGACAACGCGCAGCGCGAGCTAACGGCGCCACTGATTAGCTTCGCTGGCAGCCGGAAGCTGCTGCCGAAGGCGGACAGATTGTAGCTTCGTGACAGCTCCGCAAAGTGTCTGCAAGAGTCACTACGTCTTGATCTGTGCAATCGTCCTGCGCGCACTTGTCTAAAATGAAGCAATCAAGCCGCATGCCCGCAAGCCGAAACGCTTTCAAGCCAATTCTTTTGACAAGCGCTGGCATCTTTGACCGCGTTTCGCAAAGTCTGAGTGAAGAGCACTTTGCCCCACTCGTGATGACACCACCACTGTGGAATTTAAGCACGGCTGAGGACTGGGCACACTAATTGAGAATACAACAGGGGGGCAATGCAGACGGATGATTGGCTCATCGGGAGGCTGCGGTGCCATCAACCCTTGGGTCAGGTAATTCCGATATCCATCTGATCCGACATCTGAATATTGCCGCTGCAGGCCATTCTGGCTCAGAGAAGGCGGCGAACACTCTTTAAATCATTGCTGCTCTTCGCCATTTTTTGTCTCATTCTTGCTCTCATTCTCTCTGTGTCAGTTGTGATCACTTGCCCAGGTGCCACAATTCTTTGGACTGGAAACGTGCACATGCAGCGTGATAGGATTTTCTGGCTGCTTCCCTTCACACGTTTACTTTCGCGTGCTTTGTAACATCAGACATTCCGTAGAAACCATCAAAGCCACAAGAAACTCAGGAAGAACAAGAAGCAGCTCTGTCACGGCTTTCAATTGATGCCCTTGACAAGCACGCGAGTTCTGAGAGAAATGTTGCATTCCGATGGCGGGCCTTTGCAGCGGGCCTCTGTGCATAAGCTGAGCTTGCGCTTTTCGATGTTTTTTTGTATTTGTGAGTTTGCTTGTGTATGGCTTCACTAAGTACTTTTCTAGGATTCTTGTGCATTTTTTAGGCCTGATTGTGCAAGTTGTGTTTTTCAAACATAGTATATAAGTGGTCTTTCTTAAATACTTCAGACATCTTTGTTTCATCGTTATGTAAGTAGAACCGCGCTCAATGCTGGTGACCAAGCAAAACAGGGAGAGGCCCTTCCATGTGGAGGCATCACGGTCGACAAACACACGGCAGATTGTCGCAGAACTTGTTCCCATCTAGCCTGCTCTCGTAATTACTACGGATGTGTTCTCGGCACGGGTAGAAGTTGGCGCAGCGAACTTTGCAAGAAGGCCATGAGCACTGCGCCAGCGGTTGTGGGATTCTTACAGCGTGAAGGGATACTCGTGGAGGGGATGCCACATCCAAGGGCCGGGATGCGCTAGAACAAATCAGGGCTGACCTGCTGCCCGAATTCCCGTCCCCAGCAGAACCCACATCCCGCGGCCTTCAGTCCGCGAGCAGGCTCAATTTTCAAGATCTTGGAGACCTTCGAGCTCGACCTGAGACTGTTCTCGGTACTGGCAGGGTGATATCGTCAGGGATGAAATGGGCACCTGCGTGGACGGATACCCAGCGAGACGATGGCCTGTGGATATCATCCTTCGCATTTCCACGCTGGGGCAGGGGCGAGACTAAAGCAGGAGCTCCAGGCCAGAAGAAGCACCGCCGGATATGGGCGGCGCAAGCCTTTCTCCTGAGCCCACGGCAGGCTGCTTGGACAAACCTGTTATCACGGCGACTTGCACGGCTGGTGCGCCGTGCGGCGTACGGTGAAAGTTTGAAAGCCGACGCACAAACGTGCACATGCAGCGTGATAGGATTTTCTGGCTGCTTCCCTTCACACTTTTTCTCTCGCGTGCTTTGTAACATCAGACAGTCCGTAGAAACCGTCAAAGCCACAAGAAACTCAGGAAGGACAAGAAGCAGCTCTGTCACGGGTTTCAATTGATGCCCTTGACAGGCACGCGAGTTCTGAGAGAAATGTTGCATTCCGATGGCGGGCCTTCGCAGCGGGCCTCTGTGCATAAGCTGTGCATCAGCGTCTCTGAGCCAGAATGGCCTGCAGCGGCAATATTCAGATGTCGGATCAGATGGATAGCGGAATTACCTGACCCAAGGGTTGATGGCACCGCAGCTTCCCGATGAGCCAATCATCCGTCTGCGTTGCCCCCCCTGTTGTATTCTCAATTAGTGTGCCCAGTCCTCAGCCGTGCTTAAATTCCACAGTGGTGGTGTCATCACGAGTGGGGCAAAGTGCTCTTCACTCAGACTTTGCGAAATGCGGTCAAAGATGCCAGCGCTTGTCAAAAGAATTGGCCTGAAAGCGTTTCGGCTTGCGGGCTTGCGGCTTGATTGCTTCATTTTAGACAAGTGCGCGCAGGACGATTGCACAGATCAAGACGTAGTGACTCTTGCAGACACTTTGCGGAGCTGTCGCGAACCTACTGGTACTGTATCAGTCAAGGATAAATGGGCCCACGATTGGGCCCATTATCAGCCACTCATACTGTTGGTTCGATGGTACATCCGGGTTCCACCTCCAGAGATCTAGACAGACACAGGCTTTTGCCAACATGCAGAGCTCTTTGCCGAACCCAGACGACAGGAAACGACACACGTTGAAGCTCAGTTGGGCTGTCGGCTCTTGCAGCAGCTGCTTTGTTTCCGCGGAATCACAAGCTGCTTCATCATTGAGATCCATATCATAGGCCACATGTTGTTGTTCATTTCCTGGGCCAGAGGCTCGACAACCGAGAGTCAAAGAGATGCAGGAGAACCCTGCATTATTTTTCGTTCGAGTGTGGTGGATTGAAAGCTCAATTTTTTGAGAAGGGTGGCTCAAATCGTCGTGGAAGGGCAAGCTTGCGGTAGCACGCCGTAGTGAAGATGGCTTTCATTGAGAAGGTCTTGGTTGTGGTGACGTTCGTCTTCAGCCTCTTTTTGAATGTGCTGGCAGCACGTGGGTTCCTCTCTGCCCAGTCCATCGGCACAGTCTCCAGCCAGTATCCCACGTATCTCACGCCGGACATGTTGACTTTCTTGGTTTGGGCTGTCACCTACACCCTGGAGGGCATACTGGTGGTCATGCAGTGTTCCACATCTGAGAGTGCAGAGAAGGCCTTGCAGCAGCGATGCTGCCTGACAAGCCTTTCGGTTCGGTGGCGCTTGGTCATCGCCTTCCTTCTCAATGCACTCTGGCTGCCCCTCTATGCCAACATGCTCTTTGGGAAGTCTATGCTGGTCATCCTCGTGTACTTGGTATTCCTTCTCTTGATCTATGTCGACATCAACACCATGACAACTTGCTCATTGTGGCAGTGGGTGGTGTACGGTTCGGGCGTAGCCTGCAACATCAGCTGGGTGCTTGTTGCAACGGCCGCCAACAAGTTCACTCTGGCCGCCTCCTATGGCTGGATGGACGCCTATGGAGTCGCAGGCACTCCCCACACTGCAGTTCTTGTGATTGCAATCCTTGCGGCTGTGTCCCTGCTGGTGGCGACCGTGCGCAGCGACTTTGCCTGGTCGCTTGTCGCCGTGTGGTTCTTTGGCGGGCTGTACCGGCAGCATACCGTCTCAGATGGCAGCTTTCCTCCTGAGGCCATGAACAGGATGCTGTCTCTGTGTGCGTTGTGGGCATCCGTTGTGGTCGGGATGGCAACGGCGGTGGGCATCTTCCTGATTCGCGACAATGGGGCCTTCAAGTCGAAGGACTCGAAGGACTCAGAGCTCCCATTGGCCGCAGAGTGATTGCGAACTTTCCTTTTTGCCCGAAGCAGACCGCGCAAGGCAAATCGGAAGGCATCGCAAAGATTCGTAAAGTTGTAAAGGCCTTATGACAACTCGTAGGCCTGAACTGCAGTTTTTCATCCTTTCTTCCATGTTGGCGCCTAAAGGGACCAACTTCAACTCTTACTTGGCCCACGGCAAAGCGCAAACGGGCCCAGGGAGCTCCCCTTCCGCCTCATAAAGTGTCTCAGGTTAGGCCCATAGGCTCTAGGACTTTAGTCACTAGATGTCACTAGTCTAGGCTAGGGGGTCTTCACTGCATGTAGACTATGACTATGTTTTCAAAGAGTAGGTGGGCGGGGGTCGGCTACCGGAGCAGCACTGGACGACCTTCAACGGTCAACAGGTGCAGACGCGAAGCACACGGGCCTGGGAAGAAATGATGCTGGCAGTGTTGTTGTCAGGGAAGGTGGACTAGGCGGGGTTGGGTGGGGGGGAACCATATCATAGACCATATGTTGTTGTTTCATTTCCTGGGCCAGTGTCTCGACAACAACTCATCACTATTTTTAGATCGAGTTTGTTGGACTGAAATCTCAGTTTCCTGCCCGGGTGGAGTTGAGAAGGGTGGCTCAACAGCCTGGCTGACAGATCGTAGAATCGTCGTGGAAGAGCAGGCTTGCGGTAGACCGGTAGCACGCCGTAGTGAAGATGGCTTTCATTGAGAAGGTCTTGGTTGTGGCGACGTTCGTCTTCAGCCTCTTTTTGAATGCGCTGGCAGCACGTGGGTTCCTCTCTGCCCAGTCCATCGGCACAGTCTCCAGCCAGTATCCCACGTATCTCACGCCGGACATGTTGACTTTCTTGGTTTGGGCTGTCACCTACACCCTGGAGGGCATACTGGTGGTCATGCAGTGTTCCACATCTGAGAGTGCAGAGAAGGCCTTGCAGCAGCGATGCTGCCTGACAAGCCTTTCGGTTCGGTGGCGCTTGGTCATCGCCTTCCTTCTCAATGCACTCTGGCTGCCCCTCTATGCCAACATGCTCTTTGGGAAGTCTATGCTGGTCATCCTCGTGTACTTGGTATTCCTTCTCTTGATCTATGTCGACATCAACACCATGACAACTTGCTCATTGTGGCAGTGGGTGGTGTACGGTTCGGGCGTAGCCTGCAACATCAGCTGGGTGCTTGTTGCAACGGCCGCCAACAAGTTCACTCTGGCCGCCTCCTATGGCTGGATGGACGCCTATGGAGTCGCAGGCACTCCCCACACTGCAGTTCTTGTGATTGCAATCCTTGCGGCTGTGTCCCTGCTGGTGGTGACCGTGCGCAGCGACTTTGCGTGGTCGCTTGTCGCCGTGTGGTTCTTTGGCGGGCTGTACCGGCAGCATACCGTCTCAGATGGCAGCTTTCCTCCTGAGGCCATGAACAGGATGCTGTCTCTGTGTGCGTTGTGGGCATCCGTTGTGGTCGGGATGGCAACGGCGGTGGGCATCTTCCTGATTCGCGACAATGGGGCCTTCAAGTCGAAGGACTCGAAGGACTCAGAGCTCCCATTGGCCGCAGAGTGATTGCGAACTTTCCTTTTTGCCCGAAGCAGACCGCGCAAGGCAAATCGGAAGGCATCGCAAAGATTCGTAAAGTTGTAAAGGCCTTATGACAACTCGTAGGCCTGAACTGCAGTTTTTCATCCTTTCTTCCATGTTGGCGCCTAAAGGGACCAACTTCAACTCTTACTTGGCCCACGGCAAAGCGCAAACGGGCCCAGGGAGCTCCCCTTCCGCCTCATAAAGTGTCTCAGGTCAGGCCCATAGGCTCTAGGACTCTAGTCACTAGATGTCACAAGTCTAGGCTAGGGGCTCTTCACTGCATGTAGACTATGACTATGTTTTCAAAGAGTAGGTGGGTGGGGGTCGGCTACCGGAGCAGCACTGGACGACCTTGAACGGTCAACAGGTGCAGACGCGAAGCACACGGGCCTGGGAAGAAATGATGCTGGCAGGACGGTTTGCCGAGGTCAATCTGCCACAGGCCTTCTTGAGGCATGGTGTAGGAGCCGCGTGATTGCACACCACCTTTGGCTCCAGCTCTGAGCACCCGACATCCCTGCCTTGGCGAGTTGAACCATGTTTGACCAGATGGTGAAGCTCGCAGCGCTGGCATTTCTCCCGATTTCGTTGGGGTGCAGCTACGTGGAGATTCCCTATCCAGACACTGGAAGGAACTCTGCAAAGTCCTACCTCATTCCCAGGACCATGGAGCTTTGGGATTTGTTCAACACCACCAAGTACAGCATCGAAGCATTCCCGCGAGGAAATGGAAACAGATTTGGCTGGCTTGCGCCCCTGAACATCTTCCACTTTCCACCGGCCTACCAGCCTCTGAAGTTTCCTTTCGAGGGCATGAACGAGGCGGGCCTGACGGTCTCCGCGCTCTATCTGGCACAGTCTGTCTATGAGCAGCCGCAGCCAGGAAAGCCGGGGTTCAGTGCCTTGGAGTTTGTCCCCGCCATCCTCGCGAACTGCTCCACCGTCGACGAGGTCGTGGCAACGCTCGAGTCGGTGACGGTTCTGACTCCGTTCATCCCAGGTGTCCCGGAGGAGGCGCTCAAGACGGCCACCTTGCATTGGGCGATTGCTGACGCTTCTGGGCGGTCAATCGTCGTCGAATACCTCCAAGGCCAACGGATGATTCATGAGAACGCTCCGAGAGTCATGACGAACGACCCAGACATCAAGTGGCACTGGAGGAACTTGAACACCCGCGTCCACCTGAGCCCAAGCTATCCGTATCAGAATGACATGCTGCAAGTGAAGGCGGACGACGATGTGGGCGTCGTCCCGCGCCCCATCGGCCACGGCTGGAACCTCGTCGGGCTTCCTGGGGACACGACTTCACCAAGCCGCTTCATCCGATTGTTCTATCTGCGCGGCTACGCCATGGAAGCTAGCCCCATCAAGAGCTTCGAGGACGCTGTCGTCTTAGGAACCGCCCTTCTCAACAACGTGTTCATCCCATTCGGCCCCGTCGCCGCTGATCCCAGAGCGGGGCCCAGCGACGGCCCCGAGTTCACGGACTACGGCGTCCTGAAAGCCCCCAAGGAAAGAGTGTATCTGATCCGAGGCTATCGGAACACACAGTGGCGGAAATTTGACCTCAAGCGCCTGGACTTCTCCAAAGGCTACACCTGGCCTCTTGAGGACGGCTCGCTGGGTATACAGGACGCCACCGATTCAGGCGAGAGCACTCCTTCGCAAGCCGGGGAGCTCTGACTTTCACCTTCCATGGCGCTGCAAGCGGCTGACCGCTGCTCCCTGCGTCTCGTTTTCACTGTTCGCAGCAATGCGTACGACCCCCCAGGCCCACAAAAAGACTCGCTTGCCGTCTAGCTGCATGTGAGAATATAGGTTATCATGGGCTACGAGGTATTGTTCTTTTTTGTTGCATTGGTCGATCTTCTGTCCTGTACGTGTGAATTTATGCCGGTCTTTGCCTGGGCGGAGGATCCCTCCGGTCTTGTACAGCTGTGCAAAAAAAAGAGCAACGCCAGGAGGCCTCCTCTACCCCGAGAGGAACAAAAGCCGTGCCATCCCTGCCATCGTGACATCTGTCAATCGCACTTGGCAGACTTGAGTTCACACGTGCTCCGATTCGCCGCATCTTTTTTGGGGGGGTTGGGCATTGGGGTGGGGCCCCAGAGCCGCTGAGTTTCGGCCCCCCCGGTCGGGCAAGGAGCCCCGGACCCTCGAGGCCAGCGAGAGCGAGCATTCACTCATTCACTCATTCACTCATTCACTCATTCACTCATTCACTCATTCACTCATTCACTCATTCACTCATTCACTCATTCACTCATTCACTCATTCACTCAGTCACTCATTCACTCATTCACTCATTCACTCATCCATTCATTCATTCCTTCATCCATCCATTCATTCATTCCTTCATTCCTTCATTTATGTATTCATTCATTTTTTATGTATATTTATGTATAAATAAATAAATATATATATATATATATATACATCTATACACATACACATAAATATGCATCTCATGTCATATCTTATTACAACTCCCAACTCAAAAGAGCTCTTTGTACTAAGCCTGAATCCCACTCGTCGAAGTGACACGCGCTTCTGGGAGGCAGATGGCTGCAGCCGGAAGCTCACTAATCTGAAGAGGGCACCGTGGAAGCATCACTTGGCGACTTCTGAGGCTGTCGCCAGTTACCCGGGGCCACCCCGCCAAGATCGCCAGGAGACGTAGAGTAGCACGACATAGCAAAACCGGAGCAGAGCAGTATGGCCAGTACGGGGAAAAGAAAGTACATCTGCTCTGCCAGGACGCGCTGCTGGGAACGCCTCCATCCCACAGGCAGGGAGTTTAAGGTTGGAGCTGTTTTGCCCTGCTCTGCTCATGACATGGCCTTGAGGCAGTCGCAGCCGGTCCCAGGCAGACCGCAAGCATTTTTTCTCTCGTTTCTTGAAGGAAGCTGTCCGCGTTGCTCCTCGTTTGTCCGCTGTCACAGGCTCCGGCTTTGGCATGGCGGGCAGCAGCCCAGGACCCTGCACATCAGACCCTTCACATCGGACCCTGCACGTCCCCTTATCCGACTTATCCCCTGTTTGCCTGACCATGAGCACTCTTAGGACACCCACTTTTCCAGAGGGGCCGGCGAGTGGCCCTCGCCTCGCGGGGCTTGTCGGGGCTTTTCGAGGCTTTGTCGATCCTTTCCGCTATGTTCAGGCGACTCCTGTGGGCGCCCTGGCTCGGCTGTGGGGCGACGAGCCGCGGAGGGAGGCGCTCAAGGGAGCCAAATGGGAGACGTCCGCAAAAGTTTGCCCGCGCTTGTTCGTCCCTACGTCCGCGGCAGGAGCCCGTGAGCAGCTCCGCAATGGCACCCACCGGTCCGGCTCGGGCGCAGCCGGCGCAGCCGGCGCCGCAGGCGCCGCAGGCGCCGCTTGCAAAGTGCGTGCACACACACCTGTCTCCACACAACGGTGCCACTCCGCATCCTTGTGGTAGGCACCCTGGAGGCGCTCGCTGTCTCCACAAAGGCTCCCCGGGACTTGAGACGTGCTTTGCTTGAGCTGAGCCCCCGCCAGAACCGGAGTTGCGCAGGTCGTCGGCCATTCCGCCGCCCCTCTGCATCAGGCGCCGGCATGGCTGAATCTGCTGCTCACACTCTGCACCTCGCTTCATGCAAGCAATTGCAAGCATGCAGGGCGCAAGACATTGCCCCGGCCGCGGATACTCCGCGGACTCGGTTTCAGGCACCCGTGGGCACTGATTTCGTGCTAAGGCTTTAGGAGGCTTAGGAGCTTTGTAGACATTTAATTCTCATGCTCGCCCTTTAGTTATCTCTCATACAGGACTCGCCGTCGCCGTCACGTGCGCAGAGCCATCAGCATCCCCGCAGCATCAGGCGGAAGTGGGAGCCCAGAGAAGAGTCTCGCAATGCTTCGTGGAGGCTTCTGGAGCCTCAGGAGCCATGTAGAGACCTTTTGTCCGACAGGCCCTCCATGACTCCCTCGCGGATGGGCTTCCCGGATCCTACAAGCCCATGCCCCAGAAGAGAGGATCAGTGGATCAGTTGCAGTGATGATACGTGATGAGAGAGCAAGTGCAGACACTGGCGCTTAGCGGCTTAGCGCCTAGTACTGCTAGGAGTTCAAGAGACGGAAGAATATGGAGCCCAGGCCCTCCAGCAGACTACCATGCTAGGGGCCAGGCGGGTCAGCAGCTACAGCCAGGGTTGGTGCTTGAAAGGAGGTTTGTTCAAGGCTTGATACGCTTTCATACGACTGTGATGTTCGTGTCGGGATCTTCAGGCCAAGCTTGAGCACTAAAGGCCTGCCGCACCTACACCCACGTCGCCCACGTCGCCCACGTCGCCCACGCCGCCCACGCCACCCACGCCACCCACGTAACCCACGCCACCCACGTAACCCACATAACCCACGTAGGGAAGCTGAAAGGTGACGAAAGAGCCACGCCTTTCATCCAGACTTTGGTAGTCCCGGCTGGGCTTGTGCTCTCTGGGTCACCTCTGCTCTGCCCGCCTGGTTGATGAGCCCGGTCGGTATGTTAAAGTCTAGGCGTCAAGGCCTAGCGGCGAGGGTGTCGAGCCGATGGACTCGTTGAAGGCTCCTTGATCCTTTTAAACCCTGTACAAACCTTACGCAAATTATACTTCGCAACCAGAAGCCTGGAAAGGAGAAAAAAGAACGAGCACCCCTGTTGTCGCTTGTGAGCAGTAGATCTCATTGCCGTGTGCATGGATCAGGTCCGGCAGAGATCAACTTCACCTCCCCGGATCGCCTCGCATCAGACAGTTGTCCCGTCGAAGGACGACGAGGCTCGGAGGCTTGGTAGGGGGGCACACTTTAATTCCCCTTTGATCTTCGAAGGCTTGGACTGAGAGTTCTGGTTCAATGGTTCAGGGTTGAGTGGTTGTGCTTGATTGATCTATGACATGTTCGCGAGTGTTTTGGGGGGCCCATCCCAATGCGGCTCTGAATGCCACGTTGTGGCGCTTGACATGTGCAGTGAGGACCTCATCCACCAGCATGTGCTGTACATCCTCCGCAAGAATCCCGACGTGTCCAAGCCCTTTCCTGAGCCCAGCGATCTTAGCAGTCTTAGCATCCAGATGCATCAGCGTCCTCCCATGTAGCTTCGGGTTTCTTCCGGGCCGAGGTCGCGGAAGGTGCAGCAGGTCACGCAAGGGGTGTACCTCCTGGACGGCCATGAGGCAGGCACCCCAAGGCACCCCCAAGCATTGCGCAGGGGCGCCGTTTTTCCTGCCGAGGTGTAAGCGACAAAGATGTCAAGAAACTTTCATCGGGAACTGAGGTCAACATCGAGTGGAGGCACTCCCGCGAACCTGGCAAGCCGCTTGGCCACGTGTGGAAATAATTGAAATAAAGCAGGGCCTGTAAGGCCGTGTAAAGCGTTTACGTATACATGAAAACCCTCAGTCGTGAAGACCCTCAGGTCATCCCTCTCTTAAAACACTCGAGTGTTGCTTTTTTGAGGCGGGGCTGTCCTGTGGTTGTGGACGGCCCAATGCAGCTTGGCACAATCTCGTCGAGTGCAGTTGGCAGACATGAGGCGGACATCGGAAAGCGCGTCCGATTCAGAAAATAGCGGAGTTTTGATATGGGCGGAAGAGTGCGCGCCAAGGCGCCAGCCGCTCATCGATTACTTGAGATTCAGCGAGGCCGTTCAGAATGCAGAAAAGCATGCCAAGCAAAATCGGAGACGCTTGCGTGGAGGAGAACAAGGAATACGACACGGACACGGTGGCATGCACCACGTCGTTGCACCAGGCGGGCGAATCTCCGTGTGTTGGGCTATCGTGCAGCCATGATCAGCCATGATCAGCCATGCAGGTGCCGAAAGACCAGCGCATGACCTTTGATGACAAGCACAAGCAGTGCCTCAGCTTTGAATCTCAGTGCATGAGACCGGCTGTCCCAGAATCGCCCTTTTCAGGTACAGTCGACTGGAGGCGATGAAGGTTGCCAAGGCCAGGCGAGCCTCATGTCCCAAGCACTGGTGGCCCAAGCACGTTGTGCTTGTTGCAGTCCTTGTGGATTCATGGAATGGAGGAGCAGGCCTGTATCCGGGAGCAAGCGGCGGACTGTCTGCTCGACGGCAAGCAGGCCCGCAGCTTCCTTTTGTCAGAAGTCAAGAATGCCAAAACTTCTTGCACACCAGAGGTGCCAGAGGACCTCGTGAGGCGCTACAACAAGGCCTGCGGAGAGGGTGTGGGACGTTTGCAGGGCGGAGGGGGGGGGGGAGTTTTCATCGAGATTTTACACGGTCTGCGGGTCGGGGGGGGGGGGGGGCCTGCTTCCCGTGTTGGAAAGTCTCTCTCGCTCTCGCTGCGCTCTCGCTGCGCTCCTCAGGCCCTGCGATCCAAGATACGTCGGGGCCCCCGAGAGGAAAGTCGGAGGGCTTGTCGGCTCTCGGAGTGGGCCATATTGGGTCGCAGCAACTGCACAGCAAAATGCGCACACATGCACGCAAGGCAACAGGGAAGTGGATCGGCCAGCTGCGGAGACGCTTGGCCCGCAATGCCCAGCAATGCCTGGCCTGCGAAGCCTTGGAACGACCCTGACAGCATGGGACAAGTGTATGGTGGTATACAGTGGTATACAGTGGTATACAGTGGTATACAGTGGTATACAGTGGTATACAGTGGTATGCAGCATTCTGACAATGCAGGGGATGGCACAAGTATGCGACACCATGCGAAGCCTGACACATATGGTGAAATCGTCTGTCTTTTTCATGCTGGCTGAGCCGAGGCCATCGGAGCTTCCAAGGCTGCCGGAGAGGGCACCGCCTCGTGCGGCCAAAGACTCGGAAGATCATAGAAGATCTGAAGATCTGAAGATGTAATTTGTTGGATTCAATTCGTTATTAAGCGCCCACTTCGAGCGTCTTCGAGGCGCAGCCATCACCAGGTCAGCCCGCGCCGCAGCCGGCACCGGCAGGTCAGCCCTGTCAGCCGGTTCAGCCGGTGCAGCCGGTTCAACCGGTTCAACAGGTTCAGCCGGGTCAGCCGGGTCAGCCGGGTCAGCCGCCGGCTCTGCCGCTGCCGGTGCCGCCAGTGCCACCGCTGCCTTGCTGCCATTCCCGACAGCCGCGCACTTTCGACGATTTCTTTTTGCCGTGGCACGACGCGACTGCCGGAAGCCTGTCGGCACCTTTCTTGAGGCCCTCTCCAGCCGCAATGCGCATGGCTGCTCATGCCATGGCCGGAAGCCTGCAGGCCCGTCCGATGCGGTTCGGGGGCTTCTCTGCTACATTTTGCATTCGATCGGGCGGCATTGCGCTGGTCCTTCTGCCAGGCACCAGCGCCGCGCGGCGCCGGCACCCCGCGGTCGCCACGCTCCCAGCTTCGCATCGGCTCAGGAAGAGCGAGAGAAAGAATGAGAGGAGCGTCGAGGAGGGATGTCAGGTATGTGTTGCAGGGGAAATTGATAAATTCCAGAAGGGAGGGCCAGGGGTTAGCGACATCATCGATTCGCTACATGGCCCATTCATAAGCCATACGGCCATGCATGGCGGTCACAGCTGGTGTTTTCGGGCCGAGGCCGCTCTCCGCAGAGGGGCTGGCGCCGGAGCCCCTTTTTTTATTTTGCTGAATACGCCGTAGTACGCATCACGGCTCGTGGAATTGAGAGGGGAATCAGCAGAGCGGCATTCGGAGGCCTTTTCCTGCAGTCACACTGTCCCAGCGCGGGATTTCACTGAATGGCCCCCGTCTCAGCTTGGACTCAGCACGCGTCGGTGGCAAAACTCTCGGTGAGAGAGGGTGGGTCCAGGGCGGTCTACGCACGGTTACGGGCGGGGCGGCCAGACGGGTCTTATGAAGGCTTTGTTAAACGCGTTGAATAGCCCCACTTACTTTGTATGTGTCTGGTGCCGTTCTGCGGATGTATGCGTCGCAGTTGCACCCAACAGACAAACATGCTCAGCATGACTCTGGCCACACGGCAATCCATGCAGAATCTCCATGCTATGCGATATCCTATCGTCTTGAGCGCTTTGAAGTTTGAAGCTCACTCCGAAAGCTCAAAAGCTCACAAATTGGCATGTTGACAAACGGTGAACGGGGCATTTGACCCTCAGCTTGCGTTCCTTAGGCCTGCCACCGTTCACGCCTGTCGCCACCCCAACGGCGAACTCTGCAAACCCTGCAGTGGTGCGGGTGGCCCGAAGCTGGAGTGGTCCGGGAGCCCAAAGTTAGCGGCAGAATCTAGCTCAACGATGCACGGTACACAAATGTAGACACACGGCAAGAACAGCATGCAAGAGGCTTAGAGAAACATCGAAGAATTCGCCAGGCTCCTCCATGCCAGTGAGGGACCCCAGTGTCTCCAGCATCCCTGTCCGGCCCACTGCGCAGGCCCCCAAGGGAAGTGTAGTACTGTATCATGTACATGCACGAAAATACCTAAATGCTCAAATGATAGGATAGCTTATAACGCTCATAGCTTACAGTACAAAGTACCGAAGGCTTCATCGAATGGTAGCGGGGGATCTCGCCCTTTCGCCAGGTGGTCACCGCAGCTCCCATCACAGTGGCATCCGTGGCCTTCCGCCAGCTCCCCTCCGTCGTCCTCCCGCAACGTGGCTTCCACGAGTGGGCTGCAAGCAGTTCTGCGCGATTTGAAGCCTGAGTTTGGAGAAGCGCATAAGAAGGCGGAGTTTGCCAGATACTCGAGATTCCGATCCAGAGATTCAGATACCGAATTGCTGGCCAAGGCCTGCCTCCGAAGCCAAGGCCGCCTTCGTCTGTTGCTGACCCCTAGGTACAGAGCATACTGCATGAGGAGTACAGTGAGTACAGGTTATATAGAGGAACTGTAGATAGTCGCCTCCGGTGGCGTTCTGCGGCAAAGCACCAGGAAGCGCGCAAGCCGCTGAAGCCCAGCACCTCCTTGGCCAGTGCTGCCGCAGCGGCGGCCGGGCCCTCTGCGTCATCTTTTGCATCACTGGGCTCAGGGCTCCCCCGGATGCCCTATTTGCAGAGTCCCAGAGAACCTTAGGTGCAGCAAGCGGGGCCTGCTCCTGAGAGCCCTACAAAGCGAAAGCGGCCTGGGAAAGGCAAGTCTTCAGCATGAGCGGGATGTTCGCGGATGTATTCGTGGACCGAGGACAAGCTTCCGATGAATCGGAGCCTGAGAGCAGCTGCGCCAGTGGCAAGGGGTGCGTGGAGCGCATAAGAAGCGCAGGGAAATTTCCATGAAGTGGTCATTGACTGCCCAGTCTCACCCCGAGTTTTTTTCTTGCACCAACGGGTCGCTGTAGGGCCTCTGCGTCCCCCCCAGAAAGAAAGCTGCATAGCTGCAGATTGCCTGGAACCAGGGCGGCGACCCGATCCGAAATTCGACAGAACAATTAAAAATGTGCATTCAGTGCATTTCACGACGGCTCAGCTGATCAGTGATGATCAGTGCCTCGCTAAAAGAAGCAATGCAACAAGAAGCGCGACACTGGAGCCTTAGGCTGCGATGATGCAATCCCCTGATGACCTCAAGAACCCTGACAAAGCATTTGCCGTGTACAGGCCATATTTAGGGTGACCGCAGCTAGTCTTAATTGTGAGCGCTGCGCGTCAGTTGCCTCGGTCATAGTTTCTTTAGTTTTCTGTTCTTTTTCACCACATGTTCTTGATTTGCACGCAGGTTTATGTCATGTGCTCACGGGCTCGCCAGCTTCAGTGCAGAAGTCCATGAAACTCTTGAATATGCCGATGCTCCTCAACCACATATGGCGGAAGAGTGCGGCAGAACACAGCAGGAGCACGTACTAATTAACAATCCGGTCTGCTCAGTATGCTTGCGTTTTCCTTAGGAATCGCATAGCTGTTAGAAGGTACCTCTGTGATTTTGTTTTTGGATATGTTTTTGTTGTTTGGTATCCAGTTCATCTGCTCTTTCTTGTCTTGCTTCTCATGTTTTTCGCTTTTGCTTTTGGTGGTCTTATGTTCCCATTCATGTTGTTTGGCTTCTTGCTTCTTTTGCCGCTTTCCCTGTTTTGCTTCTTATCTTTGCTGTTTGGCTTTGCCTGCCTCTTATTGCATTTCATAGCCTTTGGTGTCCTGCTCGTCGCTTTTCCTTGTTTTTGTTTTTGGTTTGCTTGCTCCCCGGACTTTGCCATTCCCTGGCTTTTCTATGTTTTTGACTTGGCTTTTTCTTGTCTCGCATCGTCTTTGAGTGTCTTCGTCTTCTTGTTGCTTTTCTCTTTTTGTTTCTTGCCCCCTTGTCATCTGCCCCAATTTTTCTTCACTGGGGGGCAGGGGGACGGAGGGGGGAGGGGAAACTGGAAAGAACGTGAGAAGACAGGACAGAACGAGGGAAATAAGGAAAGAATGACGGAAATAGGCTAAATAGACAAAGACAGACTTATGTGAAGAGTAGAAGAGATTCAGAGACAGAATGAACAAGAGAAAGAAGCGAAAGAAAGAACTCAAGAACGAAAGAATGCCAGATAAATAACAGGACAGCGCGAGACGACTGAGCATGGGGAGGCACGCGGGTTGGCTTACGGGCCTCTTTTTGTGTAAGCCGTTCGGACTTTTTGCTTAATCCGAAAACACCGATAGTGCTACCAGAGGTCCTAACGCATCTGGCATCTGCTACTGTACGAGGAAAACCATGTAAACTGACAGGAAATAGATGAAAATTGATGAGCATCTACGATATGCAAACCCCATAAGAGGGACCGCACGAAAGCAAACATCCTGAGACCCAAGATGAGTGTGTGAGTGCGACACGTTCACTCTAAGAAATTGCTTTTCGCCATCCTTAAAGAGTGCGCGGGACCTAGGCGGCAGCACGAGTTCGAGTACGGAATGTGCACGAAACCAGGCGAAAGCGCGATTTGGCCTCCTCCGCCAGGCCACAGGCATGCTTTTGCGAGGGGACACCTCTCCACGCCTCCGCGCTTCCAAGCCCAGAACAAGAAGGGGGGTTCATTGATTTCGATGTGGGAGGCACGTGCAGGTTCTGTGTGGCAGGCGCCAGAAAGGAATGACCAGCAGTTCCAAAACAACGAACACCGTATCAACACGAGTTTACGAGTTGAGGTGCACTGTAGGGAGTATCAGCAGGAACAGCCGCAAAGCACAGGCGAGCACCCTTGGCACGTAATCAACAAAAACAATTGCAAGCACTGGCTTAAGAAGCGCAGAATGGAAAGAACAGCCCGATCCCACATAAATACCAACGGATGAAAAACACCGGGATCCCTAGAAGTTCGTACAGGTTCCAATGGAAACCTCTGATGCCCACGGCTGGGCCGACACCCAGGCGGATTACAGGAGTATCGTGGAAACACCAAGCACAGTTAGACGCCGCTTCCGCGCCGAAGAGTTTTGGCTCGCAGATCTTCCCCCCACGATGAGCTGCGGGCGTGCACAGGCACAGTTAGTTAGCCAGGTAGCACTTGTAGCGACAGCAAGTCAGTGTGATTCAGTTTGGGCTCCCGAGACAGAGAGCGCTTGCAGCACATGAATGTAGTTTCTTTGCTCGGCCCGGGCCGGGGCCGCAATGCTCACACGTTGCATGCACGCGCGCGTTTGCCTTCGCGCCTCCGCGCTTTGCCTTTCGGAGGCGCCGACTAGCCCCGGTGCCGGGCGGGCCAAGTGGCCCAAAACGAAGCTTCGGATCAGAAGAGGAGGCGCAGCTGAAGGGCCCCAAACCCTCATCTTCATGGCTTCTAGTAGCGGCTTCGGCGTGGATGGTTTTGATGTCGGCCTGTTAGACTTGAGCTGTTCTACTTCGCCATACCCTTGTGCACACTCCGAAGAATTATCATTACTATTCTTAATTCTATCGGTGTTGTTGTTGTTGTTGTTGTTGTTGTTGTTGTTGTTGTTGTTGTTGTTGTTGTTGTTGTTGTTGTTGTTGTTGTTGTTGTTGTTGTTGTTGTTGTTGTTGTTGTTGTTGTTGTTGTTGTTGTTGTTGTTGTTGTGTTGTTGTTGTTGTTTTGTTGTTGTTGTTTTGTTGTTGTTGTTTTGTTGTTGTTGTTTTGTTGTTGTTGTTTTGTTGTTGTTGTTTTGTTGTTGTTGTTGTTGTTGTTGTTGTTGTTGTTGTTGTTGTTGTTATTTGTTGTTGTTGTTTTGTTGTTGTTGTTTTGTTGTTGTTGTTGTTGTTGTTGTTGTTGTTGTTGTTGTTGTTGTTGTTGTTGTTGTTGTTGTTGTTGTTGTTGTTGTTGTTGTTGTTGTTGTTGTTGTTGTTGTTGTTAGATTCTGGCCCAAGATGAGGATTTTATTTCTCGTAGCCGTAGCGAGCTTTCTTGGGTGCCTGGGTCCCAAGTCCCAGGGTCCAGCCATGGATCAGAATCGAGGGTTTCGGGAAGTAGCGCCCCCCGATGAAGCTGAGCAGCATGCGCAGCGAAGTCAGCTAACCATGAACAAAACCGGCAAGCGAAGCTACCAAAGAGCTTGTAAAGTTGCCCTGGCGAAGGGAGCAGCACTTTACAAAGGCCGACTTCTGACCGCTCAGGCTCTAGGAGCCCATGAAGACCAATTTGCAGTCTCTGAGAAGCCAGAGAAGCAATCTTTTCAGCCGATCAGACAGTATCACCACAAATTTGAAATTGAGGTTTTATCTTGGAACGCAGGTTCAATAACGAGTCGAGTTTGGAATGAGCTTCTGGCCATTTTGGCAACACCAGAATATCAGAACATCAAGCTTGTGCTGCTGCAAGAATCCCACTGGCAGCAGGACCAAACCTACAGCTCAGGTCCATGGTCAGTCCTCACCTGTGGCTCTGAGAGTAGACATAAAGCCGGCCTCGTTGTCCTTGTGCATCGATCCGTGGCCCAGCTCTCAGAGATTCGCAGCACCACCATAATTCCAGGGCACCTGCAGCATGTCATGATTCCTTGGCAGAGGTCTAGGATCCATCTACTCAATCTGTATCAGCATGTTTGGGACTCCAAACTCTCCAAGTTGGACAATAGACGACGGAGGAAGGATGTGCTGAGTCAACTTGAGACTCGCCTTCGCAGAGTGCCTTTGAGAGACTTTATGCTTGTTGCCGGTGATTTCAACTCACATGCAGTCACAGAGCGTCCTTTCATTGGGCCCAGTGTGCCTCGCCGAGCCAGATTTGCCAATGCAGATGTTAGATCGCTCCCAGAACTGTGCAGATCTTGTGGGCTGACAGCGCTCAACACATGGGCCTCCAGCCAGAAAAGCACTTATGCAAACAGCGATGGCACATATGAGTCTCAAATTGATTTTCTGCTAGTTCGACTGCAGGATGCCCGGAGGCGGTCGAAGGAGGCTTCCTCCGATAAGAATTTTCCAGTTGCAGCGTACCGGGATGGCTCCAAGCACTTCCCGGTCAGAGCCAAACTGTTTGTTCCTCCATACAGTCCTCCCCCAAGCAAACCAAAGCCCTTTGATGCCACTGCACTTGATGCCAGCTTTAGACGAAAAGATGAAGACTGGCAGGCTTATTCCAAGCACCTAACAGCTGAAGTAGTTAAGAGTGTGGCTGAGCAGAACTCTTGGCAATCGATCGACAGGACGATGGTTCGAGTCACTGCTGAGCAATTTCCACCGCCTCGCAAGGCTCAGCCAGTTGCAGGGCCCATTCAGCAGGCTTACTGGAAAAAGGTGCGCCAAATTCAGGAGCACAAGCGATCCGGTAATGGGCAGTCTCCTGAGTGCCAACAGCTAATCAGCGACATAAAGACAGAGGCCCAATCTTTCAAAAAGTTGCAGAAGCAAAGAAAACTTGAAAAGCAGGAGAGGCTCCTTCTTCAAGCCCAAGAGGACAAGAGACAGCAGTCTCACAAACTGTCCCAAGCCCTTAGAAAGCTGGCCCCATGGAAACCTGCTCAAAGGGTCAATCTCAGGGATTCAGCAGGTGAGCCCCTAGATGCGAAGGCCTCGACAAGTGCGATGCGAGAGTATTCGAGTCACATCTTCTCCAAGGGATCTCCCCTGGATCCGGTGGCAGCCAGACCACGAGAGGCTGTCAATGCCTCGCGGGTGGCCGGGCGAATAGCGGCGGTTCCGGTGGGCAAGGCGGTTCCCAGCATGTCGGCCCCGGTCTCGGCCTGGAAGAGCTTAGCGCCTGAGGCTCATGTGAAGATCGCTGATCTGATAAACACAGAGGTTTCTCAGTCAGATGTCTCACCGTACTTGAAGGACCCCAGAATTGCATGGATTCCAAAGCCGGGTAAGCCAGCTACAGCTATGAAGAACTTGAGGCCCATAGGAGTAATAAGTGTTCCAGGCAAAGTGCTTGCAGGTGCTGTCAAGACTCGCATAGCACCGGCACTGCAAGAGCGCTCACAGCTTGAGCCGCAGTTTGCATATATTCGGAGGCGAGGGGTGCGAGATGCCATTGCAAAAGCGTGTCAGCATCTGGATCTCGTGCAGGAAATGCGCCAAGAGCATCGCCGGGATATGCACAAGGCACAGCAAGGTCAGAGAAGGCTCCCATTGGCAGGGGCCTTAACAGTCTCCGTCGATCTGAGCAAAGCCTTTGACTCTGTCAACAGACAAGAGTTGCTTGAAGCCTTAGACAAGCTCAACATAGATCAAACCACTAAGGACTTTGTTGTACAACTCCACTCCTGTACATCGTACAACATGGGCCACTAATGGGCTTGAGAGTTCAGTGTTCCTACTTCTTCGGGAATTAAACAGGGATGTAAATTAGCCCCTGCATTGTGGTCTGCCTTAACCTTGCTAGTCATGGACAGGATGGAGAAGAAGTGGGGGCCTGGCAGCAGTCAGGCAAGAGATATACTCACTGTCTTCGCCGACGATTTTCTCCATCAGGAAACTTTTACAAGCTTTGCCGAACTGCAGCAGGTACTCACTCGGCTTGAAGCTTTGTTTCAATCCCTCGAGGAAGTCGGCCTTGAAGTCAATCCAGCGAAATCCAAGGCACTGCTCATGGTGCAAGGCACTCAGCAATCCCTCTTCCGCAAGCAATACACCAAACGATTAAAAAATCAGCTCCATTTGGTTCTTCCCTCGGGGCATCAGATTCCGATTCATCATCAGCTGACCTATCTAGGAGTGCAACTAAGCTATGGTGCTTACAAGGATCAAACAGTAGACTACAGGATTTCTCAAGCCCAAGGCAAATTTGAGCTCCTTAGGAGTATCTTGTGCACGACGAAAGCCCTTGACGAGGCGAAGAAACTAGAGATCTGGCGAGTGTATGTCGAGTCTTCGCTCTTGCATGGCATAGTCTCCACGGGAATCACCCACACGGGACTGCAAAAGCTCCAGAGCAAATATTCTCGGATGCTCAGATCTATCTTTCAGCAGCATCAGCATTTTAGTCGCATGGAAACCACAGAGCTGTTTGAGCACCACAAGATCCAAACTCCTCAGGAAGTTCTTCTCAGGCAAATGAGGAACTATCAGGATGCGATGGATGCTGCCAAGCCAACAGGCGACTTACAAACGATCCAAGAGTACCTGGGTCTACGCAGCCGGCTGATTAGCCAACAGCAGCTACTTCAATCCATGCAATTGGCTCTGGCCGAAGAAGATCATGCAGTGCCCTGTTCGCTATGTGATAGAAGTTTCTCTAGCAACAAGGGATTGCAGCATCATACACTAGTGAAGCATGGAGGCCAAAGAGCAAACCAGTTGGGCCCTAAATTCCAAGTCTTCGCACATAGTCTGCAGGGACTCCCGCAATGTGCAGCATGTCACAAACAGCTGCGCACAATGCATCAGCTTCGCAGACATGTTGAATCGGGAACATGTTCAAAGCTTCCAGAGCTGAGGGAGCGATCATCGTCCTGCTCAGGAGCGGAGAGCACAGCCTTGCTGCTCCAACCAAGTGTTCAGGATCAATTGAAAAGAGACCCTGACCTGCTTCTCAAAAAGGCTCATGTGACCAAGCACTTGCGGGCTTACTGCAGCCTCTGTGGGCAGTTCATTGTCGGTCACAAGGGCGTCAAACAGCACATTCAGAAAGCGCACCAGGCTTTCTGGGCAGGGGCCTCAGACTCAGTCTATGCCAACATGCGCACACATAAGAGACTGCTTCATAAAAAGGAGGAATGCAGATATTGTGGAATGATGGTTGACGCTCCGGTTCGCCACGCGGACCAGTGTGTAGTCCTGCTGCAGGTCTATGCCATGAGTGCAGCAATGAAAAAGTCAACCGACCCACACATAGAATATGGCACTGTGACGTCGGAACTTGGGATTCGTGCGCAGGAGGGTTCCTCCCAGGAGGCTTCCTCCACCAGTAGGATTCGGTCTCACCAGGCACCAGCAAGCTCCCAGCGAGACGCACCAGCAGAGGGGAGACCTTCGTCAGTGCCCGTCACAGCCTGGTCTCTGGCCTATCATAATCCGCATCAACTGTGCTATGCACACACAGTAGTGCATATCCTTGCCTCGCTTGCATCAGAGGGTATTCTTTCTGATCCATATCTGAGACAAATATTGACGGAAATTGACGCAGTAGGGGGTCGTTCTTCTAGTGTGGATGTTCGTAGGCTGCGACAGCTACGTCCTCTGCTGACGGGATGGCGATTCAGACCCAGGCAAGAAGATGCGTCCCAGTTTCTAGCACATATCATTCAGAGATCCCATGTGCTTTCAGCAGATGTTTGGGAAGCGAGGGTTCAAATCACAGCACCCGTGGAAAGAATCAGCGTAGAGGATAGAGGGGGTTTGATTCTTTTCTTGCCTGACCCACCAGATGGCCTCTCCACACTACAGCAAGCCATTT